>SDWI01000704.1:33381-59069 GCA_009193005.1 Lamellibrachia luymesi
TGTGCGTGTGCGTGTGCGTGTGCGTGTGCGTGTGCGTGTGTCTTTGTGTCTTTATGTCTACCCGGGTGTGCGTGTTTGCGCGTGTCCCGGGTAGACATAAAGACACAAAGACACACGCACACGCACACGCACACGCACACGCACACGCACACGCACATACGCACATACGCACATGCGCGCCTATTCGTCTACCTCAAATTATAGTCAATGTCGACACGACCACTCGCTCGCTTGTCGCGTCTTCTGCATGTCGTGTGACTGTCTTGTTTCCGGCGCAGAGGGCCGAACATGCCCGGCTTAACGTACTACCAGACGGACTATCTGCGAGTAGCGCCGAAGGTGATGAAATGGTGCCGCGACCACAGAGTGCCCCCTGCGCCCGACAACCTGCACGTCCCAAAGAACGTGCCTATGGAGAAGCGCAGCGTGGCAGCGGTAGGTGGCGCGACGAGATAATTTAAGGTCTAGTCTTTTTTATTTTAGAATCGTGTAACGTAGCATAAACTGTATCTAGTAGCATAAACTGTATCTAGTAGCATAAACTGTATATAGTAGCATAAACTGTATCTAGTCTAACATCTTGACCGCCGAAATGTGTTTTCGTTTAATATAAATATTTTTATATAATTGTTACCGTTATAAAGTCTCTGAATATATTCACCTTGCCGTTCAACATGCAGCAAAGATACCGTTATATCAAGGGCCAGATACTGCATTGTGTAAGCATCGCTGCCCTCCAATGGGAGCAATTTTTTATATAGGTGATACCGGTAATAATACTGATCTATCCCCACTAAAATGTCGTCTGTCAGTTAAAAAATATAAATATATGACCATCTAGTGGCGAAGTGTAGTACTTGGTGAATGTCTGTTTCGGAAACACCGTTTTCGTCATAGCCGGCGTAAAAATATGTTTGCCTAATGAAAAAATCTGGATACATCCCTTTGTGTAACACACTTGTCTTGTGCTATTGTCAGATGGCGTATATGTGTGTAACACACTTGTATTGTGCTATTGTCAGATGACGTACATTCGACACGCTCCACGGGAGTACTTATCTCTGTCTGAGAGGGGGTCGTTACGATGTGGCCTGGCCGCGGGACAAGCCGGTCTGCCCGACAAGAAGGCAAATAAACGTAGGTGTAGCACCGTGCCGATTTCACCGGACATATATATACGCACGTCACACGTCACACGGATAAACAGTTGCAGAAACATAAAACATATGAGAATGTTCGTTGGATCTTCCTTGTAATGTAGTTAGCTAGTTTATTATATACCTATATGGTATATATTGTTTTGCAGAAAGAATTATATACTGTTTACTCCAACATCATCAGGTCGTGTACGTGTTTCTGTTCTAAGGAATTATATCAATAATTTCTAAGGAATTATATCAATCAATCAATGTGGATTTCGACAATGTTATTGTTTACACATTTTCTTATGATTTATATGGTTGTTCCTGGCCGCATTCTTTGGCTGTCCAGGACACAAATGCGCCCATAACTTCAAGCAACCACCGCGGTCGACATACAGACCCGACACGGAGAAACTCAAGAAGGTAAATAACGGTTCATTGCTCCAGGTGTGTACTATGTGCGTGCGTTCGTACGTGCGATCGTGCGTGCGCACGCGCATGTGTGTGTGTGTGTGTGTGTGTGTGTGTGTGTGTGTGTGTGTGTGCGTGTGCGCGTGTGCGTGCGTGCGTGCGGGCGTGCGGGCGGGCGGGCGTGCGTGCGGGCGTTTATTGCTGTCAGTGATCACGTATAAAGTACTCCGCGACAGACTCATTCGGGCCTTTCCCGTGATTGTCTTGATATTGTGCGTGTCACTCTTTTGTCCTCAGAAGCCGCTCTGCAGGTGTGCTGAAGAAGTCTTGCAGGTGCACAGAGAGGACGTGAACTCGCAGATGGGGGCAGATGCAGGGGCAAAGACTTCGCCGCCGCCGTCACAGCCGTCGCAGCGTGAACGTAGCATCGCCTGGGCCGACGAATGCAAGTTGGAGTGGCGTTGCCTTCTTTTATTCCACCAAGTTGGAGTGGCGTTGCATTCTTTTATTCCACCAAGTTGGAGTGGCGTTGCCTTCTTTTATTCCACCAAGTTGGAGTGGCGTTGCCTTCTTTTATTCCACCAAGCTGGAGTGGCGTTGCCTTCTTTTATTCCACTAAGGAAGGCGGCCGTTTTTACTCAGAACGACGCGTTATATTCCACACTTTCATCTGCATGTCGGTTACTTCTATCTGTTCTACGTGAAGATTTCCGGGCTCCTAGCGGCAACCTTTTGCCTGTTAGTCCCAGTGATTGATTGAGCACGTCCGAAGCCCACACCACAAAACCGCCGTCTTTTGACAGAGCGATTATAAAAACAACAACCCTTAGTCAATAGTTGCTTAACTAGCACTAATAAAAGAGGGTCATGATTGTATGACTGTGTTTATGAAACCCCAGATATGCCCCGTAATCGTAACTTCCCCTTTATACCCTCAAGCTCACACGACTAAGCAACAATCACCCCATGCGCACACAACCCTGACTGTTTGACACCTTATGAGTTTTTACAAGTATTCCAAACAATCAATCCTCATATGACATTGTACAGCTATACATCCATTAGACACTTCCAGGTTTTATAACAAACTATTATTTGCACTTGCTGTTTCAAAAACACATCTGGAGCACATAATGCAATATAGAATGACGTTATTTCAGGCACGCGTGTTCCGGTACCAGTGGCAACACAGCCGACAGCAGCCAGAACACCGCCATGTTCCGAAGAAACACAAGCCCTCGAGCAACTGAAGACGTTGCGAGCGCAGGAAGACATCATGCGAACAACCTTCGCCGGAGACGGCCGCCCGGCGTCGTCGGCGGCTTCGACCCCAGCCAGCCGGCAGTCCCGGGCGGCCGGAGGAGACCCCCACGCGCAGGTGGCGGTACGGGCGGCCAGCGTTTCTGATGAGGCGCCCGTTCAGAAGTCGGCATCGGCTTCCACGGTCAAGTCACCGCCGCAAGTGCTGTCGCCGACGAGGTCGACGTCGATGACTGGCGCCAAGTCCCCGCTGAAACCGGCGTCAAGAGCGAGCAGTCGGTCGCGCTGCAAGGCAAAGTCGCTCTCGCCGGAGGAGTTTCCTTCCCCGTGCGAGGACACATCACTGGCGCGGTCAAAGGCCAATACCAATATGCCGTTGTTCATACAAGGCCGGCCGCCGAGCCACGAGTCCGACGTCTCCATCGAACTAGCGACACGGGTGTGCCGGCCTTACGGGCCGTACGGCGAGTACCCTCTGCATAAAGACCGGCGTCCTCGTCGACCGACCCCCGATGAGTCTCTTGGGACTCACGTCACCCGCCCGCCGCACGGCACAGGCGCCGCTTGGTACCCGATGGACCTACACTTCAACCCGAAACTCGGCATCTTCATCGGCAACGCTGCCCATTGACCACGATCCTTATCTCCAGGGCCCGTACAGCGAGGGTTGTCCCGCTCCCGGCCTACCTTCGTTTCAACCGTTTCGACGTCGTCATTTCAGTGGAGTGACTTGACATTTATCACACGCCTCAAGGTTTTTCTTGTTTTCTTGAACGGCATGAGATTCTGAAACACCTGCCATTGTTTGTATCGTATTATATAAATAATGTCCCGGCGTCAATAATTGAAAAATGTGCTTCGGAATGCCAACTTCGCGTTATCTGAACTCTGCTCAACAATGAGCGATGTTTTCACTACGCAGATTTACAATCATCGAGACAGAGCAAAAATTATTTGTTTCTTCGAAATTGGTAAACCGTAAACATAGCGAGTGAGCTATGTGTAAACATAGCGAGTAAGCTATGTGTAAACATAACGAGTGAGCTATGTGTAAACATAGCGAGTAAGCTATGTCAGCACAGTTTGCCGTAACTGGTCGGATTGTAGACCAACGAATAAATATAATATCAATCAAGAATGTTTTTGTTATGCGAACTTTTCTCGTATTGCCGAGAACACCTTAATGTGGTTCAATTATAAAGTGACGAGTATTTTTTAACTTGAAGTTTATTTTGCATAAAACCAATGTTCGTCACATAACACAATACACGCACGCACGCACGCTCGCGCGCACACACGCATGCACGTACACACACGCACACACGCACATCTAGCCAAAGAGGGATGAGCGACCTTATTTCCGTTTTCGTAAACGCCGAGTAAAAGTAAAATTCGCCGCCCGGCGTTCTTCATCGCAAATTACGCACACTACATTACCATTTCGCCAACTCTGAAACGTGTGATCTTGACTTATTAAGGATTTAGATTAGCTACCACGCAGCGTAGTATGATGACCGATACGCATGATTAAAAGGAGCGAAAAGCAAAACAGATCGCTTACACGTCTTCAAAGATAAACACTGATGATAAGCGATGTGCAATTAATATTACGTCCGATGTCGGTAGTTTCTGAGAGCGGGANGAGGCTCGACTGTACACACGCACGCACGCACGCACGCACGCACGCACGCACACACACACACACACACACCAAAATAGACACCCGGCCACATAATGCTATGCATCAGCATTGTTCATTATGAGGTTTATATTTTTAAATAACAACAGTTTAGTTGAAAACAAAAAACAATCAGTAACTCAGTTAAATCTGCCTCTGGAATTCATTCAGCTCATCACGAATCAGGTTCACTGATGTTCAAGTATATAGTGTATGAACAGTTTCAGTAACACCATTCAGTGTTATTTTGTTAAAAACAATGAAACAATGTACTTTGATCATTAGATTGGGTAACTTGAAAAAGTTTGAAAAGTCGTACAGCATAATATATAGAGCTGAATCATCAATGCTCTTTTTTTGCTGAATTTTGACCAGATCTGGTAAAATATTATTTAATAATTTGTCCGCTGATTTCTTCAAAGCTAGATTACACATTTGTACAAACGAGCTAGCATGTCTTAATGAGTACTAGATAAGTTTGATTTTTCATTAAGACTCTGAAACATTGAGGAACGACTTTTAATGTCCATTCAGTGATAAATTCCAATTCAGACATACTGAAGCAAACAAAATAATAGATCTTTCAACTTACCCCGCCAGTTAGTCCAAAGATACGCTCCAAATCTGGTGGGGTAAGTATATCACATCCAACAATGCTCTCCTTGAAGCCTGGGGCATACTCCTCAATGTTATCAAACACTGAAAACACAACAAGTAGCAAACATCAAATAAAAGAGAACTGAGATACCCCGGTAAGCACAGACCCTAAATAAAGTAATCTCACTCAAATCCAGCTACAGTATGTATGTGTCTTATGCTACACTTAGACATTTTGGATTTCGGGCATCAAACTCCATGAAGGAGTTGTCACACTTTTATTAAACACATTTTTTATAGCTCTACCCCCGTTACCCTGAATCCTACATTCTTCACAACACTATACGTATTTTTTGCAATTGATCCAAATTACATACAATTGGCTGCAATGTTATGTGCATTTTCAATTATTGTTCCATGTTAAATAATTTATAGATTTTTTTAGTATTTGCCTATTTTTTTTCACTGTGTAACTAAGCGCCTAATAAAATATATTAGTTTTAAGGTAAAGTGGTTGTAAAAAAAATTTAAATGGGTTTTGCTTGTGTGACAATCAGCCTTAGAAAAACATTCCATTTTGTCAATTCCAATTCCATTCAATTCCAATTCGCTTGGAAAACTCAATTCCAATTCCAGTCAATTCCAAAAATACTTATTCCAATCCATTCAGTTTTGCACGTTTTATGCCAATTCCATTCCAATTCCAACTGGGGGGAATCCATTCCAATTCCAGAGATGAGAAAAAATTTAATAAAAAAATTCATTAACTTCACCCAAGTTCACTGGCTGATCTGTGCAGGTTGCCAATGCATCGAACCATCTTCTGTTCCTCAAATCTTGAGTCAGTCAGACGACACCTCTCTGGTCTAAATACCTTCCTGGCTAATTTGCACATGCATTCTGTTGGTGCTGATGAGGCTGGTATTGATAGCTACTTCATTGCTAGCTGGCTCAGGATGGGGTATCTAATCCTATTGTCCCTCCATAACTCCAATGGTTTTGCATCCTTGGGGAGTTGTGGCTGTGATAAGTAGTCAGATATTTGGGTTGATGTCTCAGTTGATGAAGGTGTGGTCAGGTTGGCCATGAAACTGGTCAGTCTGCTTCGTTTTGGAGGGGGGCAAAAATTCCAATTCCAAAACAATCTTATTAAAATTCCATAACAATCAATTCCAATTCCCAAAAAATTCTTCCTATTCCGACTAACTTTTTATAGACTATTCCAATTATGAATTTGGAATTGAGGGTCAATTGCAATTCTGGAATGGAATTGTCCCCATGACTGGTATGCGAGTGTGTGTGTGCATGCATGCGTGCGTGCATGCGTGAGTGTGTGCGTGTATTTTGTCTTGATATAGATACATGTGGTGGACAACGTTAGACCCATAAGTCACCTCTGCCTGCGAACTTCTCCTTCAGTTGTTCTGTCCATCGTTGGCCCCCTGAGAGGGTGTAGGGTACGTATTGAACAAACAGCTGAACTACATGACACCCTGGAGGGGCGAGGGTAGGGTCAACACTGGAGGGAATAGTCATCTCAATGACTGGCCTAGAGAATCAGATTAAACACACCAACATAACGAACATTGGCTCTATTGACGTCACACGTACTATAAGTTACTAAACAAAAACTATAGAAAGATTAAACATGATTCTGAATTTTGTCGATTTAAAAGTCCAACAATAATTTAATTCTTTATGTACATGAGAAATTTATAAGTCTCATATTTTGACACTTGACATTTTAGTGTTTTTCTAATTAACAGAAGCCTGTATTCAGTGTGACCTGTCACAACAGCACGGTCTAATTTTCTGTATATTTTGAGCCACCGGACTTGTTGGTCAGTCACAAACTGGCAAGTCAAGTCAAGTCTCAAGTCAATGACTAAACAAGCTGTTCCCAGATATATTACATTTAAGAAATTTTAGTAAATACATTAAAATATATAGTAATACTTATTTTGGATTTCACATGTAATATAAATATATAGCTCAGCATAATTAACATCCAATTTTAAGACCATACATGGATGCTCAAAACTTAGGGTTCAGACCCCAGCTAATTTTCATCCAAAAAGAAAAAAAATTCACTTTCCTGGTTAACCCCAGTTTTTTATGTCACCATCATTGGTAAAAAATAGCTTAATGCGTTAATTTTTTTAATTAATGGTATATATATATCAGGCTTGTTAACAAATGCATGTCAAGGCATTTAAATGCACTTGATTCACTTGATTCAAATGTGAATGCAAATGCCATTTTGCAGGAATGCATTCAAATACAAATGTTTTAGGGTAGCATTCAAATGCAAATGTTTTGGTTACACATTTGCAAATGCATTTGAATTAATTTAAGATGTTTTGGCTTTATAGACAATTGACAGTTTACTGGGAACCATGGCAGGGAATGAAAGGCTAATTCATCAGTTATAGGCCAAAATGGAAAGGGAACCCAAGACAACAGACTGTCCACTGGTGGGGTCACTGGGAAGATAACCTGGTGGATAATTACAGCTACCACTAATCACTCTCTCAACTTATAGACCATTTGGTTCATGTTGTATGAATACCAGCTCGGCCTTTGACCATTGACCTACAGAGCACTGTTTCGAAGAGCAGGTGGTGAAATGGATTAACAGGTCAGACTCAGACTCATACTCAGACGGCAGACTCATTTATTTTGACCAAGTAAATGTAACACAATCAACATATAAACAAAGTAAATAAAATAAATGGTCACGGAGACTCCCATTAAGACATTGAGTATGTCGCTATCATGGGAGCCGCCACTGGTTTAGTCAAGCAATTGAAAATATTATATTAAAAATTAAGAATACAAGTGATAGCAATAATAAAAGTAATAAGATTATAATTATATATCATATATATATATATATATGATATATAATTATANTGTACATATATGCATACGTATGGCTGCCTACAAGATATACCTACATATTAATTACACAAATAAATAACTATACACGTATGCCTCCCTGTTTTCGGCAAATGTAACAATAATTACCAAGAAGATATTGTTTTATGTAACTGGAGAAACCATATAGACTATGAGTATGGACTTAGTAATATCATTTGGACTATTGTTAACAGTTCTAATCATGCTGTATCTAATACATTTGTTTGCGAAAACATGATTATTTCTTGACATAAATAAGCGATTTTTGTCTCGTGTGTCATATTGATGTATTTCAAAAGTGTTAGTTTAAGGTATATTATAAAAAATATTAGGTAGTTGTTTATTTATTAATTTATGATAAAACTTAAGTTCTTGTAGCTTGTACATGTCACTGACCTTTAATAATATGAGTTCTTTATAAATAGGAGCAGTGTGTGTATTATATTTACTTAACGTGATTATTCTAACTGTTTTTTTTCTGAAGTATAAATATGCGTTGCGTTTGATACCCCCAAGCCAATATACCATAATTTATATGAGGTAATATGATAGAATTGTACATTGTCCTTAGAATATGCTGTGGTAAAAAAATTTTCAGTTTATTTAGAATTCCAGTGGTTCTAGATATTTTGTGTGCTACTTTCTTTATGTGACTGTCCCAGTTCAAGTGATTATTTAATGTGATACCCAAAAAGTTGAAGTTTTTTACATATTCAATTACAGTTCCATTTACTAATAGCACAGGTTTTTCTACTTTCTTTTGTGGCATATGAAAAATCATAGTTTTAGTTTTGTCAATATTTAGAGCAAGTTTGTTTCAGATAATGATTTCATAATCTGCTGAGGGTACTGCTCACTACAAAGCACCTTTTCCAATGCTGTGAACTTGTAATTATTCAAAGAATGTAATTATTCAAAGAATTACACATGCATTTGATTGCGCATTTGACAAATCAAATGTGTAAGGGTCGCATTCAATTACTAATGTTTATGGTATGCATTTACAATTTCATGGAGGCATTTGAATGTGCATTCAAATGAATTTGCATTTGTTAACAAGCCTGATATATATATATATACCATATAGGGTCTAAAGTATATGACAAGTGGGAACAACAGTTTGAATCAGGAAACAGCAGAACAAGTGCACACAATTCAATAACATTTATACTGTTTTTTTCATGCAAAATGTTTGGCCCCCAGTCTTTGAGGCAGACCCCTACATTTTGGCAAAGTGGGGGTCCAACTGGCCCACAATAATTTTAGGCTAAATTCTATCTCTGATAATAACAAATAATAACTATACAATCATGGTCAGATCTGCTGTTTGAGAACAAATAATATGTATTTACCTGTGAGAACATTTTCCTTGCATGGCGTCCATGTATGCCTCATGGATCAAGCTCATGCGTTCACAGTTCAAATGCACGGTACCTCTGTGCTGGGGTAGAGGGTTGTCACCCCTCTCATTGGGGTTGGCCAGGAAGTTTGGAAGCTTGTTTACTGCAACTAATGCAAGAGAAATTTCATCTGCGCCAGCTGTTGACTGTTACATAGGGCGTTTTACACAACTGCAGCAACGACTTCTGGGCCGAGGGGTGGGGACAACCAATCTGGTGATGTGCTGTTCTCGACAACCAGTACTGGTCTGCCACGGTTCCAGTACAGGTTAGAGGGAGTTGTCTACTCTTCACAGATGGGAGCGCGTAAAACTGCTAAAATTGTTAAATGCACCAAATAGTGTTAATATAGGTCAATAGCTCAACACCAATGTCACCACATTGACTGCAATTACTGTGAAAAGGCTATTCATTCATATATATCCACCACTGTCTATAGCCAGGTGCTCATTTATACAGCTGTGTGAACTGAGGCAACGTGGAGTGAACAAAATTGTCCAAGCTTCGAAATGACAGCGTGTGGACACAAACCCGTCCTCTCGATTGAGTCTGATGTTCACACCACAGGGCTTCTGCATCACTCATATTTCAAATTTAGGGATTGTGCTGATGCTAGTAGTAAAGATGTTTAAAAATAAAATGTTAAAAAAATGCGATATCTGATAAGGGTGGGCTATACATAGATGAAAACATTGTTGGACTCTCTATAAACTAATGGCTTCCTTGTCCACTTGTCATCTTGAACTTATAGTTTTGGATGGCAAACTTTTGACATAACGTTAACCATTTAAATGATGTGACTCGAGTTGGTGCTGATACATGCCACTGTCAAAATTGTTGTTTTAGTATAAAACTAACTGAGTTTCCTGGCGTTGCACGGGAGAAAAGGCAATCACCCCAAAAGCTTATGACTCTGTGCACTACCCAGTCAAATTTTGGCAAAATCAACATCGTGCCCAACTGCTCTTTCACGGAGTATTCGCACCATATGTGGACGTTTGACGTAGATTATGTAACTCTGAACAATCATACAAAACATGCTTAGCATTGCTAACAATTGTGCCTAACTACAAACGCCTATTTTTGTGAGTTATAAAATCTATGTCAATTAGGTTCCTTCATAATCTCCGGGAGAATTTTTTTATTTTTAATGTAAGAACCATTCCCATGGGCCCCCCGGCACGCCTAAAGATTTCAGCCTAATATTTGTGAAACTGACAGAGAGATGAGGGAACAGACAGACATACATGACCACATTCCACTTGATGGTATAGAAAGATAAAAACATCAATAGAATTTACCATTGATCTTAGCCGCTGGTGACGAGTAATCTATGTGTGAGACAGACTGAAGGAAATCTTGTGGTAAATTGGCACTGAACTAGAAACATAAAGCACAATAGGAGCAACAGAACACATTAAAACAAGATATACACAAAGCAAAGAAACAAAGTGACACCAAAACTCTATTTTGTGAACATTTGATCACTTAAACCAACAACAACAGTTAACTTTTTGAAGCTTCCATGTCACTTCACATAGCTTCCAAATGACAATGATATAAAATTAGAAGTGGAATGGAACATACTGAGGAGTGCAAAAATAACTTAATTATTACATTAATTTATTTTGCTCTGCACTGATAATTTAACAAGTTACAGATTTTAATTTAATTACTATGCAGAAAAAAATGGAAATCTAAATAATCATACGAGGACACATATATTAAATAAAACCTGTAATATTTTAGAATGGCATATCTCTTATATATTTTTATATATTTCCCAATTGTTGAGTTTTCCTAAAACGTTTTGCAATTAGTTTCCTACGACTGTCCAAAACATAAAAAATTTATGCCGAATTTATAAGTAGAATTACCGTATCCAGTAAGTCCGTAAATGTGACCTTCGCCGTAGCATTTGATAGAATGACGTTGCTGCATATCTCTGTTCCATCATTCAGAACAACTGCCCGTGCCTTGCCAGTAGAATCATCTACAGCTATCTCTGACACTGTCTACAAACATCATGACATTATGTTTTATCAGGCTTCAGAGACAACATTCCAGCCTTCAGAAACAACATTCAAGGTTTCAGAGACAGCATTCCAATCTTCAACTACAACATTCAAGGTTTCAGAGACAACATTCCAATCTTCAGAGACAACATTCCAGTCTTCAGAGACAACATTCAAGTCTTCAGACACAACATTCCAGTCTTCAGAAACAACATCCCAGCCTTCCTTCTAATTTATTATTCCTTATTTAGCTTTTTTTTAAAGAAATATTTTCAATGCATATAAGTGTCATGTTTTAACTAATTAATTTTTTATTTCATTAGCTAATTAATCTTATATTTACATACCTTCACTATGTGTATGACTTGGAATCACCAAACCACGACAATTGGTGTGTAATTAAAAATACTTTTTGTTAAAGAAGGATATATGTCTATACATCCATGCTAAGGTGTGTTCATATTCGTATTTTTGGGTTGCACATCAGAGTTCAACCAGCGAAACAATTATGGGTCCATGCATTGAAAATATCCTACAATGTAGACATGATTGAAGACTTATTTGGCTGTGGAAAACTGGATCTCTACATAAAATTAGTTTATTTGTGATGGATATGGTTTGCATAAAGTGCAATCTAATCTTGTCACTAATAATGAGTGATTCTATGATGGATCCTTTGTGAAACGCACTTTTCTGTTCGTAGCTAACGATATAAATCTATTTTTTATTTCCAATTTTTTATTCGCCTACTGTGGTTTTATGTCAAAGTGGGAGAGGAGCTATCCCATGCAGAGTATGTGTAGTTGGAATAATATCATACTGAGATGGTGAATCGCTGAGGGTAGGCAAAATGCGAGAACTACCCAAATGCAGTTTAGGCAAAATGGGATTAATATCAGTAGGCGAAATGGGGATACCCCCTCATAAGAATCCAAGACCAACCTTGTCAGTAAAGATGCTGGCACCGTGTGCCCTAGCAGCTCCAGCAATGGCTTCTGAGAGGGCCCCCATACCGCCCTCCACGTAGCCCCAAGCTCCCTTCTGACCTTCAAGTTCCCCCATCACGTGATGAAGCAACACATAGCTAAAAGACAGCAACAAAATTAAACATTTCCACACGAATAAAACTCATATATAGTAGTTTAATTACTCTACACAATAGTAAGTCAAACATTTAGCAGAGGACTAAATGATTTTATCTATGTCAGAAAATAGAGAGAATGTTAGTTTTAACCATACACCACGCTCATTTGTCAATAGTATTTCATGACATCTGCCATGACTTCAGACACGAGATGTCTGAGTTGGTGTCACCTATTATTAAGTGACACTGGAAGCGTACTGCAAAACGAAGGGCAGATGCTTAAAGCAGTACAGCAGAATCCTTCTTTATAATCATCAAGCCAAAATGTACTCATTTATTCAGGCTATTACCATAAAATAATTCACAGTACCTAACTCTTTTGATAGCCAGTGCACATCACAATCTACACAGTAACAAGCAATGCTATAGGTTGGTCATAGCTTTAAAGTATACCTATTATGACCACTCTGAACATGTTTAAAAATAAAGTTGAGATATTTCATAATGGCAGACTATTCATAAACAACAAATTGTTGGATTTTTGCTTTTTTGTCTACTTGCCATCAGGAGCTGATCACTTCGGGTGGAAATCTTGTTAGAATTTTGTTAAAACTCCATTGTCAACTGATTTAGCCTATCGCGAATCAGGCTATTAATGTTCAAATATACAGTGTGTGAATAGTTTATTCTATGAGTTTAAGTAATATCTGCAGTCAATTTAATAAAAAAAAGTGTGTATTTTTGTACAAATCGTTGAAATAATTGACTTTAGTCGTTAGATCTTGTAAGGCTCACAATAGTGGATATCCAAAATGGTAGCACTTTGCAGGGTCAAGGCCAATCATGGGCATAGTTTCCATCCTCTCGCTGATCACATGACAAAGTTACAAGAGTTTTCAGCATTGCATAAAAGTTGCACAGATGAGTTGGCATGTTGTGGTAGATACTAGGTAGGTTTCGTTTTTCACAAAATGAATTACAAATGAGATAAGCGAAAAAAATTAATTGAGGAGGGACCTTTAAAAACTGTTAGAACCTACCCACTGCCAGCTATGTAGGGGCTTGTCATGGCCCCTATGCAGGCATCAGTGCCCAGGGTAGCTTTGAGTGGCTCAGATTCAAACCACCTGTCCAACACCTTAGCAGCAGGGGCAGTCAAGAACTCATAGAAGGCAGGAATATCTCGCCCCAGTCGCTGGCCTGGAACACAGAATCACAGTTATAACTGTTTGTGTGTGTGCGTGCGTGCGNGTCGCTGGCCTGGAACACAGAATCACAGTTATAACTGTTTGTGTGTGCGTGCGTGCGTGCGTGCGTGCGTGCGTGGGTGGGTGCGTGCGTGTGTGCATGGGTGGGTTTGTGTGTGTGTGTGTGCGTGCGTATATGCGTGCGGGTGGATGGATACATGCATGCATCATACATACATATACATGCATGCATCATACACATATGTAAAATGCATGTATGATGTAAGTATGTATGTATGTTGCATGTCTACATCTCCAGCACATACGTACGTATGTACATATGTACAGCCATTGCTGGAGATGTAGGCATGCATTATACATATGTAAGCATGTACGTACATATGTTCAGAGTTTATAGTATATACTATGATTTTACATTAAAATTATTAGACTGTGTGCCTTTGACTCAACACCAGTATAATACAGTTGATTACCTGTCCCAATGAGTGCACGCAGTGAGGGCCAGTTGTGCCATTGTTTGAGCCAGGATCGACCCATCCAGACGTCAATGTCAACAGGGGGCAGATCTATGAGAGGCTGGATGGCATCTACCATTCTACCGAGACTGGCCTCATAGGCAGGGAACAGCTACAAATAAATAAATAAATAAAAAATCAATCCATCCATCCATGAATCAATCATACAATTAATCAATCAATCAGTCAAATGTATTTTCAAATAAACTTAATACGTTACATGAAAATCATTACAATATGATATAGTATTATAATGTGAGCTGGCTAGTTATGTATGTAATATAATTATGAACAATACTTAAAAAGACAAAATTGGTAAATGCCTTTAACAATAAGTGTAACTGGACGATCAATGTTCTATTTAATAACTGAATAATTAAACAACTAATTCAATGTTTTACGTATTTTGCATCATAAAATTATATCTAGACATAAATGTTTTCTTTTTGTTTCTTGAAAAAAGGATATTTAAACAAATAACAATAACAGCAACAACACAGAGAGGACTTTTTCTGGATGGCTCCCATAACAATGACCAAATTCTTACTCTCTCTCTTAAAACAGAAAAATTCATCAAAATAGAAAACAAAATAAAACATTAGGTGAAAACATTTTTCTTTAGTAACTTTACAAAATGTAACTTATGCTACACTATAACGGTAAAGGGTAAAGGTATGTTCTTATATAGCAAGGTATCCAGTCCTTGTTCATTCCAACACTATCTTGACTTCCCTGTGAAGCATTCAGCCATGCTGCAATTACTGCGCAAAGATTATGCCTCTGTCTGTAGCCAGGTAATCATTTATACAGCTGAGTGAACTGTGGCAACGTTGACTGAACAATTTTGCCAACACTTCGAAACAGCAACAAGAGGATTTGAACCTGGGTTCTCTTGATTGAGAGCCCGACGTTTTAACCAATACGCCACCACGCCCCACTGTTAATATAACTATATAGGTAAGGAACATTTGCTTAAAAGGAACAACTTTGAAATCCCCACCTGGCCTGCACTATGCACACCTGGATATAAGGAACATTGGATATATGGAACAGTTTGACGAAATCCCAACATGCTCGTTATAGTGAGATTCCATTGTACAAAATACTAATCAAGACCAGCGAAACAGCGAAGCGATACAAAAGTCATGGTTTACTCAGAATGTGTTCTAAAAGTTGGAGAATCCGGTCACTTCTCCGAATGACCAAGGGCTGACATGTTAACCATAGTGACCGATAAGTGACGTATTAAGGGACGTTGGCATGCACAGAACCAATGCAAAGTCTCAAACAAACAAGTTATTTTGCCAGAAAGAAGACTAGTTTAGTAAACAAAGGCCAAAATATATTACATAAGTTGAGCTTGGACGCAAATAGCACATCCTATTTGCAAGAATATGAATAGGTATATACAAATATATTTTCATTTGGCGAGCGAATATTGGCAGAATACCGCTCTCGTGACGTAGTGTTACCTAACAATATGGCGCGGTTCATGAAATTAAGAATATCATGTTTTTGATTGCTAGGTGGCGTCTGTGTATAAACGCAATGCATCGCGGGATCGATTGTCAGTGGAGTACAACTTGCACTTAAAATCAGATAGTCTGAACAAATTTGTTTCAGGAAAGAATACAATACCAACAATAACATTTACTGATATTAAACAGAAATCACACTGCTAGCTTCCAAATGCAAAAATCAGCTGATGTGATGTTTCAATAATTTTGAACGCAATTGACCATGTGTAGATACATGACTGTTTCAGCGCACAACAAAAGATTCAGGCAAATTACATGCTGTACTTCGATTGAAAATCTCACGCGATTTCACCTATATATTAGTGTTATACTTATGCACCAGAGGCGCCACTGGTTATTCCAGGTAGTCTCTATTAATCACAAATAAACGTTACCTGAGCATCGCGTTCTGAAAACTGAGCTATCTGTTTGCGAGTCTTCTCAGCGTCTTTCTCCAACAGTAGCGATGTCGCATACTTTCCTCCTTTCCTGGAGCTCTCCAGTAGAGGAGTGTAGGAATATGGGTCTCGAAAGTAGACATTGAGGCCATATTTCTGATGAAGGGTAACATCATTTACAGGATATTTCAGGAAAATAGTATTATATACAATATCATTATATTCAACATTTCATTTTTATTACAATGACCGTTTATCTAATACCAGGAATTAACAGTGTATTTTGTATTTGGTTAATGTCATTACAGTCAGGTCTGATAAAAATTTTTATTAATAAACATTTCAAAACACACTTAGACAATATATGGACAGAAGGCCCAAATGAATAACTGTTCTTAGAGATGCTAACACAACCAAAGAGATGCTAACACAACCAAACACGACCAATTATTTTAGGGGGGAGCATTGGGCCATAAACCCCCTTTCGTAATACGTATATAACTTGTTGTGTCACATGGTAGCCTGGTAAACAAATGGGTGATTAAATTTGGCCCCGCCTAGCTTTGGCCTAACCCCTTTGCGAGTTATGCCACTTGACATATGACAACTGTATTACAACTGCACTGACAGTTATAGTTACCTTTAATTCAAGATCTCTAGTAATCTCAGGCCGGAACAAACTAAGTACATAGGAGGCCCTGGAAAACTTGAAACCTGGAAACAAAGAAATTAGACATGCAAGATTTTGTCAATAGAGAGACACACGGTAAACATAAACATGCCATAGAGTGGAGTATGTTTTACATCACGCACAAACACATCAATAAAGATATGTTCTTATATAGTGCAGTATCCTGTGCTTGGAACGGTTCAGAGCGCTATTCACTTCACCCGCTGGCAGACCTGTTCATTCCACTTCTCTGGGAAGTATTCAGCCACACTACCATTACTGAATCAGAATTATTTGTTGACTATTGCCACGTATTCATTTATACAGATCAGTAAACTGAGGCAATGTGGAGTGAAAGAAACTGTCCAAGCTTCGAAAAGGAGGCAAGAGAAATTAAACCCGTGTGTTCCGATGTTATAACCAGTATGCCACCAAACCCATATCACTAGGGAAATTTTAAAAAGTAAAATGTTGTATTTGACATGAAATGAAAATGTGTCATCATGATTTCCAGAGATAACAATTTTATAACACAAACTTAAATAAATAAAGGGTTACACATGTTTGACACTACGTACAAACGGTGCCATCTAAGCTGAGACGAGACAGACCCCCCTCCTCTGCTACTAAGCTCAGACGCCCTTTCTCTGCTACTAAACTCAGACCCCCCTCCTCTGCTACTTAGCTCAGACTTCATTCCTCTGCTACTAAGCTCAGACCCCTCTCATCTGCTACTAAGATCAGACCCCCTCCTATGCTACTTAGCTCAGACTTCATTCCTCTGCAACAAAACCCAGACCCCACTCCTCAGCTACTAAATTCAGACCCCTTCCTCTGCTCCTATGCTCAGACCCCCCTCCTCTGCTACTAAGCTCAGATCTCCCTCCTCTGCTACTAAGCTCAGACCCCCCTCCTCTGCTATCAAGTTCAGAACCCCCTCCTCTGCTATCAAGCTCAGAACCCCCTCCTCTGCTAGCAAGCTGAGACTACACTCCTCTACTACTAAGCTCAGTCCTCCGTTGTTTTGGTACTGAGCTCAGACCTCCTCCTCTGCTACTAAGCTCAGACCTCCTCCTCTGCTACTGAGCTCAGACCCCCTCCTCTACTACTAAGCTCAGACCCCCTCCTCTGCTACTGAGCTCAGACCTCCTCCTCTGCTACTAAGCTCAAACCTCCCTCATCTGCTACTGAGCTCAGACTTCATTCCTCTGCTACTAAGCTCAGATACGTTCCTTTTTTACTAAGCTCATACATCACTCATCTGCTACTAAGCTCAGACCCTCTCTTCTACTACTAATGTCAGACCTCCCATTTTTGCTACTCAGCTCAGACCCCCCTCCTCTGCTACTAAGCTCAGGCCTCCATCTTCTGCTACTCACCTCAGATTCCCTCCTATGTTACTAAACTCAGACCCCCTCATCTGCTACTAAGTTCAGACACCCTTATCTTGTACTAAGCTCAGACCCCCCTCCTCTGTTATCAAGCTCAAACCCCCTCCTCTGCTAGCAAGCTGAGACTCCAATCCTCTGCTACTGAGCTCAGACCCCCTCCTCTACTACTAAGCTCAGACGTCCTTTTTTGCTACTCATCTCAAATCCCCTCATCTGCTACTTAGTTCAGACTTCTTTCCTCTGCTACCAAGCTCAGACCCATTCCTTTTCTACTAAGCTCATACCTCACTCATCTCCTACTAAGTTCAGACCCCCCTCCTCTGCTACTAAGCTCAGATCCCCCTTCTCTACTACTAAGCTCAGGCCTCCGTCTTCTGCTACTAAACTCAGACCCCCTCCTCTGCTACTAAGCTCAGGCCTCCATCTTCTATTTTATAGTGTTATTTAATTGATGCAGTTTCATGTAAAGCGCCTGAGAGCATTTTATTTTAATTGGATTCGGGCGCTATATAAATTCCGATATAATAATAATACTAAGTTCAGAGCCCCTTCTCTGGTACTAAGTTCAGACCCCCCTCCTCTGTTATCAAGCTGAGACCCCCTCCTCTGCTAGCAAGCTGAGACTCCAGACCTCCCTTGTTTTGGTACTCAGCTCTGATCTGCCCTCCTCTGCTACTGAGCTCAAACCCCCTCCTCCCTCTGAAAATGTCCTCGTCCTTCCTGTTGTAGCCGTCACATAGTGTTCATATTCAGTCGTCAAAGCAAATCTGCCACATACACTCGTAGTCATAACCCTTATGAACTGTGATCAAAGTCATAACCCTTATGAACTGTAATCAAAGTCATAACCCTTATGAACTGTGATCAAAGTCATAACCTTATGAACTGTGATCAGAAATTGAATAATTTTGGGGAAATTACATTGAATTATCAGCATTAAAACAAACAAATGAGCTAGCATATCATAATGGATACTAGATAACTTTTATTTTTTTTGCAAAATTGGTCTGAAATGAGACTAGCGAGAAAACCTAATAGACAAGCAACCTTAAATAACATCACAAGTAATAGCTAATGCGACACAAAACTCATGGTTTTGAGGCAAGGCACCCAAAAGAGTTTACAAAAACTAACAATTTCCAACTACAATCAAGAATATTCGGACTAGTGGTATTTCTCAGAATTACTTCTAAAAGTAGGAGATTCTGGTCCTATCTCAATTATACTAGGGACTGACATGTTTATTGGATGACCAATAAGCTCAGGCAGTTCTAAGAAATTGATTTCCTGTGAGACGCATTAAGTGCCTTCGACCGAAATCGAAGGGCCATCGGAAGCAATGCAAACTCTCAATCAAGCGAGAACGGAATAAATTTAGTGAACAAAAGCCAAAAATATGTTGCATAAATTGAGTTTAGACACAAACATCATGGCCATATCCTATTAGCATGTACTGTATACGAGTGTAGGTGTTTACAAATACATTTTCATTTCGTAAGCGAATATTGTCAGATTACATGCACTCATGAGTAGTCATGACATAGGCGTTCAACAAGGTTTTCCTAGTAAATTACTGGCATGATATTCTTGATTGTAGTTGCAAATCATTATGTTTAGTACCTCTTATGGATGCATATGCCCAAACCCATGACTTTTGTTTTGCTTTAAGTTGAGTGAACATACACAGACTGTACACACATAACATGTACTAACCTGGCACAATCTCCTCGGTGACAGCAGCGCCCCCTACCAGATGTCTTCTCTCCAACACGCACACATCTAGTCCTGCCCTCTGGAGGTAAGCCGCCTACACACAAGTAACATGTAGCATGAAACATGTATTTCAAAGTACAGTACAAAAGTTTCTATTCCACAAAAATTCTCGAAGCCTGAGCTCAGAGGCGTGTCAAAACCAAAAGGCTAGACAATCTCAAAATCGCTATCAAACGTGAAGGTATGTTCTTCTTGTATAGCGCTGTATCCAGGTCTTAAGATGTGTTACACTTACACCTCACCCTGGCCGAATTATTTCTTCCTAAATAAACCCGACAGAATCTCTCTGGGAAGCTTTCAGCCATGCTACAATTACCGAATCAAGACTGTTCGTTCACATATCCACCATTGTTTAAAACCAAGTACTCATTTCTACAGTTGAGTGAACCGAGGCAATGTGAGTAATCAAAAAGTCTCAAGCTGCGAAATAGTAACAACAGGATGAGAATTGGATGCTGGCCACTTTGCTAAATACTGCAGCCATATAATACACAAGGCTAAAATTGTCAAAAGATGAATGAATAGACTGTATTATTTCCCCAATTATAAATGCAGTTTCACAAACAATGTATAACTGATTAGTTCACACTTAGGGAAAACGTTTATATCAATGTTGAGATTAACTGATTCATATATTCTTTAAATAGAACATAAATAAAAAAACATCCTAACCTCTGATGTCATAAATGTTACATGAAATGTTTTAAAATACCACCTTTGTCTGATACTTACAGCCACAAGTCCATTGTGACCTGGAAAACATAACTTAGATCAGATATACATACTATATACACGCATACATATCGTATTCATATGCTATGTCAACTTAATTTAATATCCATAGTGACGTTCATAGGGTCCAAAATAAATATAGCATCTGTTAATTTCTAGATATCAGAAGATTCAGAACCATAACAACTATAAGAAATTCACCAAGGTATTTCTAGTAATTAAACAAGATTTCCTCTCAAACAGCAAACATTATATTATGTTTCTAGAGGAAGAATTATTAAAACATGACGTTATTGCTGTGTATAATTATTTTAGCACACATAAAATATTTAAGTATTATGTCTTAAAGCTACCCTTAAAATACATAATGCCAAAATATAATAATTATTATCAAATAGATAGACACAAACATAATTTGTTACAAATACCAGCAGTATTGGCACTTTGAACAGATAACAGTACACGTTACAGGCACTTGCTGAAACAGTAGCACACATATACCTACCGATTTTCCAAAAAATCAACATAGCAGATGTCCTAGTCAGATGCCAACAAAAACAAGAAGATTTAGTTGACACATGCAGGGATCCTTCCGTCACTGCCCATATTCTGCTAACCAGTAACTAGAAATGTAATCATGTGCACAGAAGAAGCCCGTAGTCTGCAAATGCGACCTTTTATCCTGTTCAGAATTTATTTTGGGGTGACAAAATCATTGGAATGGAGCATCATCTAAAAATCACTAGAACTTCATTCGTATGCCATGAACCTGGAAGTCAAATAATGATTTCTCTCCCTATGATTTGTTGCTGATGTGTTCAAGATGGCACGTTCAATGAGCTATTTCACGGCCATCATCGCCACCTACAATGCAAGCTCAATCCTGCACGTAAGTCTCCTGTCATCAGCACATCTTCTACATCTTACTGGGGGTGATCTCAATGTATAACACTACCTCAAACTGATGTCATTTAACCTCAGACTATGGGAAGCTTTGAATTACATCGCCAAATTTTATCCGGTGCATAGCAGAAATGCAGTAGTCTGCAAATGTGCACTTGTCCTATTCAAAAACAGTTTTTTCAAGGTACAACAAACCTTGAAAGGGGGCAGCGTTTCAAAATCACTGGTACTTCATTCGTATGTCATGAACGAGGAAGTGAAATAGTGATCTGTCTCCAACATGTGTTGCTGTTAGGGTCAATGTCTCTGGCATGCTTGGGACAGATCATTATTTGACTTCTGGGTTCACAGTAGATGAAGAAAATGTTATTGATTTTGACACGGTGCTCCCTTTCAAGGATGTGTTGCACCCTAAAAAATAGCTATGAACAGGGAAAAGGGCTTATTTGTGTTGTGCACATGCCAGTTATGGAAGGATCCCTTTGGGTGAAGACACAATCCAGTATGTTTGTGCAAGAAATGATGGAAACATCTTCCATGTTGATTTTCTCAAAAACAAAAAAGATTTCACATAAGGCTACAGCTGACAAGAAAAATATCAAAGTGTAATTTGCATAAAACCCAATCGTAATTTCCACATGTTGTGGATTCTCCTGACTCGCTTATAGCATTGGTTTCAATGGGGAAAACAATGTACTGTATCTCAATTCTCAGTTTGTACATCACTTCATAATATTATGTGTGGAAACAGCGACATACACATAATTAGAACAAATGAATTTGCAAAAAAAATTTAAAATATAACATACCACTTCTAGTAAACAATACAACTGAATAAATAAAAACAAAATACTAACATACAGGATACATGGATTCACAAGCTATAATTAAAGACTTATTACTTACAGAATTGCCAAGAAAAATGTACAATATTGAACTGCTTTGCCTTTGTATGCCAACATGTCCATTCCAAATATCACAGTTGCTAATTTACCATCGACACTATAATCGCATCATATATTTGTAACTAGCGCTGAAAGAAGAAAACGTAATTCTACATGCACAGTTAAATATTTTGACATTATATTTTAAATATCAGTGTTGTTCCTATGCTAGCGACCATGGTTTTAATAGGAGTCTTCCTGGCCCATATTAAAACATTTTTTTTTATGTAATCACATATGCTGTATGTAATGATGAGCCAAAATAAATATGTACTGCATTGTACACAACCCATTCTTGGGTACACAACCCATTCTTGGGTTAATGCAGGAGTTTTTCACCACAGGTTATACAGTTAACCATGTATATGTTCTTTCACTTCAACATAGACAACAGGGAGAAGAGACCAACATATTTTCATGACCGATCATTGGTTTATGTAACTGATCATTAATCGGTCAATGATCGATCCTAAAAGTTAATCAATGTAATGTTATTAGTAAACATAACTGTTTCTATATTTGTATTTCTGTCATAAAAATATCAACAAGAGACCCTGCTGATTGGCAATGGCACTACGTCGAGCAGACTCGCATCCAATGTTTCTCATTCGTTATTTTGTTCGTTCCGTGCCACCTTGCGAACCGGCGATGTGATTCAAGAAAGTTACTTCAGAGTTAATAATATGAAGGCTTTCATTGGCCAGTAACAGTGAGAAGGGAGCAGAATAGCCAATGAGAAGTCTTTCTCTTCGTGTCATGTTTGCCCCCATTGTCTTGTCATGATCTTGGACAGATAAGTCATAGATCGACAGGGAATGAAACACAACATTGTAATAGATTCTTTGATTATAATGATCCCATTAATCATCGACAAAATTGATTAATCAGAACAGCATTACTTACCAGCACCAATGATGACCACATCATATCTTGTTTTCAGTTTCTTTGTGTTGACACTGTGAGTGACAGTCTGTCTGGCTGCAGTCTGTGTGTGGACACAGGCTAAGGTGACAGGTGTAGTTGACGTGATACAACATGATAGTCCTTGTGTCCATCTTGACCACATTGTGCATCCTTTTAGTCTATGCATTGTTGCTGTAAATTTACACATCATCAGGATAATTCGAGTATCACTGACGTTACATTTAGTGATTTACAAATTTTCAGTCAATCACAATATAAAGGATCAATCTAAAATGTTTAAAGCGAAAAAAAATCATGGTTTTGGGGCAATACACATAAAAGAGGTAACACCTAATTATTTGCAACAAACAATGCTAGCGGTTTTCTCAGAATGTGTTCTAAAAGCAAGGCTGGAAAAAATCATGACTTTAAAAAAAATTGGATTTTTTTAGTTAAACTTGATTTTTTATTAAAACAAATCTTATGTATACCTGAGTCTTAACAGAGGGTACTTGATTTTAGACTGGTGGAACATTATAATTAAGGTAATATAATTATAATATATGTTGACTTAAAACAGCAACATAAATGTCACTTAAAAATGTTGTTATCAGAACAGTCAGCAGTCTATTACCATTTACATGCAAAAAAATTCAATCACTTTAAATACTTAGCAACTTTGTCCTGTTGAATTGTAAACTCAGAAATATGACCATTAAGCAATTTTACAAGTACTTTATCAAAATAACAATTTAAAATCAAATGAACACTCTAAAACTGACTACAGTGTTATACAGAGTAAATACCTTGGAGCTGATGTTGGGCTCATTAAATTGAGATAGTGTCAACAGCTGTTTGTAGTTCCTTAGGCCATAAATATAATTAGAAGACATGTTGTGGCTGGTAATGACCTTTGTGATCATTGTTTGTTGAGAGGGTGAATTAGCCCCTGTCCAGGGTTCAGTGTACTCTAGCCAGACTGCAAATTGGCACCACAGATGGTCTCACTTGAGTCAACATACTGAATAGGCAACAACTAGAACAAGACTTAGTGTTTGCTTAAGGTGGATTTTATCTCAGGGCTTCTGACTTGAAAAGATATTGCCTCTTGAAGACAAGTCTTTGTGGCTTCACTGCATTCAGAGTACAGAAATGTGTAAAACGTCATCAATTGATACCAAATGAAAAAAAAACATATATTATTTGTTTTTGGAGTGATTTAAATAAATGATTTAAATCAAACAACTCTGTCTAAAATTGGGAGATTCTTATTGTATCTCAATTATACTGGAAACTGACATGATTATTGAGAGATCAACAAGTGCCTGACAGTTCTGGGAAATTGACTTACGGTGAGTGCCTTCCACCGAAATCAAAGTCCATCATAAATAATGAAGCTGCTAAGTCAGTGTGGGAGCAGTTTAGAAAACAAAGGCCAAAATATGTTGTATCAGTTGAGTTTGGACGCAAACAGTATGGCCATAATCATATTGGCAAAAATAGGACAACGTGTTTACAAATAGATTTTTATTTGGTGAGCGAATAAAGCCAGACAACACGCACTTGTGATGTGCGGTTATCTGAGGGTATGGTGCGGCCCATGAAATTTAGATGCTGTGGGTAAACCACTGGCATGAAATTCTTAATTGTAGTTGCAAATGGTTATGTTTTAGTATCTCTTACAAGTGCATAGACAAAAAACCTTTTGTTTCTGTCATGCAAGTTACAGTTAATTGCTAATTTACATGGTAAGCTAGGTACATTCTGCTAATTAAAAATGTTTTTTTTAAATTCCTTCCTCAACTAATTTAGGCTATCGCAAATCCGGTTCATCGATGTCCAAAGATATAGTGTGTGAATAATTTAAGCAAAGTTGTTTGATTTAAATAATTTTATTTAAATCATTGATTTAAATAATTATTTAAATCACTCCCCAAAAAATAATTGATTTATGATTTTGTTTTATTTCCGATTTTTTTAATCGCTAATTTATATGAATTTAACACAAATAATTGTTTACGAGCATCGAGATCAACAAAGTTTTGTGTATGTTTCTGAATGCAGTGAAGCCACACAAACTTGTCTTCCAGAGGAAGTGTCTTTTCAACTCAGAAACCCTGAGTTAAAGTCCACTTAGAGCTTGTGCTAGTTGTTGATAACTATATATAATATATATATATATATATAATATATATATATATATATGTATATATATATATATATATATA
>SDWI01000704.1:77473-102265 GCA_009193005.1 Lamellibrachia luymesi
ATATATATATATATATATATATATATATATATATATATATATATTTATATATATATATATATATATATATATGAACTGTTAAAAAGACTCAGCATGTCTGTGTTTGGTTGTGGTATAGGTCATAAGTATTATCGGCTATGCAAATGATATATTTAATAGATCCATCAATATATGCATTGACAAACATTTTTGGCATTTGTCTAGAAGTTGTAGCCGGGGTTTTGATTTAATATTTAACCTGTCAAAATGCCAACTTATTAAATATGGCAGTCATCCTGATTCCCCATTTTACTTTGATGGCATACAAGTGAAATATAGTAAAAACGTTTTTATTTAGGCCACATATTGGCCCTAGTTCTATAATTCAAAACGTCAATTTCTATGGTGTATGTATCTAGAACTTGCAACATAAATATGTAGATTCGTTTTACACTACGTGGCGCAAGGGTATCAGAAAACGTTTTTATCTAACTGGTTGCACTCATCGTAATAAGGTGCCACTCTTAGCGGAACGTCTCCCGATTCAAATTCAGATAATGAATGGAATGGTGCGTTTTATCCAGAGTTACTTAAAATGCAATAACACCAGTTTAAATATACTCGCTCATCTACCTTTTCATGGCAGTAGTTCATGTATGTCTAAAAGTTTCAGTTACATACTATATTATTGTAACAATTCAAACTTGATTACACGACCTTCTGTAAAATAAACGTTAATTATTTTATAACCTCATTCAAAACCACGATCAAGAAGGGCTGTATGATGTTCTACACCCCTGTACTAAACAAATCTTCATTTGAAAAGTATGTGTAGTACAATATAAAGAAGGCATGTACCACTTGTTTTTTAATCAAAGCCGAGTTGCGCTCATTGGTATCTGTTTGATGTTCCCATTAAACATTGTTTTAGCTGAATTGTACACATTGTAATACGACTAAATATATTAGTGTAGGACCTGTTGCTTGCATTTTTCGAACGCAACTTGTCCGGATGAAATTGAGCTAATTCGTAGCAATTTATGCCATAACATTATGATAAATAAAATTAATTTGGCAACTGGGGCAAGGTTAAATTTAACACTTAAAGCACAGCTGGTCGAGTACGTTCATGCATGCGTGCGTGCTTGTCTACGTGCGAGCGTCCTGGTCTACATTCACGACATCGTACTAATCGTAAAAACAAGAGCGTGCGGATAAAATCGACGAGTTGAAAATTCGGTTAAAGAGAAGTCGACTGTAGCGGATCATTTTATTTCATATAAAAAAAAGAAAGAAAGAAAGCCGGAGTCGAGGAAAAAAGATTCGACTTGAGAGAACATCGTCATACGCGAGTGCGATATATCTGGAATGCACTGTATGAAGGGTTGAGCACTGGAACATTTTACTCAATGACACTTTATTCGTATAGTATGAATGCGGAAGTAAAACAATGACCGCTCCCCGTTTGGTTTGCCTGTGATACTTCAATAATGAATCATTCGTACATAATCGCTCATGATGTTTTACAGCCGAGAATGTGTCAGTCTTTCTACCATTTTATATTAGTATTGTATACTGTAGAATTAGTGCTTAACTGTACAAAGGGTGTGAGTGCGCATAGTTAATAACCTTAATTGGAGTATCCCGGAATCTGATGTGATATATGTATGATATTTGTATGTGTAACTTACCCAACAGTAATCCCGTGTTACAACAACAAACAAAAATATGTGTATGTTTTGACGAGAACTAATATTAATTATTATGGATGCGCTAGATGTCCCTACTGCATAGTTGTTGACTTTGGATTCAACATCCGGGCGTCCAGACAGGTTGTAGGTAGCGTTCAAAGAGATCTACTCACGGAGTATCATGCAATGTTTAAAGGACTGGGAGGTCTGCCGGGAGAACACCATATAGTCACAGATAAGACTATAAAACCAGTGATTCACCCACCTCTTCGAGTCCTAAATGCCACTGCGCGACCAAATCAAGGCAAAACTTGATGAAATGAAAAAGAACTGTTAGCAGTTGTGTGGTCTTGAGACAAGTTCGATGAGTACTTATACGACCGGGACGTCATCACTGTAGAAAGTGATCAAGAGCCACTGAAGGCTATATTCAAGAAAGAGATTCACAAATCGCCGAAACGAATGCAGCGCATGCGTCTCGCCTCGCAGAATTATAATCTCAACTTAGAGTACAAGAGATGATCACTCATGCTAATAGCAGATACGTTGAGCCAGGCGTATCAGACCACTACGGAGGGAACGCAGACCCAACACTGTGACATTCGTGTGACGCTTGAAACGGTGGACCATACGATGAAATCTATGACGAAGACAGATTGTGACAAATTTACACAACAAACGGCTGAAGACGCAGACCTGCAGAACCTGATCGAAACTATCAGACAAGGTTGGCCAGCCAGAGGTGACTGTCCATCAGCTGTTCTCCCTTACTACTACCAACGTAGTGACCTCATTGAATCAGAAAGACTGATCTATAGAGGGGAGCAGCTGGTCGTACCAAGATTGCTGAGAAAAGAGATGGTCAGCCGAGTTCACAGCAGCCACATAGGCATTGGAGGCTGTTTGCGATGTGCACGAGAGGTACTATATTGGCCAATGATGAGTGCCGAGATCAAGGACTATATAACTAAATATGGCATCTGTCAAACGTACCAGCCAGCGCATGGCCAGGAATAGCTAAAGCCACACGAGCTGCCATCTCGTCCGTGGGAAAAAAGTTGGAGCTGACCTATTCGAACTGGGAACCCAGATGGTGGATTACTGGTCCTGTTTCTTCTAGATAACGAAACTTCAGTAGAAGACGTCCCAGGTAGTCATTGTGCAATTCAAGGTGCAGTTTGCACGCCATGGCATACCAGCTTTTCTGATCACAGACAACGGGCCAGAGTTTCCAAACCGCGAGTTTCAGGAATTTGCGAAAGCATGGAAAGTCGAACACATCATATATAATCCCTGTTACCCGCCGAAAACGCTGCGAAAAAAAAATGCAAAGCACTACTAACAAAAGCTCGAGAAGATCGAAATGATCCGTTGCTTGCACTGTTGGCTTGGCGCAACGCCCCGAGCGAAGGATGTAGCACTTCGCCTGTGCAGAGGCTGATGGGTCGCCGCACACGTACGTTGCTGGCAACGATGCTGTCGACGTTCCTACGAAGTTGACGTAAACGTTCCTACGAAGTTGACGTAAACGAATCTCGCTACCGTCGGAATCGTCGTCAGCTGCGCTCAACGGCAGAACAACCGCCAACACCAACAAGTGACATGGAGGACCGCGATTTCACACATTATGGCATGGAGGTGTATCTGGGCCATTTGGCTGATCCAGGACACGGATGTCCTGATCACACTCCGCCACAGCTCGTCCAGGTACCGTCGGTTACGAGTCAGCCATCACCAGGACGCGGTAAGACGAATCCTCAGCCGTCTACTGCCGATGCATTGACCGCTTCCATCCCAAAGCCACGTCGATCTGCTCAGACTAAGCATTCCCCAACGTGGCATGATGATTATGAACTTTAGTGGCTTGATCATCTGGAACTTTAGAGACATGATGATTACCAATTTTAGTTTTCCTAATTTCCACTTTAGTGATTCATAAATAACAATATGACACTGCGGACATTTTAGTGTTGAGTACATTCGGTACTTATAAAGAAAAAGGGATGTAACGAGAATTAATATTAATTATTATGGATGCGCTAGAAGTCGCTACTGCAGAGTTGTTGACTTTGTATTAAACATACGAGCGTCCTTACAGGTTGTAGGCGCGCGAAGGCAGCACGATGCCTGGCCATGTTTTGTGTTAGTATTAGTGGTAATTAAAATAATCATACGTTGTTAGTTCCGTGTGTTTAATAAAACAACAACACGCGACATATGTAATTTTAAAAATTAAATTGTTTTTAACACTAGTTCAGTAGGTCATAATAAACAACGTATGTATGTCCATTTATCCACCTGTGTGATATCTTAATACATAACGTGGATTTATATTTAACAATAAATAGTAGGTTTATCAAACATAGTTAAATATAAAAAAAAACTAAAATTAATAAACCAAGCCTATGTACCGAGTAAGAAATATTCGTTGCGGCCGTGTGAAATCAATATTGATGAACGGAAAATCAGCACAAAACACCCACACATACACAAACGCACACACGCACACACACGCACACACACACACACACACGCACGCACACACACACACACACACACACACACACACACACGCACGCACGCACACACAAACACAATACCTATTAGCGTTAATTCGACAGGAAATATAACAACATTTCGTCGTAAATTAAAAACACACGTGTTTAGACTCCATATTTCCCCAGCGTGCCAATGCAACTGTTTACAATTGGAATGTCTAATTGATTAGATTAATTGATTAGAAACTGCTTAACCACTTTTGTTTTAGTGTGCCGCTGAGCCTGAGTCTCCCGAAGATCTGAGCGCAATACAAGCATTTTTTATATTGTATTGTATTATATTGTATAAACGCGCACGGTCACGCACACTCAGTACACATTTAATGCACAACTAATTAAGTAAAACACACGCATATCAGTTCACATTTGTCTAATTAGTGCTGACGCAATAGTTACGATGTATAACTGTCTGTTTCTAGCTGCATTTCACAAGTACAAGGTATACATCACTAAGTATTTGACTTTTCACACCCTCGACGTTCTAAAAATAGCGATTAAGCTGAACACAATTTTAGTAACAACTCAACATTAAAAGGACTAACAATGAATGCTGGTATGAAGGTTTCAGAGCAGCGTGATATTGCGGCTTCAAAAGATGATTAAATCTGTGGGTTGATTAAGATAAATATAACATATGAATATGAAAAAAGCTATTCGTGCCTCTGTGTAAATCAATAGTTAGTAATAATTTCGAATACTGTAAACAAGTATGGAAAACATATTGTAAGATACGCTATAATGAATAAGAGGGTTCAAGAACTGAGAGACTGTATACATAAAATGTTCTTAGTAAAAAACCACGACTTCTTACAACATTACAAATAACATTATTGAGATCAGCCTACACATTCAGGCCAATTAATCCAATCACGTAACCGTGGACACTAGTTAGCCCATAGGGGCCGCATACATGCGGTAGTCTCTTGGTTTCATCGAACAAATCGCATATGGAATAAGATCCCTTCATATATTACTGAAATAAAATTAATAAAATTCAAAACATTGCCTAACGCCAATCGAATATTTGAAAACTGCCTACGAAATGTGAGTAACGACAGGGACCGTTTTCACACACCAAACCATTTTTTTTATTAACATTACATTATACACCCATATGTTTAATTATTACATCAACTATCCACAACGCATGCGCACAAACCACCACAAACTCCTGCGTTAGCAAACATTTGAGCTATTTTTTTGCATTTTATTGCTCGATACTTCATTGTAAATGTTGCAATTGTAAACTCCATTCGTCTCACTCGACGACTGGCTGTCACAAATGTTACATGAACATGTAAGTATGCTTTTTGCACCCCTTCGTCTTCATCAAACACGTGAACATCACGCGTGTTATACCTTTCATTCCACGCTAGTAAACATGCACATAAATATTATATATCGAGTATTTATTCAAGAGTTAATCCACTTACCTCTGATTGCTCTTATGATAACCGTGAAAACACATTGAAGTGTATTTCTGACAGGTCACATTATTTCAAACAGTGTCATTACTGCAACAGACGAAGGGTATAAAGGAAACCAAAAGTCATGGTTTGGGACCGATAAGAGTTACTAAAGCATAACCATTTGCAATTACAATTAAGAATATCACGTGAGTGGTTTATTAGGACAACCTTGTTGAACACACTGCATCTTAATTTCGTGGGCCGCGCCATACTGACAGACACACATATGTCACGAGTGCGGGTAGTAGTAATTCGCTCGCCGAGTGAAAACATATTTGCCTATACCTATTCCTATACTTGCCAACAGGATATGGCCATACTGTTTGCGTCCAAACACAAGTTATGTAATATATTTTAACACGTCAGCCCAGTCAACCACAGAAACAACCGGAATCTCCACGTTTGAAACATATTGTGAGTAAACCACTGGCGTGATATTTTTGATTTTAGTTGCACATGGCTAGTTTTTTTATGAATAAAGTTATGCAAGACTTCTAAGGTATCACGTTGAGTCAAGCTGCACGTATAATGTATGATAATCATCTTACACATAGTTTAAATCTACATAGACTGCTCTATTAGAAGTACACACTTATTATGTAACTTTTAGTATGGGCAAAGGTAAAGTAACAGCACGTTCTATACTTAATCTATATGCCGCCTATGATGCCATTGGTCACAACATTCTTATTCAGCGCTTGTCAATGTGGCATGTCATATGTGGCATAACTGTGCGTTGGTGTTCATCATATCTTACTGATCTAAGCCAAAGAGTGCAGTTATCATATCGCTATTCAGCTGCATTCCCCACACCACTTGCTGTTCCCGGGATTATGTTCTAGGCCCATTCGTTTTCAGTCGCTACACTGCTCTACTCGCTCAGTTATCACAACTTGGATCAACACCTAAACGCAGATAATAGTAAGATATACTGATCAACATTTCATTGGCTATCCAGGACGCAAATCACTCACCAAGCCAGTTCAGGGATTATCTCAATGATATCGTCAAATGGATGCGTGACATCAGATTAACGTTAAGTATCCCTACATAATTCGAATTCTTTTTCGTCTCATTTCAAATTCATCCAATGCGACCTGCTAGCTCGTTTGTGCATCTTTTGTATGTAGTTGTTTTTGTGTGAAATCATCAGACGAACTATTATATTATTTAATGCTTGATCCAACATGTATGGAAATGAAAATGGAAACGCTGAAAAGTCACGAATTCCACCGTTGTTTAATTGTCATTACATTGTCATGTGATCGGCGAGATGATGGAAGTCACGCCTATAATCAGCCTTGACCACATATAGTGCATACTATTTTGGATATCCACTATTTTTATCCTTACCAGATCTAATCACTAAACTCAATTCTTTCGATGATTTGACCAATATGTTACTTAAACTATTGACACACTGCATATTACGATATAAACGAAATGGATTCGCTCTACGCTAAATAAATTGAGGATGGAGTTTTAGGTACATATGAAACAAAATTTCTCCTTATTGATACACAGACGAAGTGTAACGAACTTGACTGTTTATTCCCGACACCTAGCCTGAACCAGTGTTTCACTTGCCAGGTTATCCAGGAAATGGACACATACAAAATCAGCCTTCTAGGTATCATGGAGTCTAGATGGACTGGATCTGGAAAACGACAATTGGCGACAGGAGACACCATATTTTGGTCAGGCAGAAATGACAGCCAGCACCGATAGTAAGTAGCCCTGATCATCCAGAAGGAGAAAAGCAACACTCTACTTGAATGGAAACCAATAAATGAACGACTTCTTTATATAATATTTAACTTTATATTAAAATTAAACTCTAAGTTGTAACCTGCTACGAACCTACAGAGGAACCACAAAATGAGGAATACGACCACTTCTATGACAGTCTTCAGTCAACCATGGCAAACATCCCCAATCACGATGTAATAGTGTTTCTTGGGGATTTGAACGCACGTGTTGAGAGCGACAACACTGACAGGGAAAGGATCATGGGCAACTACCAACCAAGCACGATGACTGATTACGCCAGCAGTCAGTGTAATATATATATATATATATATATATATATGGGGAGCCTGACCTCGTGTTTGGGACACTCTTCCAAAATAAGACAATATATAAGCTGACATGGAGATCCCCAGACGGCAGAACTGAGAGTCAAATAGATCACATCCTTAAAAAATGGAATGGAAAACGAAGACGCTCTCTACAAGACGTCAAAAACAAGGCGACTAGCTGATGCTGGCAGCGACTACAGCCTGTTGATGGGGAAACTCGCCGAATCTGAGAAAGGCAAATACAGGAGAAAAGAAAAAACAGCGTTTTGATACCGCCAAGTTACAAAACCGATAAACCAAACAACAGTTCACAATTGCTCCGACAATCAGTTTTAGTATTCTGCTGGAGGAAAGAGAGCTCACACAATTTCAACAAGGCCATGGAGCAAGCAACGAAATCGTTCGAGACTACAGAAGACCTAAGAAAGAGCAATGAATTTCCACAACAACCTGGGACCAAATAAGCCAAACAAAAGGTATAATGAAAAAACTGCTCACCATAGAGCCCCCAAGTCTCAAATAAAACTATAATATAGAGAATATTTACAGAAGTACAAAGAATATAAAAAAGAATGCCATAGAAGACCAACGCACCTACATTAAAAACAAACAAAAACAAACTCACAACAGCACCACAGATCGGTATAAAACTCAACACAGCAAAAAACAAACTGTTGAGAGAAAACAACAAGACAGATAATCCCATTACCATAATCAACATTGATGCCTTGGAAAAGGTTCAGGACTTTGCATACCTGGGAAGCAAAATCACAACAGATGGAGACTCGGCAAAAGATGCCATGGCTAGAATCGGAATGTCAAGTCAAACTTTCGCTACGCAGAATTCCATCTGGAAATCCAAGCAATTGAGATTGAAAACAAAACTGAGATTGTACAAGAGTGTAGTTCTCCGAGTGCTGGAAACTGATAGGTAAGCTAGCACAAAAGCTCGAGACCTTCCAAAACAGGTGTCTTCGGAAGATCCTAGGGTATTTTGGCTCAAAATCATCACCAATGAAGAGCTGCACCACAAAACAGACGCAATTTCCCTGGCCATACATATCAAGAGGCGAAGACGGAGATGGCTTGGGCACGTGTGCCCAAGACAGCCTTACGCTGGACAGCGGGCGGTGGAAGGAGACGTTGTTGCCCAAGAGAAACGTGGAGACGAACAGTGGTAAAGGAGATGAAAGAATGTTGCCTGACATGGGAGACCACCATTAAACGGGCTGCACACCGTCAGCATTGGCGCTCTCTTGTTGAAGCCTTATGTGCCACCGGGCACGAAGAGGATTTAGGGAGTGAGTGACTATTTATCAAACGTGTCATTGCTGCTTTTATCACATTCGCGACTTTCGCCATATTCGCCTGCATGTATCTATTTTTGTCGCCAACACTATTGCAATTGTTCAAGTTAGCAGTTAAGTTTTCTATAGCAATACATTTTTTACACTATTGCCTTGAATGGCATCATGACATTTCATCGTGTGCAAACTTGTTTGGCACAGGTAGTACGCCTGACTCCTCATTTGTCTCGCTAAGTGCCACTTCTAATATCACTGCATTGGTTCCTTTTCAAATATGTTAAGTTATGTACAATTACCTATGAAGCAAGGTCGTCCAACCAACCAGAATATTTACATTCACTGCTCACTTATGAAAGACAGCCCAGACAGCTTCGATGTTTTTGTAACGACATAATAAACAGTTCTATCTATACGATTTTCGTTCCCAACGTATCTGAATGCTTAACCACGGCTGTATGTTTTTTGGGGTGCGTTTTATACAAAGTTGAACTGTTAGACCTATTTTGTTCATTGAAATACAACACATCAAAATAGATCATATTAACATACGATTTAATGATTGAATTTTGAAAATATATGCGTATATATTCGATACAAATTTGTTGTCCAATAAAACATTGGATAATTGTCTTCTTGTTAGGGAAACATGGTTAATAAAAGTAACACATACATGAAATAAGTGAATAAAAGTAATAACAGACATAAGTTTACATACTTGATAATTAAATTGGTGTAGCTTTGATAATAAGAATATTTTTTTTTAGATATTCAACTAAATAAACACACACACACACACACACACACACACACACACACACACACACACACACGCACGCACGCACGCACGCACGCACGCACGCACGCACGCACGCACGCACGCACGCACGCACTCACGCACGCACGCACGCACACACACACACACACAGACAGGCACGCACGCACGCACGCGCACGCGCACGCGCACGCACACACACACACACACAATTGCATGTGCTTTTCTGACCATCGCGCGTTCAGTTAGCTGAGAAACAGGCTGTGTGGGGAGGTCTATGATCTTGGAAGCAGTTTTGCAGATGTGGAGAAGCATCTGATTTTATTGTTAGATACATACATAGCAGGGGAAGACCATATACTACAACATGTCAACACTGACTCTATAAAACTCCTGTAAAACAAAAGTATAAGTTTGGGGTCAACATGAAACGATCTCAGTTTCCTTAATTGGTACAGTCTTTACGGGCACTTTTTGTACACACCTTGAACATGATGACCAAACGTCAACTTGTTATCAAGTGTTATACACGGAAATCAATGCAGAGTTCCTTTGTTTTGCAAATATTTAGTTCTAGGGCATTTTCCTTGTACTACACTGAGATCATATAAACAGTGTTATCATCACCGAGGAACGAGTCTGACCCGTTCAGGCACACTACTACTGCGTCGTCTGAGTATATAATCAATACATTAAAATCACATTCGCTCCTGAAGTCGTTCATGTACATGTAGAGAATCGAACTCCTGACACACGTTTGGAGCGCCCCGGTATTCATAATGATGTTGGGGGATATGTTGCTACCAGCCTTCGCATGTTTAGGTTTGCTGATGAAAAAGTTGTGCATCCATTGAATGAATTAGAGTGGTGTTTGTAGGGCAATAAGCTTTTCATTCAACTTGTGGCGCTGCATAGTATTAAAGGCCGAACTAAGATATATGAAGAGGATGCGGATGCAGTTGTCTGCCGTCTCTAGATGTTTCTTGACATTGTGTAACAAGGATCCAGTTTCTCCTTGATGTATGGAGAGAGTTTGGTCAGGACAAACCTCTCCAGGGTTTTCATGGGAAGGGAAGTGAGAGAAACGAACATGTAGTGGTAGAGTTCCCGAGGAATGACGGTGCTGGTTTTCCAGAAGTTGGGAATTATGCCTGTGTTTACAGACTCCTGGAACAGTTGTGGGAACATAGGCGCCAATTCCTTGACACAGGCACGGAAAAGGTGTTTCGAAATGTTGTCTGGTCCGGAAGTTTTCCTTGTGCGTTTTCTTGAACTGGCGTGTCACGTCGTCTTCGAAGGGGAGGGGGAGGGGGTGGTTACCAGAAGTTCTGTGCATTCGGGTGTAAAGNGGGGAGGGGGAGGGGGAGGGGGTGGTTACCAGAAGTTCTGTGCATTCGGGTGTAAAGTCCTTGCTGTGGAAGCGAGTGAAGAATTTTGTTTAGATATGTCGCATCAGGCAGTGTGTTAAATCTTGTACTTTGGCTGGCACTGACATCACCGGCCATCACCTTGAGATTTCTGAAAGCGTCACGAGTGTTCATGGTCTGATGCTGCTTTTCTACTTTGTCTCGAGAAACTGACTTGGCAAGGCCAATTTTGATCCAGGGTTTGGTGTTAGGATACACAGTGACAGTCTTTTCTGGGATGATTTGACAGCTTTGACAGAACTTCCCGTAGTCAGTGAGAATATCAGCACGCCCATTTATGTCACGAGTAACCTCGAAGAGGACATCTCAATCTGTGCAGGCACAGCAGCCTTTCAGCTGTTCTACTGCGTCTGTAGTCCATACCTTGACTTGTCTTTTGACAGGTGGAATACGTTTAAGTTTTTGACGGTACTTGGGCAGGGGATGTAGGATGTTGTGATTTACCCGCCCCAGGGAGGGAGACATTGCGAGGTGTATGCGTCATCCACTGAGCTATAGCACAAGTCGACTGCTTTGTTGTGACTGGTGGGACAGGTCACGTGCTGTTGAAATGAGGTCAGTACGCCATCCAGGGTTCATGAGATAAAGTCGCCCGGGGTGTTTTGACTGGAGTCTGGACANCAGTATCCGAAAGACCTTGGCTCCCAGGGAGGGAGACATTGCGAGGTGTATGCGTCATCCACTGAGCTATAGCACAAGTCGACTGCTTTGTTGTGACTGGTGGGACAGGTCACGTGCTGTTGAAATGAGGTCAGTACGCCATCCAGGGTTCATGAGATAAAGTCGCCCGGGGTGTTTTGACTGGAGTCTGGACACCGAACCTCGCTATGACGTCGGCGGCGGACTTACAGTTCGCTTTAGGCGGGACATACCCAATGCACATGATAGTATTCGTGAATTCCCTGGGCAGATAGAATTCCCTCAGAGACAGCGTGAGTACGTTCAACATCTGGAGGTACACACTTTGTCACAAACTACGTAGTTTGTGCACCATTTTTGTTGATATAAAGGCACACACCTCCACCTGTATTTTATCTGAATCGCCTGTCCTGTCTGCTTTCAACAACCACTTATCCATCCAACTTTACCTCACTATCAGGAATGCTGCTGCTAAGCCAATTTCGCAGAGTTAGTAGGCACGCTTCTCTGTATGAACATGTGTACATCATATTTGTGTAAAATTCGTCAATGGGTGTGCTTTGCCGAAAACAATCGTGGGAGGGGGGGGGTTCGTTGGATGTCGCCTTAATCGTACTCTAACACCACCTCGACTTCCCCTCAAGCTGTTTTCTTTTTGCTCTTGCCCCGTGTGCATTCACATTTATTTTGAATAATATAAATGTCAATTGTTGACGAACATGTAGAGGCTGAGTCGCGTAGATCAAGCAGGAACTCACGACAGGATTGTTCAGCTATGGATAAAAAATGGATCCCAGTTGCGTCAAGGAACGAAACCGATATAGTGAAAACTTAGTCAAAGAAAGAATCATGGAGTAGCTTGTGCGAAGACCTGGAGACGATAGTTAAACAGACCAAGAATACCACTTACTAGCTAACTCCTAAAGAGAAGGACATCAAAAACATATAGCATAACATTCATAGAAGGTGAAGAGATCATAACGTATCAAAATGAGATCAAAGATTACTTCACAACAAGCAATGTAGGGGAATGAGACTGTCAAGGAACGAAACAGAGAGAGTGAAAACGGAGTCAAAGAAATAATCATATAACAGTTTGTGCGAAGACCTGGAAGCGAATGTTAAATATACCAAGATGATCATTTAGTAGCTAACTCACAAAGAGAAGGACAGCAAGAAAAAAACATACAACATAACATCCGAAGAAGGTGAATAAATCTTAACATCTCAAGTTGAGACCAAAGACCGCTGAACGGAATACTTCACAGCACTGCTCAACATCCCAACTGATAACGAGCAAGAACAAATCAGAAATAGGGTAGTAGTAAAACATATTTACGAATTCGCAAAAGCATAGGTGGAAGTTGTTATAAAAGTATTAGTCACGACACCATTTTAATATATATTCTCCTCTTTGGTAGTGAACGTTGGACCACTCCCCGCCGCCAGGGGGACTGCCGAGTACAAAAGTACCCGTGGCAAATAACCCGTTGATCCGTGGTACTTAATGTTGCAGCGATATCGAAAGGGTTACGTCCTTACGACTTTCGGGCATTTGGGAAATGGCCAATCGTGGATGATGTTTCATGTAATGTTCGGGAAATAACGTAACTTTAATCTGCAGTGGATCCGTCGTCGTTTGTCGAAGGGGTATCGCTGGACACCCTATTTGAAGGTTGGCGGGGCGCATCTAGTTCACAAAAAGACGTCGACCAACACATGAAGTGGGACGAAGTACAAATGATTCAACCTACATTCACACAAATCGTGGAATAAGCGTAAAAGTTCTGCATTTCAACATGTTTATCTGCCTGGTTAGCAAGGACAGTTGGACTTTGACAAATAGACTTGAAAGTTGAATCACTGTCGTACACATGAAAGCCATATGAATGATACACGGTGTCACCAAATTGGACAGGCAACGGGGAAAGCAAGATCACCCCAATCGTAGATTATGATCAAGATGAATAAATTGGGATTGTATTGTCATGTGATGAGAAGAGAAGATGATTATGTCATAAAATTGGTCCTATACGTGAAGATGACTGGAAAGAGACCGAAAGAAAGGCTCAACATCAGCAGCCACCTGAAAGAAAATAACTCCCGCCTCAAAGATGTATGAATAACGGAACGGAATAAGAACCGTACAGAATGGAGGAATTTTATTTTTTGCCACACTGAAATTAGTTGTAGTGTAATTTGAATTCCCAAGTTCCTAACTGGAGGATGGTGAGCAGCTGAACACAGGGTCTATTCATTGCATTTTTCGAATACCAAACTAAAATGAGACAATTTGTTGACGTAGCAATTGGAGAAAGGTTCAGTTCTACACTTGAAACATGGCTGGTCACGTGCATGCGTGCGTGCGTGCGTGCGTGCGTGCGTGCGTGCGTGCGTGTGCGCATGTGATGTATTCGTCGTACAGTGGTACAAATTTACGAAGTCGAATCAACCGATTGAAAAAACAAGAGGGTGCTGATGAAACTGAATTGACTTACCCGAAAATTCGATTAAAGAGAATTCGACTGACACGGATAATTATATTTTTATTTTATATAAAGCACAAAGAGAGACGGAGCCGAGTACAAAGAGCCGACGTAAGAGAGTCTGGAGTGCACTGTAACACTTTATCTGGAGTGCACTGTACCAAGTTATCTGAAGTGTACTGTAACAAGTTATCTGAAGTGTACTGTAACAAGTTATTTGAAGTTCATTGCAACAAGTTATCTGGATTGTACTGCAACAAGTTATATGTAGTGGATTGTAACAAGTTGTCTGTAGTGCACTGTATCACGTTATCTGGAGTGCACTATAACACGTTATCTGGAGTGCATTGTAACAAGTTTATGGAGTGCACTGAAACAAGTTATTTGGAGTTCACTGTAATAGTCATCTGGAGTGCACTGTAACAAGTTATCTGGAGTGCACTGTAACCAGTTATCTGGAGTGCACTTATAACGATTTATATGGAGTGCACTGTAACATGTTATCTGGAGCTAATGTTAGTAAGTCATTAGGAGGTTTTTAACTGATGTACTAAGCCTAGATTAGCAACAGAAAAGCAGGTTTCGAAAAGTTTATAGTTAAATCACCCAAGTGGATATGGACAAAATAAATATGGTGCCAAAGATTGATGGTAATGTTTAGACGCTTCAGTCTTCCTTTTAATCCTGACATTTGCTAAATTGCTCTGACTTCGGAGGTCAACGTAATTGCGGAACTCAGAGGAGCCCTGGCTACCCTGGGTTTGGCCCGGCTGTGTGTGTGTGTGTGTGTGTGTGTGTGTGTGTGTGTGTGTGTGCGAGCGTGCGTGCGTGTGCTTGTGTATGCATTCTTGTGCGTGTGATGATCACACACACGCACACGCCCTCACGCACGCACCCGCACACACCACNGTTTATAGTTAAATCACCCAAGTGGATATGGACAAAATAAATATGGTGCCAAAGATTGATGGTAATGTTTAGACGCTTCAGTCTTCCTTTTAATCCTGACATTTGCTAAATTGCTCTGACTTCGGAGGTCAACGTAATTGCGGAACTCAGAGGAGCCCTGGCTACCCTGGGTTTGGCCCGGCTTCAAGAATTCAAAAGTTTAACTTGCAAACTGGCAAGCGGTTGAGAAGGTGGGTGGATTTAACAAGTTGACTTGCTTGTTGGGTATTTAAGCAATCACAAAGCCTCTAGTGATGGCGTCTGATTTTGGGGAAATGGGAGTATAAATACCCCGGAGGAGCGTTTCCAAAAGGCTGGCTCAAACTACATTTTAGCCATCCAAATTATCAGTAAGGGTGGTCCTGGGGGCCTGCATTAGCATTATGCTTCAAAATTACCGGTCCGATTTAACCATGGCATTAAATGCCTAAGTGATGTTTACATTCACTTCTTTACTTTACGGTGTACAGTGATATCTATCTTCAGTTATAAATATCGAGCGCAAATAAGACGGACAATTAAAACACCTCTACATATGTGAGAAATGCCTCCCGGACCTTTGCGTTCGGCCCCGAAGAAAGTAAGAAGAGGGAGGCATATGTCTTACAGCGTGATACTTCGACAATAAGTCATTCGTATACCACTCGTCAAAGTATTCATACATTGTAAAATATAATAAAAGAAACTAAAATTAGTAAATCAAGTCTAGTTTCCGAGCAGGAAATGTTGTGGAACGTAACAAAATAATCGCTAATGCTAGATGCTTGACCAAAACACATCCATCGGCAATTTCGCATGGTTGATCTATGGAGGGATAACTCAACAGTTTGGTGAAACATTGTGTGCAGGTGTTTCTTTGCTTAATTATGGTAGTTCATAAACAGGGGGTTTGCGCAAACTCCTTAAATTTCAACTGTTGTTTCTTTTGCCAAATTTGAACAAATTCTTGCATTTCTTCTTGCATTCCTCAAAATGTCGTTCGCAATGGCGAATGTTTTTCCCAACGCAAGTTCTTATGCAGGTGTTGAAAGTGTCATCACACTTGTTCAAGCAAACCCGGAGCATGCGGTTTATTCTAGGCCAGTCATGCCTACTGCCGGAACACGATCTCGCTAGCAAAGTTGCTGCAAGAAGGAATATGATCTGAAAGAATATGAATACGTTAAGTATTAGTGTGGCAGCTGTTTTGACGTCGCGACGCCGGAGTGGTCGTCACTGCATGTTCTTGGCGATGATGATGAGCACGTGGAGAACATTCATATTTCAGTATTTAATAAATGCTTTATTTATACTCATAATGGCGAACAAACAATATTGTGTGTGTGTGTGTGTGTNACACACACACACACACATATCCCTGTTATCGCTAAGTCGGCAGGAAATAAATATAATAATACTAGAACACGCAAGCACGCACGCACGTACGGTCGCTCGCTCGCACGCACATACGCACGCACATACGCACGCTGGCACGCACGCACAAATTAACACATCCCTGTTAGCACTAAGTCGGCAGGAAATATAATAACATTTCTTTGTAAATCAAAAACCCACCTGTTTAAACTCCATAGCTTCTCATCTGTTGTACTGTATTGTGTCACATGCACGCACACGCATACGCACGCTTAGTACACACTCAGTACACACTTATTAAACACATATATACTATTATCTAGTGTTAATGATATATAAACTGCCTAAACTACACGCATAATATTTCACATTTGTCTGATTAGTGCTGACGCAATGATAACCATAAATTATACTTAAACCATCACAGTAACATGACTTCTGTACTCTTTGTAAGAAAACCTATTAGTGATATAGTATGACAATATCTCACTCACGATATTAAGCTTCATGCTGCTTTCCGTTCTGACTGGAATGGCCAGATGAGGGGCAGCTAAAGCCTTTAAATCAGTTCGACTATGATGAACTCTTTCACAAGTACAAACTAAACATCACGAAGTGTTTGACTTTTAAAACCATCCACGTTATAATGAATGAGATCATGCTAAACTCAATCTTAATAGCAACACAACTCAACTTAAGATTTAGGAGTAGCAATGAGTGCTGTATGAAAGTTCATGAGCAGTGTGGTATTCCAGCTTGAAAGGGTGATCAAATTCGTGGGTTAATTAAGAGAACTATAACACATAAGGAAAAAACAAGCTATTTGTACCTTTGTATAAAGCAATAGTTATGCCTAGTTTCGAAAAGTGTGAAGAAGTTTTGAGACCGTATCGTAAGAAGGATATAGATACGCTTGAACGAATACAGAGGAGAACAACTAAGCTGATTCCAGAACTGAGAGACTGTAATCATGAAAGGCGCCTAGTAAATAAGCCCTGGATTCTTAAAACAATATAAATAACATTATTGAGATTAGCCCCCCTCCGGGCCTATTACTCCAATCACGTAAACGTGGGCACTACTCAGCCCATAGGGGCCGTATAAATATAGTCCTCTTTTCTTTTTACGCACAATTCGCATACGGAATATGATCCCTTCAAATAGGACTGAAAAATCGTTTGAAGAAGCTATCATGAAGAACCCATTCACCATGCGCACTTACCTGAACTGCCTATAAAAGCACATACAGTAAGGAAACTAAGTCTAGTGTGTGGGAACTATGGAGTGTGAGACCCGAAAGGGACAGTTTCCACACACGAAACCAAACATATGCAAAACATTGACTAATGCTAACATAAACTAATGTATGAAAACTGTTTACCGAATGCGAGTAATGACAGGAACCGTCTAAACACTCCCCCCCCCACACACACACCCACACACACACACACACACACACACACACACACACACACACACACACACACACACACACACACACACACACACACAAACCTGTAGTTCTACATTGCTCAGATTAGTTCAATCACAATGATAAACCGTAAAGGGCTAAAGGCACTTCCTTCGGCCACTGTTACTTAACTAGTGCTCTTTATGAAAAATTACACGTTTGAGTGAGACGTTAATATGGTTCTGTGTATGCCGACCTCTCTTAATACGTCACGCGTAGTCTAGTATAGTCATAGAACTGCGCATGCGCGTATCGGTCGCGCTGGTTGACATGGCAGCCCTCAGTCATCCGGAGGTGTTAGTCCTCTTCGTGCCCGTTGGCACATAAGGCATCAACAAGGGAGTGCCACTGTTGTCGGTCTGCAACCTATTTGGTGACGGTGTTCCATGTCAGGCCGCATTTTTGCATCTCCTTCTCCACTGTCCGTCTCCATGTTTCTTTTGGGCGACCCCGTCTCCTTTTACCATCTGCTGTCCAGCGTAAGGCTGTCTTGAGCAGTGCGCCAGGTGACATTCGGCAAAACTGTCCAAGCCATCTCCATCTTCTCCTCTCCTCTTTATGTGTGTGGCCAAGGATGTTGCGTCTGTTTGCGGTGCAGATCTTCATTAGTGATGGTGTTGGGCCAAAATACTCCTAGGATCTTCCGTAGACACCTGTTTTCGAAGGTCTTAAGTTTGTTTGCTAGCTTGGCTGTCAGTTTCCAGCACTCGGGGCCGCAGAGAAGTACACTGAGAACATTACTATTGAACAAGCTCAGATTTGTTTCCAATCTCATTTGCCTGGATTTCCAGATGGGCTACAGCTTAGCGAAAGTCTGGCTTGCCTTTCTGATTCTAGCCATGGCGTCTTTTGCAGAGTCTACATCTGCTGCGATTTTGCTTCCCAAGTATACAAAGTCCTGAACCTCTTCCAAAGCATCACTGTTGTTTATGGTGATGGGATTATATGTCTTGTAGTTGTTCCTCATCAGTTTTGTTTTTGTTGTTTTGAGCTTTAACCCAATCTGTGGTGCTGCTGTTGTGAGTTTGTCCATCTTTTCGTGTATGTCTTTGTGCCTGCTAAACAGCAGTCCAATGTCATCTGCATAGTCCAGGTCTTCCATGATTGAGGTAAATGTCCATCTGATGCCCATGTTTCCATCTTTTGTGATTTCTTTCGTCAGCCAGTCAATGGCAACGGTGAAAAGAAGTAGTGAGAGAATGCATCCCTGTTTTACTCCGGATTTTACGCTAAAGTTGTGTGACATGTGAATGTTACAGGCGAAGTGACACTGGACGTCTGTGTAAAATATCTTGATCACATTTACCATCTTCTCTGGGATCCCGTAGTGACGTAGTATTCCCCACAAGGATTATATGTGAAGGCTGTCAAAGGCATTTTCAAAGTCAATGAAGGCAATATGGATAGTACAATTCCATTCCGTGTTTTGTTCCAAAATCTGCCGTAACGTGAAAGTGTAGTCGATGCATGACTTGCGTCTTCTGAACCCGGCTTATTCCTGGCGGAGGATTGTATTGGTAGCTACTGATATTCTATTTTCATTGATAACAAGGTTATGCCCCGCTAGTTGTTACAGTCATCCGGAGAAATGAACGGAATCTCTCACTTTTATATATAATACATTATGTAAACATGCATGATATTCTTGATTTTAGTTGCACACGATTATATTTTGTTATCTCCTTGCATTGCCCCCAAATTGTTACTTTTCTTTCAATTTAAGACAATTCGGATTATTACACACATGTGGCCTCAAATAACTCTGAAAATACACGTCAGTTATGGAACTGCATGAATAAAAGTCTACACAGTGCTTACTCCGTCTCTACGTATTCATGTTTCAATCAAGTCTCTATGCAACTCGTTCTCCAGTCATTTCAAAGAAAATTCAGTCTTATCCTTTCTCCTTTTTAAATCATACTTTCAATCCTATAAAGTGGACTTTCCGCTAGTAAATTCTCTACTTGATTCTCTTACACCTCTCTTTAAGAACACAAGAAAACAAGCATATCCACGTGATCGTGACCAATAGCCGCCCTTACTACTGACAGCATATTTTTATACATTGGCTTGCTATACTGTTAAGTGTGTGCAGTTCGTTAATCTCTGTTAACAATTGTTATCATCAGCAAAGATCCTATATCCACTGTCGAACCCTTCTGGCAGGGGGTTAATAAATACAATGATGAAAATCGGGCCAAGGACGCTCCCTTGGGAATACCGCTTATAACTTCTTGTGTTCCACTTTCGTGGTTATTATATACCATAAATGAAACACCCTATAATCACCAACGTAGGCCTACAGTGATTTTAAAGCGCCAAACCAGAAGTGCTGCTATGGTAGTGACAAGCAGTTATACGAATATATGTCTATATGGTTAACCAAAATGTGGTGACGAATGATAATGTGCTGCACGGAATTTAGATATGCCTGCCCAACATATTACAAATTAGGCAAGATATCGATTGCATTTCTAATTCCAGGATTCGGGCTAATGAAAACTAACCGGTCTGAGATATTTGAAACATTATTAAAATGCAATAGACACACACAATATATATATACGTATTTTATGTATGATCATTGTCATACGTATATTACTAAAGTTTCTTGAAAATAATAATGCATACACAAATATAATTATGACGTGATTTGGAGAATATTTATTCTACTTCTTGACGACACTGTGTAGATGATTTGTCACGGAATAGAACGGTTAGTGCGTGACTGTTTTACATCTTAAGTTATTGCTTCCGACGCACATCTGTATCGGAAGGGCCAAGTCGACGTGTTAGTTTTCCACGGGGTCGACCGCCGCTTCTGTGTAGTCTGAGGTGACAACGATGGCAAGTTACACATACCCCCAAAGTGGCATATTTATCTTTCCATAGTACTGACATACACCAAATAGCAGGAAACTATGGTTTGTATTGTTTCATCCGAAATACACGTGCGTAAGTTAATTAAAGACAGACATAGGCTACGCCAATTCAAGGACATGAAAGACATTAACAGGAAGGAACACACGGGAATATGAACTAGAACGAAAATAACTTGGAATACTGCATATGGGTACGTACACTGAAGCAAAACGGGGAATACCTGGTAATGTTGATGCAAGCCAGAACCATCAACATAATGAATTTATCAGAAATAAGGAAAACACAACAACTACATTTATGTGATAAGTGGACCGAACCCGACCAAACTATGGAGTAGTTGCACCAGAAATTGGAATTGAGAACAACACGATAGCTCACATGACGGTTAACGTTGGGAGAGAAAAGCTTATCTTCGTAATAAATGACGGTTAACTTTGGGATAGAAAAGCTTATCTTCGTGATAAATGACGGTTAACTTTGGGAGAGAAAAGCTTATCTTCGTGATAAATGACGGTTAACTTTGGGAGAGCTTAAAACTTATCTTCGTGATAAATGACGTTAACTTTGGGAGAGAAAACTGCAAGGAAGACCGGATTGTGAAAACGAGGCATTCGTCTAAAGAAGTTCATATAGGAATAGTTAACTACAAGAGCGATAAAGAAATCATACAAATAGGAGATCACCAAGAGACGGATATGAATAAATTATTGGGAGTCACGGAATAGGGGAGCGAAATCAAGATGGAAAAACAATATTCTGTACTAGCGACAATATCGCTGTAATGAATACATACTATCAGTACGTGCATGCCCATAGATGCGCTTGGTATGGATGGAATACAGCTAAATCATCTTATGTCAACGAGTCTCACACAGTCATATGTTTTTCGATCTGGATTCAGATCGTCTACTGATACTAATATCAACCAAATACAAAGTGTAAAATATTAAGCCAACATTCAAAAGTAAATAAGTATATTGATCAATACAATCTATGAAACAAGAAACCATTATATGAGAAGCTAACAAAATAAAATGCAAACAAGGTCTCTACCATACCACCAAGTGAGGATGTAGAGCAGGAATAGGGAATTGGTGAGATCATAGACGAAACAGTGGGTTTCAAATGCAGTCCATTACATTTTCCAAAAGAAAGCAGACCATGCGTTGGAATGAGAGAGTCAAAGATAAAGTAAAAGAAAACTACATGAGGTTTAGGCTATGGATGGAAATAAGGATGCCCAGAAACCAGGACTAGCTACTTTGCGGCAAGGAACGATAGAGCGAAAACTTAGCCAAAGAAAGAATCATGGAGTAGGTTGCGATAAGAACTGGAAACGGATGTTAAACATATCACGAAGCTAATTAACCATATATATATATATATATAACTCCTACTTAGAAGAAAAAAAGAAAATTATTTAAGACCTATTCTCCTATTAGGCAGTGGTTGTTGGACCTTCAAAAAGACACTTGAAAATTGGATCACTGCCACACACATGGAAGCCATATGAATGATACAAGGTGTCAAAAAATGGGACAGGCAATGGGAAAAGATCGCCCAATTGTTGAGGTGATCAAGATAAATAAATTCGGATGGCATTGGGATGGCGACTGAAGTCGACGGGAAAGAGACCGAGGGGAAGGCCCAAGTTACGGTGGATCAACAACATCATTTGCCACCCGGAGGGAAATAGATGGAGAGGTAGACCCAGGTTACGATGGATCAACAACATCAGCAGCCACCTGGAAGGAAAGAACCACAGCCTCAAATATGTAATAAGTACGGAGCGGTATATGAACCGAACAGAATGGAGGAAGTTGATTTCTTGCCACATTGACATGAGTTCTAGTGTCATTTGAACCATCAAGTTCCTAAATGGAGTACGCTGACCACGTGAGCATAGTTAACATGTTAGTATTTTATTTCATAATGTTTCTGGAATATCTTCAAATTGTATACATGTTATTGGTCATGTATTGTTAAATAATGGACTCTTCGAACACATGTTGGACTATTATGGAATGCAGAATGGTGTAAATCTGTCATTTCATTAGCCACTGGTTCTTGAATGCAGATGTTAATTACTTCTGGTCATCATTTAGGTTTTATAGATTTATACCTAAATGGCAAGACATTTCAGACTGAAACCTAAGTCAATACAGTACGGTCTTAGGAAAACTGATTGATGAACTATCTATGCCATTGCATTCTTTGAAATGTCCCGATACGCTGTACAGTATACGTCAAAATAATATAAGTTTAACATAATAGCGGGTTGGAAGGAATATGTTACGCCATACAGAGAAGAACCAAGTCCCGCTCTCAATATAACAAAGCTGTTCGTTTTGTTAAAAATAATACAAGTAATTTTAAAACAGAAAGTATGGCTACCACTACTTAAACAGTTACACTGTCTTCCTGTTACTTATCGAATACATTTTAAGCTGTATATTCTTACATATTATGCTCTATCTACACAAAACCACCCTACTTGGCTAGTCTCCTACATCTTTCAAATATCACTAGGCGGCACAAATCATCAATTTCACAAAAAACTTATTGTGCCTAAAATAAACTGAACTTGGGTAAACGTGTTTTCTCTGTCGATGCGCCTATTGTCTGAAATGAACTCCCCATCATTTTGAAAACATATGACACTATATCTATTTTCCAAAAAAAAACTGAAGACATATTTATTTCAAATTGCATTTCCACAATAAATCTTCGGTTGTCCCTCGTTTTGATAATGACGTTTGCGCGTCCCTGGTCACGATTGTGCTTAGTGATTATGTTTTGTTACTTCTTAGTGATTATGTTTTGTTACTTCTTAGAGCTGTGTTTCCTGAGGATACAGGCGCTATAGAAGTTAAATATTATTAATTATTATTATTATTATTATTAATTAATTAAATTCAATGAGACAAATCCAACATGGTTGATTATGTAATAGGGGACACAATATATATAAACTATTTGCTATCAAATATGACGAATTGTATAATTCAGTAGCTTATAATACAGAGAATATGTCTTCGTTGACACAAACTATACATAGTCAACCATATGTACACTGTAATAACTGTGAAATTATTGTTACTGCAGTGGACGACTGGAATAGTATTAACCAGTTTAAAAGTAACAAATGTGATGGATATGGGTTGGATTATATTGATCACTTTAACCATGTTCCTCACAAACTACAAGGACTTCCCTCTATATCATTCACGGCAATGGTGTATCACGGGTACACACCGGATGGTTTTGACATAACCACAATCCAACCTTTGTTAAAAATAAACAAGAGAACATCATCTAAATACTATAATAAGTATCGCACCTTTGCTTTTTGTAATATTTGATTGGGTTATTATGATGAAAAGTGCTGATGTTTTTAAAACAGTTGATTTAAAGTTTGGTTTTAAACATTATAGCTCTTCAACTAAATATACATTTGCGCTAAAGGAGACTGTTTCCAACATAATAAATCTGATGTGTTTGTGCTATTATTAGATTATAAAGAAATATGTGATAAAATAAATTATTCCAAACTTTTTAATTTACCGATGGATACATGAATGATTACCTTGCTAATCAGGTGTTAACTTTATATGTAAACTAATCAACACTCGAACGTTTCGTGGAACAATTCCGTGTCAGGTTATTTCTCCACTACCAATGGAGTGAAGCAGGGTGGGGTTTTGTTCCCTATTTTATATATTATATGTGCG
>SDWI01000704.1:118957-133644 GCA_009193005.1 Lamellibrachia luymesi
GGAGACGAGGAACAAGAGTCGACTAAAGAGCATAATAAGGCACAAAGAGAGCCGGAGACGAGGAACAAGAGTCGACTAAAGAGCATAATAAGGCACAAAGAGAGCCGGAGACGAGGAACAAGAGTCGACTCAAGAGAACATCGAGTGCGATATATCTGGAGTGCACTGTATCAAAGGTAGAGCACTGGAACATTTTATTCAGTGACACTTTACTCGTATAATATGAATGCGGAAGTAAAACCGAGTCATACGTACATAGTTAGTTATGATGTTTTACAACCGAGAATTTGTCAGTCTTTCTGTCATTTTTTACTATTATTGTATAAGAACTAGTAGTTAACTGTACAACGGGTATGAGAGCGGCTAGATAATAACCTTAACTTGAGTCTTCTGATATGATATGTGTATGATATTTATACATGTAATTTACCCAACAGTAATCACGTGTTGCAACAGAAAACACAAAGTATGTGCATATAGTGTTGCAAATTACATTGTTTTTACATTAACTATTATATTATTGTCGAATAGGTCAAAATAAACAACGTATGTATATCCATTTATCCGCCCGTGTTTTATTTTAATACATAAAGTGAATTTATATTAATACACCAAGCCAATAATAAACTAAAATAATGTATAATCGTTAATGCTAGAGTCGACCTATGCTCGTATGTAGTTATGAAAACGTCTCAAGGTTCGGCCGGGCGCTCCAATCGTTGTGTCGGCCTTAGAACACAATTCGAAACATTTACTACCCCAAAAAAGAAGCTATCATAAAGCTCCGATCCTCTATACCCACTCGCCTGAACTGTCTATAAAACACATGCAATAAGGAAACTGACTATGTTTTGTGGAAACTGTTTTTTTTTTAGTTAGGGAGGGAAAGTTTCCACACACTGCACCAAACGTATCCAAAGTTTCCACACACCGCACCAAACATATCCAAAGTTTCCACACACCTCACCAAACATATCCAAAGTTTCCACACACCGCACCAACCATATCCACAGTTTCCACACACCGCACCATACACATCCAAAGTTTCCACACACCGCACCAAACACATCCACAGTTTCTACACACCGCACCAAACATATCCAAAGTTTCCACACACCACTCCAAACATATCCAAAGCATTGGCTAAAGTTAAATTAACCGAATATGTGAAAACTGCCTACGGAATGTGATTAACGACAGGGACCGTTTTCACACACCAAACAAAAAGTTTGATTAACATTGCACTATACCCCCATATGTTTAAATATTACATGAACTACCCACAACGCATGACAACAAACCACGACACATTCCTGTGTTAATTAAATTTTGGGCAATTGTTTACATTTTATTACTCGAGACTTCGAGTCTCTTCATGCAATGTAAATGTTGCAATTGTAAACTGCATTCGTCTCACTCGACGATTGGCAAATTTGAACATGTAAGTGTAATCTTTGTACCCCTTCCATTTCTCCAAACATGTGAACATCAAACTTGTTATACATTTCACTCCACACTCGCAAACATGCACATAAATATTCCATATCGAGTATTAACTCAAGCGTTAGTCCTCTTACAACAAATGGCTGCCCCTCTGATTGCTGTTATGATAACCGTGAAAACACATTGACGTGTATCAACATATCTCGGACAGGCCACGTTATTTCAAACATTGTCGTTACTGCAACATACAAAGGGCACCTATAAGAGTTACGTAGGCATAGCCATTTGCAACTATACTTAAGAATATCACCTCAGTGGTTTATTAGGACAACCTTGTTGAAAACACTGCATCTTAATTTCGTGGACCTTGCCATACTGTTAGATAACCATATGCCACGAGTGCGGATAGTCTAGCAAAATTCGATCGCCGGTTGAAAATATATTTGCCTACACCTATGTTTGTCAATATGATATGGCCATGCTGTTTGCGTCCAAACTCAAGTTATGTAACATAATTTAACACGTCAGCACAGTCAACCAAAGAAACGACCGGAATCTCCACTTTTGGAAATATTCTGAGTAAACCACTGGCGTCATATTCTTGATTTTAGTTGCACATAGTTATTTTTATGAAAACAATTATGCAAGCCGTCTAAGATCTCATGTTGAGTCATGTTGCACGTCTAATGTGTAATAATCAGTTTACAAATAGTTGTATTCTACATAGACTGCTCTATTACAAATACTCAATTATTATGTTACTTTAAATATGGGCAAAGGTAAAATAACATCACATTCTATATTTGATCTATACGCCGCCTTTGATGCCATTGATTACAACATTCTTGTAAAGCGCTTGTCAATGTGGTATGTAATATGTGGCAAATTTGTGGGTTGGTGTTCATCATATCTAACTGCTCACCAGCAAAGAATGAAGCTTTCAAATCGCTATTCCGCTGCATTCCCCACACCACGTGGTGTTCCCGGGATTATGTTCTAGGCCCATTCGTTTTCAGTCGCTAGATCAACATTTCATTGGCTACCCAGGACACAAATCACTCACCAAGCCAGTTCAGTGAATGTCTCAACGATATCTTCCAATGGATGTCTGACATCAGATTAGCGTCTCGTTTTAAATTCATCCAATGCGACATGCTTACTCGTTTGTGCATCTATTATGAGTAGATTTTGTGTGTGTGAAATTATCAGACAAACTATTCAATAATTTAATGCTTTATTGAAGTGGAAATTAAAACCCTGAAAACTCGCTAATTTCGCCCTTGTTTAAATGTCATTACATTGTCATGTGATCGGCGAGAGGATGGAAGTCACGCCTATGCTCAGCTTTGACCCTTGTAGTGCATACTATTTTGGATATGCACTATTTTTGCCTTACCAGATTTAACAACTAAAGTCAATTCTTTCGATGATTTGAATACAAATAACAAATATTATTTTCACTATTCACTCACTGCATATTACGCCATCAACGAACCAGATTCACTATGCGATAAATCAGTTGCGGTTGGAGTTTTACATGCAAATAAAACACAAGTTATCCTTAATGGTACACACAAGCGTAGTGGACTTGACTATTTATTCCCGACCTCTAGCTTAAACTAGCTTTTCACACCAGCCTACTCAGCACGGAATTTCCGAATTACCTTTGAAAACAAATTTAATTAATCTTCAACAAATATCCTGACACCCAAAACTATTATCAATATTGGATGCTGGAATGTGAGAAGACTGTATCAAACAGCAAAACTGGCGCAGGTTCTCCAGGAAATGCACCAATACAAAATCAGCCTTCTAGGCATCATGGAGTCTAGATGGATTGGAGCTGGAAAACGACAAATGGAGACAACATGTTTTGGTCAGGCAGAAATAACAACCAGCACCGATAGTGAGTAGCCCTGATCACACAGACGGAGAAAAGCAACACTCTTCATGAATAGAAACCAGTAATGACTTATTTGTGCTAGATTTAACTCCATATTTATCAACCTCTCCTTTGTAACCTGTTACGCACCCACAGAGGAAACTGAAAATGAGGAATTCGACAACTTCGTCGACAGTCTTCAGTTAACTTTGGAAGACATCCCCAATCATGATGTATTAGTGTTACTGAGATTCCAATGCACGTGTTGAGAGTAACATCACTGACAGGGAAAGGATCGTAGGCAAACACGGAACAAGTACGATGACTGATAACGGCAACAGACTGTGTGGGGAGAATGACCTCGTGTTTGGAGGGACACTCTTAACATAAGACAATACATACGTTGAGGTGGAGATATCCAGATGGCAGAATTGAGAGGCAAATAGACCACATCTTTAAAAATGGAAAATGGAAACGCTCTCTACAATACGTCAAAACACGTAGACCAGCTGATGCTGGCAGCGACTACAGTCTGTTTATAGGGAAACTCACCGAAACTGAGAAAGGCAAATACAGGAGAAAAGAAGAAACAACGTTTTGATACCGCCAAGTTACAAAACCCAGAAACCAAACAACAGTTCACAATTGCTCCGAAAATCAGTTTTAGTATTCTGCAGGAGGAAATAGAGATGACAATACACAGTTTCAACAAGGCCATGTGTCCAGCAAGGAAACAGTCCAGAAACACAGAAAAGCTCAGAAAGAGCAGTGGATTTCTACATCAACCTGCCTGGGACAGAATAGGCCAAAGTAAAGGTATAAAGAAAAGACTGCTCACCACAAAGTTCCTAAGACTCAACGGAAAACTTTCTAGAAAATATTTACATAAATACAAAGAAGTGAAAAAGAGTGCCAGAGCAGAAAAACCCACGTACATTGAAAACGTCCAAGACGAAACAGAAGAAGCAGCAAGAAGAAAGGATACACTCTTCCAAATAACCAAGAAGCTGAAAGGAGATACAGGTCCAAACCAGAATCTCCCACTGAAAGACGCAAATGGAGAGATCATTACAGTTGAGAAAGAGAAGATCGAGAGGAGGAAGGAGCATTTCTAGCAGGTTCTCAATCGCACACCCACACGCACTTGCAGACATTCCGAAGGACGCAGATGACCATGAAACCAACCTCGACCAAATCACAGAAGCAGATGTAAGAAAAAAACATTAAAGCCCAGAAGAATGAAAAGCACCAGGTAGCGAGCGACAGCGTCTGTCCAGAAATGCTGAAAACAGATGAACAAGAGACACCCAAAATCCTACGCCAGATCTTCCAGAAGATTTGAGATGAAGACGACACACCGGATGATTGGAAGAAAGGTACAGCTAGCTATCTAGCTGCCAAAGAAGGGCAACTTGGGGAACTGCGACAACTGGCGGGGCATAATTATCACTGACATGCAGGATTTTTGGCCGCATCATCTTGACGAAAATATTATCAGCTACTAACAAAATACTCCGGCAGGAACAAGCCGGGTTCAGAAAAGGCAAGTCGTGCATCAACCACATTTTCACGTTACGACAGATTGTGGAACAAAGCACGGAATGGAACAGTATGATCTATATTTCCTTCAGTGTCTTTGGAAAGCCCTTTGAATGCCTTAGCTGAGAATCATTATGAAGAATACTACGTCAATACGGGATCCCACAGAAGATGATAAATGTGATCAAGATACTCTACACTGACGTCCAGTGCAAAATCACCTGTAACAGCCACTTAACAGACAGCTTCAGCACAAATCTGGAGTAAAGCAGGAATGCATTCTCTCACCATTTCTGTTCATCCTCGTCGTTGACTGGCTGATGATAGTAATCACCAGAGATGGAAATAGCGGCATCAGATGGACACTTACCTCAATCGTAGAAGGCGTGGACTGTGCAGATTATATCGGACTGCTGTCTAGAAAGCACAAGGACAGCACAATAAACACACTGATGCGGAAAAAACTACAACACAGGCAATCCGTGGTTGGTGCCACGAAGTTATGCCGCGAGACACCTGCTACCGAGCGAGCTGCACTGGCTGATGATAGCAGCGCGATTTGAATTCGAGATACTACTACAGAGCACTCAACGGGCGTGCACCAGACTATGTCGCCAACTATGTCAGCCGACGTCTGCTACCTAGATCGTTGCGCTCGAGTGAACTTAATCTGCATTGTGTCCCGCGAACTAAACGGAGACTGATCCTTCGGCATCGCAGCCCCGACATTACGGAACCTGTTGCCACAACATCTGACATGAACAGGACTTCCAGGACTTTAACACAGTTAATGACACATACAAAATATATATATATATTGAATGAGCAACGACTGTTGGAGTGACGCCTTATAAATTTGAAGATTGATTGATTGATTGATTGATTGATTGATTGATTGATTACGATAATCAATACTGATGCCTTGGAAGAGGTTCAGTACTTTGCATACATGTGAAGCAAAATCACAACAAAGACTATGGAGACTATACGAAATAGACTATGCAAAATATGCCATGGATAGAATTCGCTTTAGGCGGGACATACCCACTGGACATGATAGTATTCGTAAATTCCCTGGGAAGATAGAATGACCTCAGAAAAAGCGTGAGTAGTTCAACATCTGGGGTACACACTTGGTCACAAACTTATTTTGTTTGTTCACAATTTCTTGTTGATATATATATAGGCACACCTCTGTTTTTATCTGAATCGCTGGTGTTAGGAATCAGGAATACTTCTGTTAGGGATCAGGAATGCTGGTGTTAAGCCAAGTTTCGCAAACAGTTAGTAGCCACGCTTCGCTGTATGCACAGTTGTACCTGATATTCGTGTATAACGCATCCATCTTGTCTCGTAACGACTGTGCGTTGCCGAAAGCAATCGCGGGGGGGATTCGTTGGGCGTCGCGTTATTTGTTCTCTAACACCACCTCGACTGGCACATATGCGTTTTCTTGTTCAAGGTATTTGCTAAGTGAGGATGTTGTAAAGAAGTGAGGACGTGAGAAGTCCTCAGGAAACAGTGGGTTTTAAATGGAGTTTTTCAAAAGAAGGCAGACCATGTAGTGGAATGAATGTCAAAGATAAAATGAAAGAAAAGTACAAGATGTTTAGGCTAAGGATACAAAAAAATGGACCCCAGAAAAAGGAGAGGTTATGTTGCGGCAAGGAATGAAACCGAGAGAATGAAAACGGAGTCAAAGAAACAATAATGTAACATTTTGTGCAAAGACCTGGAAGCGTTTGTTAAATATACCAAGATGATCATTTAGTAGCTAACCCTTACATAAAAGTAGAGCAAGACAAAACATACAACATAACATCCAAAGACGGTGAAGAAATCATAACATCTAAAGATGAGATCAAATAACGCTGGAAGGAATTCTTCAAAACACTTCCCAACATCCCAAAAGATAAAGAACAAGAGCAAATCAGAAATAAGGTAGTAGTAGAACATATTTACGCGATCGCAAAAGCAGAGGTGGAAGTTTTGATAAAAATATTATACACAACACCGTTTTAAGATATATTCTCCTCTTTGGCAGTGAATTTTGGACCCCTCCTCGCCGCCAGGGGGACTGCCGAGTATAAATTTACCCTGGCAGATAAATCCGTTGATTCGTGGAACTTCATGTTGCAGCGTTAACGAAGGGGTTACGTCCTTACGACTTTCGGGCATTTGGGAAATGGCAAACCCTGGACGATGTTTCATGTAATGTTCGGGAAATAACTTTAATCGGCAGTGGATCCGTCGTTGTTTGTCGAAGGGGTATTGCTGGACACCCTATTTGAAGTTTGGCGGGGTGCATCTAGTTCACAGAAAGACGTCGATCAAGACATGAAGTGGGACGAAGTACAAATGCTTCAACCTACATTCACACATGGCGTGGGATAAAGTTAAAGTTCTACGTTTCAACGTGTTTATCAGCCTGGTTAGCAAGGATGGTTGGACCTTGACAAATAGACTTGAAAGTTGAATCACTGTCGCACACATTGAAGCCATATGAATGATACACGGTGTCACCAAATGGGACCGCCAACGGGGAGAGCAAGATCACCCCAATCGTAGATCAAGATGACCAAATTGGGATGGTGTTGTCATGTGATGGGAAGATATGATTTGTCTTAAAAGTGGTCATAAGGAAGAAGATGACGGGAAAGAGACCAAGAGGAAAGCTCAACGTCACCAGCCACCTGGAGGAAAAGAACGCCTGCCTCAAAGATGTATGAATAACGGAACGGTACACGAAACGTACGGAATGGAGGAATTTGATTTCTTGCCACATTGACATGTGTTCTAGTGTCATTTCAATTTCCAAGTACCTAACTGGAGGATGGTGAGCAGGTGAACACAGGGTCTTTTCCTTGCATTTTTCGAACACCAGATTAAAATGACATAATTCGTTGCAATGTATCCCATTTGAAAACTTAAGTTGACGTAGCAGTTGGGGCAAAGTTCAGTTCTACACCTGAAGCACGGCTAGTCACGTGCATGCATGCGTGCGTGTGTGCGTGCGTGCATATGATGTATTCGACGTATAATGGTATACATTTACGAAACCGTATTAATTGATTGGAAAAAAACAAGACGGTGCTGATAAAATTTCACCGACTCACGCGAAAATTCGATTAAAGAAAAGTCGACAGACACGGATCGTTATATTTTAATTTTATATAAAGCACAAAGAGAGACGGAGCCGAATACAAAGAGCCGACGTAAGAGAACACCGACTTATGCGATTGCAAGTTATCTGGAGTGCATTGTAACAAGTTATCTGGTGTGCACTGTAACAAGTTATCTGGAGTGCACTGTAGCAAGTTATTTGGAGTCCTCTGTAACAAGTTATCTGGAGTGCACTGTAACATNCAGAAATCAGCTAAATACTCTAATATGTATCGCGCCATTGCTCTTTGTAACCCCCTGTCCAAACTATTTAATTGGGTTATCATGATGAAAAATGCAGATGTTTTTTACAGTTTGGTCGTAAACCTCAGAGCTCTTCAGCTAAATGTACTTTTGTGCTAAAGGAGACTGTGCTGTTACTAGAACTACAAAAATATGTGGTCAATTAATTATGCCAAACTTTTTTATTTACTGATGTATAGAGGAATAAGGAATGTATTGAGGAATCCCTTGCTAATCAGGTGTTTACTTTATATGTACATTAATCAATACTCGAACGTTTCGTGGAACAATTCAGTGACATGTTATTTCTCCAATGGTGTGAAGCAGGGTGGGGTTTTGTTCCCTATTTTATCAGGTATTTTGAGGGAGCCTCCTTTTATAAGAGATAATTGTTATTCACTTTGACGTTTTGGCTCTCTTTGGAATGCAACCATCTGGGTAGCATGGGATGTTGCTTTACCACCGAGAGTTTCCTCTGTGATGTCAATGTTGTCCGCTGCAAATTGGAGAAATTTGCCTTCAATAAGATTGGCTGGAAATGGAAAATTACTATTCTCAATGAATTTGTTCAATGTTCTCTTTGTCAGAGTTATGTAAACACGCTGTACCTGACCGTTATGAAAAAGGCTCACAAGACTCCTTGATCGCGTTGCTTGGTGGATACTCATTCCGAGGCCAACATGTTTGGGGGTAAGGGTTTTACCTTTAGAGATAGCATGCACAATGTCTTGGTCAAACCTAAGAGATAGCCTTCTGGTGGTGTCATCAGCATCTTCATATGTTTGTCATGACTCACATGTAAGCAACACACTTAGAAACAAATAGAGACTGTGTGGCACAAGCTTAGCTGTATCATACGTGTTCACTGGGGCACAATTATCATACTATGGGGAATGTTTTACATCTGCTGGCATTTTAAGGTCCGTGTGATGCAAGACCAAGATGTTTTGAACATCTTCGCCCATGATCTGACTAGTGTGCAAACCTTGTTCTGATACTACGTCTTCCAGTTCGTCTATTGTCTCCTTCACCGTTTGTACTACTACTTTCCCTGGAACTACTGGGAATAATAGTTGTGGTTCGTGGGGATCTAGCTGTGGCACAAGCTCTATTAACCGCTGGAGCAGCCTTTGCAACTTATCCTTAAATCGTGTCCTGTGCTGCTTGTCACTGCCAGCATCAACTTTGAACTCCGAAATATCCAATAAGCTTTATATATTTAACCTTTAGTTACTCCTATGGAAACTTCATGTGCAAATTTATGCATACACATATCTTTAGGGTCAGAGCTTTTGCGTGTGTTTTTCTCACAATCAACTTTCCCATAAACTGGATTTAACACTTGATGTGATACCTGGCATCAACAACTATGATATCACTCACCCCGGCTAACCTTTACCTTATAATACCGTCATATTTCGCTGCATTGATGACTATCAGAAACATTGATGACAATCAGAAATATTGATGACTATCAGAAACATTGATGACTATCAGAAACATTGATGAATGTCAGAAACATTGATGACTATCAGAAACATTCCTAGTTGCGACAACCCTGGGTTTTTTCCTAAGAAACCGTTTGATAAAAATTGCATAGGTCAGACTCTAATGCTTCCATGTTGCTTCGCAAGGTCTGATTCTTTGAGCTTGTTGATGTTTCTCTAATATAAAAGTTTTTTTGATACACCATGTCAGTCTCTTATATTACATCGCTGAGATTCACAGCTTCCAGTCTTTCATTAATGGCACGTCTTTCGTAATCTTGGTATCGTTTGCGTTCGACCAGGCTTGCTGTACCCTGTCCAGGCTATTGGTGCAAAGTTTTCGAGTGAGATCTTTAGAGCATTTCTTCTAGCAAGGAGGGCATAGGCTGCAGTCAGTAGTTATGTCACTGCTCCTCTTCCTCAACGATTCTTACCAATCGTAGCCAATTCTGACCAATCATCTTTATGGAACACGGCGCTCTTACCTCGGCCCACGTCAATTTGGTCTCCCACGAAATTAGTAGGGCTTAACTTAAGCTTTTGTAGGCCTACTCGTCGACAACATCAAAAGGAGGCCATGCTCAGACAAACAACATGAACATTTCTGCTCAATGAAACAATGCAAGAGTAGACAGCCAATGACTACCGCCTGCTTCTGCACATTCTTTACTCACAGAAATCAAAGATAGACAAAATGAAAAGATCAGCTCAATAAAATAAAGCAAGAGTAGGAAGCACATTACTAGGACATCCAACTTTTTAGCGTGCAAATATTTTTTTAAACTGATTACTGCGTGGTAAATATTAACGGGATATTATGTTTGTGACGTCACTGCGACACCTATATCGGCTAAGAATAAGATTAAGACCGATCGTCAAAATAAAAACATCTTTAATGCATTGAACATTGTTTATCGTAACAATAAATACACGCTACAACTTCTTATATCGATACATATGGCATACGTTATTGTAACAAGGCCTGTAATAAAAGACAGGCCGAGATCACTGCTGTACAGGCAGAATTCACTGCCGCACTGGCCGAGTTCACCAAAACAGGCCGAGATCACTCAGGCCGAGATACCGAAATGCCGAGATCACCGGCAACGAATACTTCACTGCACTGCTCAACATCTCAACTGATAAAGAGCAAGAACAAATAAGAAATAAAGTAGTGTTAGAACATATTTACGAGACCGCAAAAACAGAGGTGGAAGATGTAACAATATTATACGCAACACCGTTCTAAGATATATTCTCCTCTTTGGCAGTGCATGTTGTACCCCTCCTCGCCGCCAGGGGGACAGCCGAGTACAAACGTTCCCCTTGCGGATAAACCGTTGATTCATGGAACCTCATTTTGCAACGTTAACGAAGGGGCTACGTCCTTACGTCTTTCGGGCTTTTGGGAAATAGCCAATTGTGGATGATGTTTCATGTAATGTTCTGGAAGTAACTTAACTTTAATCGGCAATGGATCCGTCGTCGTTTGTCGAAGGAGTATTGCTGGACACCCTATTTGAAGGTTGGTGGGGCGCATCTCGTTCACAGAAAGACGTCGACCAAGACATGAAGTGGGACGAAGTACAAATTATTCAACCTACATTCACACATGGCGTGGGATAAACTTAAAGTTCTACGTTTCAACGTGTTGATCTGCCTGGTTAGCAAGGATGGTTGGACCTTGACAAAAACACTTGAAAGTTGAATCACTGCCGCACACATTGAAGCCATATGAATGATGCACGGCGTCACCAAATGGGACAGACAACGGGGAAAGCAAGATCACCCCAATCGTAGAAGTGATCAAGATGAATAAATTGGGAGGGTATTGTCATGTGATGGGAAGAGAAAATGATTCAGTCATAAAAGTGGTCCTACACACGAAGATGACAGAAACGAGACCGATAGGGTGGTTCATGTTACGGTGAATCAACAACATCAGTAACCCACCTGGAGGAAAAGAACTCCCGCCTCATAGATGTATGAATAACGGAACGGAACAAGATCACTACGGAACGGAGGAATTAGTTTTTCTTGTCACATTCACATGAGTTCTAGTGTCATTTGTATTCCCAAGTTCCTAACTGGAAGACGTTGAGCAGGTGAACGCAGAGTCTACTCCTTGCATTTTTCGAAAAACAAATTAAAATGAGACAATATGTTGCAATGTATCCCATATGATAAAATAAGTTGACGTAGCAATTGGAGAAAGGTTAAATTTTGCACTTGAAACATGGGTGGTCACGTGCAAGCATGCTTGCGTGCGTGCGTGCGTGCGTGCGTGTGCGCACATAATGTATTCGACCTAGAGTGGTATATATTTACGAAATCGAATTAACCTAATGAAAAAACAAGAGGATGCTAATAAAATTGATTCGACTTACCAAAAAATTCGATTAAAGAGAAGTCGACTGACACGGATAATTACATTTTATTGTTCATATAAAGCACAAAAAGCGAGTCGAGTAAAAAGAACCGACGTAAGAGAACACGGACTTCAGCGAGTGCAAGTTATCTGGAGTACACTGTAACACGTTATCTGGATTGCAGTGTAACAAGTTACATGGGGTGCACTGTAACAAGTTATTTGGAGTGCACTGTAACAAGCTTTCTGGAGTGCACTGTAACAAGTTATCTGGAGTGCACTGTAACAAATTATTGGGAGTGCACTGTAACAAGTTATATGGAGTGTACTGTAACACGTTTTAACTTGAGTGCACTGTAACACGTTAACTGGAGTGCACTGTAACATGTTGTCTGGAGTTCACTGTAACAAGTTATCTGGCGTGCATTGTAAAAAGTTATATGGAATGTACTGTAAATATTTATCTGGAGTGCACTCTAACAAGGTATACGGAATGCACTATAACAAGTTATATGGAGTACACTGCAACATGATACCTTGAATGTATTGTAACAATTTATCTGTAGTGTGCTATTACAAGTTATCTAGAGTGCACTGTAAAAAAGTTTTTTGGAGTGGACTGTAACAAAGAATAAGCGCTTGAACTTTATTCCTTTTACACGAATGCGGAAGTAAAACAATGACCTTTCCTGATTGACCAGCGTGTGGTACTTCTATAATGATTCAGTCGTACACCACTCGTCAAAGTACACATACATTGTAAAACATTATAAAAGCAACTAAAATTAATAAATCAAGTCTAGGTACCGAGCAGGAAATGTTGTGGAACTTCACAATATAATCGCAAATGCTAGAGTTGATCAATAATAAAAGTGTCCCATTCTAGTTCGTATCGTAAATCTAGCGAACATTCTATATATTTATGTTCGTATGAAGATACGCACACGTCTCAACGTGCTGCCGGGCGCTCCATTCGTTGTGTGGGCCTTGGAACACGTCTCAACGTGCTGCCGGGCGCTCCATTCGTTGTGTGGGCCTTGAACACGATTCCGAACAGTTACTCGACCAAGACACATACATCGGCCATTTCGTATGGCTGATCTATGGAGGGAGAACTCAACAGTTTGGTGAACCATTGGGCGCAGGTGTTTCTTTCTGAATTATGTTAGTTCATCACAATGGTTTCGCGCAAACTCCTTCAATTTTAACTGTCATTTATTTTGCCAAATTTCAATTTTTTTTTGCATTTCTTCTTGCATTCCTCAATATGTCGTTCGCAATGCCGAATCTCTTTCCCAACGAAAGTTCCTATACACCTGTTGAAAGGGCATCACACTTGTTCAAACAAAACTGGAGTATGTGGTTTCCTTTAGACCTGCTGCCGGAACACAATCTCGCTAATAAATTTGCTGCAAGAAGGAATATGATCTGAAAGAATACGAATACGTTAAATATTAGTGTGGCAACTGATTAGACGAGGTGGTGGTCATGTCGTCGCAGTCGCCATCGCGTCGCCCGAGTCGTCGTCATTGCATATTCTAGGCGATAATGATAAGCACGCGGCGAACATTTGTATTTATTTGTTTAATAAACGCGTGTGTGATTATTGCTGATGCAGTGATAACCAAATGTACTTAAACCATCACTGTACTCCTTGTAAGGAAAACATAACAGTGACAGTTCGACAGTAACTCACTTACGATATTGAGCTTCATGTTGTTTTCCGTTCTGACCGGATTGGCCAGATGAGGGACAGCTAAAACCTTTAAACCAGTTCGACTATGACAAGTATTTAAGTACGTATTTCACAAGTACAAGTTAAACATCACTACACATTTGACCTTCCGTACCCTCCACGTTATAATGTATATATATATATATATATATATATATATAGCTAAACTCGATCTTAATAACAACACAACTCAACTTTAAAAGGATTGAGGAGTAACAACGAGTGATGTATTAAAGTTCAAGAGCAGTGTGATATTGAAGCTTGTAAGGGTAATCAAATGCGTTGGTTAATTAAGAGAACTATAACAAATCCGAGCAAACGCTAGCTATTTGTACCTTTGTATAAAGCAATAGTGTGGCCTCATTTAGAATAATGTAAACAAGTTTTGGGACCGTATCGTAAGAAGGATGTAGATATGCTAGATCGAATACAGATTAGAGCAACTAAACTGATTCCAGAACTGAGAAACTGTAGACATGAAAGGCGCCTAGTATACAAGCCATGACTTCTTACAAAATTATGAATAACATTATTGAGATTAGCCCACCTGAAGGCCTACTAATCCAATGAAATAACATTGGCCACTATTTAGCCCATTGGGGCCTTATAAATACGGCAGTCTTTTCATTTGTTTCGCACAATTGGCATATGCAATAAGATCCCTTCAAATAGTACTGTAGAAACCAAAATCGTTTCAAGAAGCTATAATGAAGACTCCATTCACATTCGGCACTTACCTGAACTGCCTGCAAAAACACACCCAGTAAGGAAGCTGAGTCTAGTGTGTGGGAACTATGGAGTGTGAGACACGACAGGGACAGTTTCCAA
>SDWI01000704.1:133684-146895 GCA_009193005.1 Lamellibrachia luymesi
TCTATCTATCTATCTATCTATCTATCTTATGTCCAACTCTCATCACTTTTGTATTCTCCAGGCTCATTCCCAGTCCATGCTTCTTGAACATCCCCTTCCATTCCTCCAACAGTTCCTGTAATTCTTGTTTGCTCTATGCTATTATGGCCAGATCGTCTACATACATCATCTTACTGAGAACAACCTTCTTGCTGATCTTCCTGCTGATTAGTTCCATCACATTGATAAACAGTAAAGGGTTAATGACACTTCCTTGCATTCTGCTTCTAGCACTCCCATCCACCTTACTGTTGCCTTCACCGTATCTCTTGAGACGGTGTCATAGGCCTTCTCCAGGTCCACATATCCAACTGCCATTTTCTCTTGCATCTCCAACCTCTTCTCTACCACCTGTCTTAATGCAAATATCCCTCTAGTCTTCCTTCACCCCTTTCTGAATCGATTTTTGTTCTTCACCCAATTCCTTCCATCTAGGATCCTCTCTAGTAACTTCATGGTGTGACTTAGAAGTGTGATGCCTCATTATTTTCTGGGTCTTGCACATCTCCCTTCCTCTTCCATATTGGGACAATTAGTCTTGTCCACCATTCCTCTGGTACTTTACCTTGCCTCCTACATGCATTCAGCATCTAGTTTGTCCATCTGATTCCACTCTCTCCCGCTGCCATTACCATATCCACATGAATCGCATCGATACCAGGTGCTTTCCCTTCTTCATCCTTTTAATCCCGGTTTGCATCTCTATATCAGTAATATCAGTTACATCCACGTTCCACTGTTCATAAGATGGTAATTCCAGATCGTGTTATTTTCTTCCTGGTTCAGTAGCTTCTTGAACTAGCTTTCCCACACTTTCAGCATTGCCTCTTGTTCTGTCACTAACTTCACATTGGTATCATTGATCACAGTCCCACCATTCACATACTAACTATTTTCATGCCTGCCTCGGGCCATTTTGTTTATCATCTTCTTTCCACCATCCTCATCTAGCTTGCTATACAGGTCTGCTTCCATATCACTCCTCGCCGTATTAACAGCTCTGTTTGCCGCTTTCTTCTTCTGCCGATATGTTTGCATCATCCTTGCATCCGGTTGGTTTCCTCTCTCCTTGGTCTTCTCTATTTCTTTCCAGGCTTCCTTCTTTTAGCATACTGGCTCTGTAACTTCGCTTGTCCACTATCCTTGGATACTACCCCTTGCCACTCCGCCCTTTCCTGTGTTTCATCCACGTAGCTCCTCAGCAGCTCCCATACACGCTTCTTTGTACTTTTTCCATTCTTCGTCTAAGCCATCAACTTCTTCGCTGAGCTCTTCATACTTAACCGTAACCCGCTCCTGGTATTCAACAACGACGTCGTTGTTGCACCTCCACCACATAACAGTTCTGCGGCCGAAGGTGTTAGTTTAGTTTCACAATCCTTATTCTTCCATAGCTGCTGCTTCAGGACTATCAGCCGATCTAACTATGTTTTGTGGTCTCTTCTTCTTGTGGCTCTCTCACTTTTGGAATAAATAGCTAGCCACAACTAAACCATCGTCACCAGCTCCTCCAGTGCTCGGCCCTCTTTATTCCGCGCTCCCCATCCATATCTGCCAACATTCTCCTCTTCATCTGGCTCCACTACTCAAACGTGTGCATTGAAATCTCACGCAATGCACAACATCACCTCCAGCTCCACCAATCCCAACACCCTCGCCAAAGCATCCTTGAACTCCACTTTGTCTGCCTCCATCCTTCCCGTCTGTCTACACATACATGACATATATCATATGTTTCTTAATCATCAGCCATGCCATCACTATGCGCACCTTCCATCTCTCCACTCTCACCACCGTCTAACTGATCTCTTCGGATACAATGATGCCCACCCCGTTATTTCTTCCATCTCCTCCTGCGTGCAGCAGCTTGTATCCTCCCATCATCGTCATTGCTCTGTCTCCCTTTCACTTAATCTCCTAGATGCGTAATACTTCCAGTCGCCTCTTTCCAACATTTCCACCACCTCGACGTTATCTGGAGTGCATTGTAACAAGTGACATGGGGTGCCCTGTAACAAGCGTTCTGGAGTGCACTGTAACAAGTTATCTGAAGTGCACTATACAAAATTATTGGGATTGCACTGTAACAAGTTATCTGGAGTGTATTGTAACAAGTTTTATATTGAGTGCACTGTAACACGTTATCTGGAGTGCACTGTAACACGTTTTCAGGAGTTCACTGTAACAAGTTATCTGGAGTGTACTGTAACAAGCTTTCTGGAGTGCACTGTAACAAGTTATTGGGAGTGCACTGTAACAAGTTATATGGAGTGTACTGTAACAAGTTTTATCTTGAGTGCACTGTAACAAGTTATCTGGAGTACACTGTAAAACGTTGTCTGGAATTCACTGTAACAAGTTATCTGGAGTGCATTGTAACAAGTTATATGGAATATACTGTAAACATTTATCTGGAGTGCACTCTAACAAGGTATCTGGAATGCACTATAACAAGTTATATGGAGTACACTGTAACACGATACCTTGAATGTATTGTAACAATTTATCTGGAGTGCGTTATAACATGTTATCTAGAGTGCACTGTAAAAAAGTTGTTTAGAGTGCACTGTAACAAAGGATGAGCGCTTGAACAGTTTACTCGCTGACACTTTATTCATATTACATGAATGCGGAAGTAAAACAATGACCTTTCCTGATTGGCCAGCGTGTGGTACTTCTCTAATGAATCAGTCGTACACCATTCGTCAAAGTACTCACACATTGTAAAATATAATAAAAGCAACCAAAATTAATCAATCAAGCCTAGGTACCGATCAGGAAATGTTGTGGAACGTCACAATATAATCGCTAATGCTAGAGTTGATGAATAATAAAAGTGTCCCATTCTAGTTCGTATCGTAAATCTAGTGAACATTCTATATGTTTATGTTCGTATGAAGATACGCAAACGTCTCAAAGTGCTGCCGGGCGCTCCATTCGTTGTGTGGGCCTTGGAACACGATTCAGAACAGTTACTTGACCAAGACACATACATCGGCCATTTCGTATGGATGAGCTATGGAGGGAGAACTCAACAGTTTGGTGAAACATTGTGTGCACGTGTTTCTTTCTGAATTAGGGTAGTTCATAAAAAGGGGACTCGCGCAAACTCCTCCAATTTCAACTGTCTTAGATTCGTTTGGGTATTTTGAACATTTTATTGCATTTCTTCTTGCATTCCTCAAGATATCGTTCGCACTGGCGAATGTCTTTCAAAACGCAAGTTGTTATGCACATGTTGAAAGAGGCATCACACTTGTTCAAGCAAATCCGAAGCGTGCGCTTTACTCTAGCCCATTCTTGCTTACTACCGGAACACGATCTCGCTAGCAAATTTGCTGCAAGAAGGAACATGATCTGAAATAATATGAATACGTTATCTATTAGTGTGGAGTGGTGGTCATGACGCAAACATTCTTTTTTCAGCGTGTTGTGCGTGCGTGTTCGTGTGTATGCGTCCATGTGTATGTGTGATGATCGCACACCCATGCGCATACCCCTACGCAAGCACACTCACACACGCACACACACGCACACATACACACACACGCACATACACGCACACACATACGCACACACACGCACACACACGTGCGCGCGCACACAACTCACACACACACACACTCACACATACACGCACGCCCACCCACACACTCACACACATACAAACACACAGATACACACATACACACACATACACACACATACACACACACATACACACAGTCACAAACACACACACTCACACACACACATCCCTGGTAGCGCTAAGTCGGCAGTATAATAATAATAGAACACGCACGCTCGCTCACATGCACACACGCAGACGCGCACGCAAAAATTAACACATCACTGTTAGCACTGTCATTTCTTTGTAAACCAAATGCCCACCTGTTTAAACTACATAGCTTCTCATATATTGTATTGTGTTGTATACCATACACGCACGCGCACACGCATGCGCACACGCACGCGCACACGCACATGCACACGCACGCTTAGTAAACACTCAGTACCCATTTAATAGACACATATATACTATTTTGTAGTGTTAATGATATAGAAATTACCTAAACTACACGCATATAATTTCACATTTGTCTGATTACTGCTGACAAAATGATAACCATGTACATTTAAACCACCGTAACATAGCACGCCTTGTAAGGAACACACAACAGTGACATAATACGACACTAACTCACTTACGATATTGAGCTTCATGTTGCTTTCCGTTCTGACTGGAATGACCAGATGAGGGACAGCTAAACCCTTTAAACCAGTTCGACTATGATGACCTCTTTCATAAGTACAAATTAAACATCACGAAGCATTTGACTTTTCACACCCTCCACGTTATAATGATAGAGATTAAGCTAAATTCAATCTTAGTAGCAACACAATTCAATTTAAAAAAGATTTAGGAGTAGCAATTAGTGCTGTACGAAAATTCATGAGCAGTGTGGTATAGCAGTTTGAAAGGGTGATCAAATCCGTGGGTTAATTAAGATAATTATAACACAACAGGAAAAAGCTAGCTATTTGTACCTTTGTATAAAGCAATTGTTAGGCCTCATTTCGAATAGTGTAAACAAACTTTGATAGCGTATCGTAAGAAGGATATAGATACGCTAGAACGAATACAGAGGAGATCAACTAAACTGAGGCCAGAACTTGTCATATCCCTCATTACCCAGTCCTCCCATCTCAGCTGTGGCCTGTCCCCTTTCCACGGTCCACCTCTGCTCTCTTTGATAGTTTGCCTGCATCCATCCTTTGATAGTTTGCCTGCATCCATCCTTACCATGGCCTGCCCATCGTTTTCGGTTTTTCACCAATCTTCTTGTTAGTCTGCATTGCATTCCAACCTCTTTCCTGAGGTCGTTCGTCATTCTTCTGTCCACCCTCTTTGTACTTGTTATTCGTCGAACCCAGTTGTTCTCACAAACTTGCAGATTCTGTTGTTGTTGTTGTTGTTTTTCTATCAACGTCACTGTATCCATACCACACTCTCATAGGACTTTCCCTTTTGGCTTTTTCGAAATTTATCTGTACAGCATGAGTCCCTCTTCCTTTCTCCTGGCATTCGCTATGGCTCATATCCGATGTCGCACCCCTACCTCTGAATATCCATCCTTCGTAGGCATTCCTTCAAGGTACACAAAGCCATCCACTTGCTTAATCTCCTTACCACCCAATCTTGTGTTCGACTCCTCTTTTTTTGTGTCCAAACCGCATCATTTCTGCCTTCTCCAGGCTCATTTTCAGTCCATGCTTCTTGAACACCCCTTCCATTCCTCCAACACTTCATGTAGTTCTTGTTTGCTCTATGCTATTATGGCCAGATCGTCTGCATACATCACCTTCCTGAGAACATCCTTCGTGCTGATCCTCTTGAAGATCAGTTCCATCACAATGATTAACAGTAAAGGGCTAAGTTCACTTCCTTGCCTCAAACCGATGTTGGAAACTCTTCCGACAACTCAAAACCAACCACAACTCTTCCTTTCGTTCACTCATACATTACTTCCACCATGCTGGCTTCTGCTTCTGGTATTCCCATCCATCTTACTGTTGCCGTCACCATCTGTCTTGGGACTGTATCATATTTCTTCTCCACGTCCTCGGATCCCACTGCCATTCTCCCTTACATCTCTAACCTCTTCTCCACCACCTGTTTTAATGCAAACAACACTTCAGTCTGCCATCTCCCGTTTCTGAATTCCTGTTGTTCTTCACCAAATTCGTGCTCTACTCTATTTCGAATCCTCCCATCCAGGACCCTCTCTAGCAACTTTATGTTGTGACTTAGAAGTGTGAAGCCTCGGTATTTTCTGGGTCTTCCACATCTCCATTCCTCTTCCATATTGGGAACAATAGTCCTGTCCACTACTCCTCTGGTACTTTAGCTTGCCTCATACATGTATTCAGCAGCCTCTTTGTCCAACCGATTCCACTCTGCCCCGCTGCCATTACCATCTCCACACGCATCTCATAACAGGTGCTCTCCCTTTCTTCATCCATTTCATCCAGGTGTGCATCTCTGTGTAAGTATTATCAGTTACCTCCACTTTCCTCTTTACAGAAGATGTTTTTTTTCCAGATCGTTGTTATTTCCTTCCTGGTTCAGTAGCTCCTTGAAGTAGCTTTCCCAGAACTTCGGCATTGCCTCTTGTTTTGTCAATAACTTCCCATTTATATCATTGATCATCGTCCCACCCTTCAAATCCTTACTATTGTCATCCCTGCATCGGGCCATTTTGTATATCGTCTTCTTTCCTCCATCCTCATCTAGCTTGCTATATACGTCTGCTCCAATATATATCTCCTCGCCTTATCAACAGCTCTCTTTGCCGCTTTCTTCTTCTGCCCGTATGTGTGCATCATCGTTGCATCCGGTTGGTTTCCTCTCTCAATCTTCTTCTTTTCTCATACTGCCTCTGCAACTTCGCTAGTCCACCATCCTTGGTTAATACTCATTGACACTCCGCCCGTTCCTTGATGTTCATCCACATATCTCTTCTGCAGATCCCACGAATGCTTCTTTGTACTTTTTCCTTTCTTCCTCTAAACCACCAACTTCTTCACTGGGCTCTTCATACTTAACCGTCAGCCGCTCCCTGTATTCAACAGCGACGTCTTCTTTGTACCTCCATCACTTAGTTTGTTTCTTCTTCTGCACACAACGAACACCATTGATTTGTGCTGTGTCGTGAAGTGCTCTCCAGCCAAAACATTACAATTCATAATTTTCCATAGCTTCTGCTTCCGGGTTATCAGCAGATCGAATTATGTCTGGTGCTGTCCACTCTTATATATAATTATGTGGCTCTCTCATTTCTGGAATAAAGAGCTAGCCACTGCTAAACCATTTATCGCCACTAGCTTCCCTAGAGCTCGGCCCTCTCTATTCCGCGCTCCCCGTCCATATCTGCCAACACTCTCCTCTTCATCTGATACCACTACTCCATTATGTGCACTGACATCTCCCGCAATGCTCAACATCACCTCCAGCTCCACCAATCCCATCTCGCTCTCCAAAGTATCCCTGCCTCAATCCTTCCAGTCTGTTGCCCCTACCCAGACATAACACACATAATCTGTTTCCTAATATCATCATTATGCGCCCCTTCCATCACTCCATTCTGACACCGTCTTACTGATGTCTTCGGATACAATGATGCATACCTCGTTATTTCTTCCATCTCCTCTTGTGTGCAGTAGCTTGTACCCTCCCATTATCGTCCCTGCTCTGTCTCCCTTCCACTTAGTCTCCTGGATGCATAATACTTCCAGTCGCCTTCTTCCCAACATTTTCACCACCTCTACTCCTTTCCCGCTCATCGTCCCCACGTTAACACTGCCCAGCTGGACTTCACATCTGTATCGCTGCCGGCCTAACGATCCCCTTGGTCTTCACTGTATTCTCGCCGCAGTTACCAGCAGCGCGGTAGCCCTCTCGTTCATCAGTATATGCATCATAATTATATTTGGAACAACATAGCTGCTCTGGCTGGCCTGCTGCTGCAGTTTTATGTTTGTTTTCCTTCTCCCATGTCACCAGCCTACCAAGACTAATGAGCGTGATCTACCAAACACTATTTGCCCATAGTTGGGGGTTGAAATGGTGCAGCACCTGGACGTGTCCACACGCTGGTGGGCTTTACACACTGCATCTTTAAGGCTCCAACCTGCTGCAATATTCCTAGCACATTCGCCTGGGGCCGCAAGGTGCCCAGTATGCTCAGTGTACCACGAAGAAGTTGTGCTAGAGTTGTCTACGGAGAGGCTATGCACCAGTAGGGGAGGCGGCTGCAGTTGAAAGCGAGAGTATGAATGTGTGATATGCTTATTGTATACATACATATCACATAGACCTGTGTGAACACACAACACTAAAATCACATGTTTACTTATTGCATAAATTACTCACAACGCATCCGCACAAACCACCACATTTTGTATGCTGTAAACAAGCTTGGAGACCATATTGTAAGAAGGATTATGGAACTAATACAGAGGAGAACAACTAAACCGATTTCAGAACTGAGAGATTGTAGTCATGAAAGGCGCCAAGTAAACAAACAATGACTTCTTACAAAATTATAAATAACATTATTGAGATGAGCCCTCCTCCGGGCCTATTAATCCAATCACGTAACTGTGGGCACTACCCAGCCCATAGGGGCCGTATAAATACGGTAGTCTTTTCGTTTATTCGCACATGGAATATGATCACCTCAAATAATAATAAAAAAAAACAAATCGTTGCAAGAAGCAATCATGAAGCTTCATTCACCATACACACTCGTCCGAACAGTCTCTAAAAACACATACAGTAAGGAAACTGACTCTAGTGTTTGGAAGCCGTCTATGAAGTGTGAGACACGAGAGGGACAGTTTCCAAACACGAAACCAAACATATTCAAAACATTGACTAGCGCTAAAATAAACTCATGTATGAAAATTGTCTACGGAATGCGAGTAATGACAGGGACCGTTTGACACACACAAAATCTTTGCCTACCATTACGTTGTACACCCAGATGTTTAATTATTGCGTAAAATACTCTCAACGTATCCGCACAAACCAACACAAACTCCTGCTTAAGCCGCCCAATTTTGGGCTGTTTTGAGATTAACTACTCGAAACTTGAGATCACATGAGTCGAAAACAAATCCGTTCGTGTCACGCGTGTCATACTTTGTAAGTGCTATGTTTGTACACCTTGTTCTTCACACAAAAACGTGAACATCACGCGTGTTATATCTTATTAAACTACAATTACGAATATCACGTCACTGGTTTACTACGAAACCTTGTTGAACACACCCGTCTCAATTTAATGCGCCCCTATATACTGTCAGATAACCCTATGTCACGAGTGCGGGCAGTCTAGCAACATTCGCTCGCCGGTTGAAAATATTAAAGATATGACCATACTGTTTGTGCCCAAACTGGAGTCATGTAACATAGTTTGGTCTTTGTTTACTTAACTAGTGCTCTTTATGACAAAATAACACGTTTGGGTGAGACGCTGTGTTGGTTCTGTGTACGCCAATCTCACTTAATACGTCACGCGTAGTCCAGTCTAGGCATAGAACTGCGCATGCGCTTATCTGTCGCGCCTGTTGACATGGAGAAATGACCGGAGTCTCTCAGTTTTAGAACACATCCGGTATCAATCACTTGCGTGATGTTCTTGATTTTACTTGCACATGATTATATTTTGTTATCTCCTTTCGGTGCATTGCCCCCAAATCATGACTTTTTCACTTTGAGACACATCGGATTATTACACACATATGGCCTCAAATAACTTTGAAAATCCTCGTCAGTTATGGAACTGCATGAATAAAAGTCTACACAGTGCTTGCTCCGTCTTTACCTAATCATGTTTCAATCACATCTCAGTGTGACTCGTTCTCCAATCATTTCAATGATAAAATCAGTCTTATACGTTATGCTTTTCCAGATCATATTTTAAATCTGTTAAAATGTACTCTCCGCAAGTAAATTGCCTACTTTATTCTCTTTCATCTGTCATAGTTTAGGAAGTGAAGAAAACCATCATGTTCAAGTGATCGTGACCAAACACATACCAAACTACTGACATCATGTTTTGATACATTGCCAAATCCAATAATAAATATTATAAATGCACCAACGTGCACTGATTTGTTTCCTGACGATTTAAAGCAATCCCAAGTCAACCAACTTCTAAAGAAGATATGTTTGCCTAAAGAAAACCGAATCAGTTATATAGCTATTTATAAAATACAAAAAAGCTATGCAAACCGTCTAAGGTATCACGTTGAGTCAAATTGCATGTCCAATGTATTAAAATCAGCTTTCATATAGAGTAATTTTCCATAGACCACACTCATAGAAGTACACAATGGTGTTACATTAAATATGGGTAAAGGTGAACTAATATCTCTTTCCATACTTGATCCTTCTGCCGCCTTTGATTCCACTGATCACAGCATTCTTACTAACGGCTTGTGAATGTGTCTGTGTATCTTATCTTAACACATAACGCGGATTTATATTTAACAATAAATGGAAGGTTTCTCATACATTGTAAAATATAATAAAAGCAACTAAACTTAATAAACCAAGCCTTGTTACCGAGCAAGAAATGTTGTGGAAAATCACAACATAGTATATATATCGCTAATGCTGGAGTCGACCTATAATAAAACTGTCCAATTCTAGCTCGTATCATACATCTACCTAACATTCTAATTGTATATGTTCGTGTGTAGTTACGGAAATGCCTCAAGGTGCGGCCAGGCGCTTCATTTGTTGTATCGGCATTCGAACACGTTTCGGAACAGTTACTAGGCCAAAACTCATCCGACGGCCATATCATATGGCTTATCCATGGAAGGGTAACTCAACAGCTTGGTGAAACATTGTGTGAGGGTGTTTGTAAAAAGGAGTTTAACTAATCATGTCTTTTGCTCTGCGAATTTTGAAAATTTTCTTGCATTTCTTCTTGCACAGATCCTCATCTTTTTTGCAATGGTCAATGTTTCTGTCGGGGCAAGTCCTTATTCGCATTCAGAAAGCGGCCTTGCATTACTCCAAGCAAACCCGGAACAAGCAGGTTCCGCTGGTGAAAGAATATGAATACGTTAAATATTAATGGTCAACTGTCTTGACTGAGTGGCGGTTAAGACATCGCGGTTCCCGTCGTCGCCGCCGCCGGCGCCGCCGTCGCCGTCGCCGTCGACGCCGAGTCACTGACATGTAAGATTTTCAGCCGTATCATCCTGAAGAGAATATTATCTGACACAAACCTCCTTCAGGAACAAGCCGGGTTCAGAACAGGCAATCATGCATCGACCATATTTTCACGTTACTGCAGATTGTGGAACAAAGCACGGAATGGAACAGTACGATCTACATTTCCTTTAGTGACTTTGAAAATACTTTTGAAAGCCTTAACAGAGAATACATGTGAAAAATACTGCGCTACTACAGGATCAAATAGAAGATGGTAAATGTGATCAAGATGCTCTACAATGACGTCAAGTACCAAACCGCCTATAAGAGCCACCTGACAGACAGCTTCCACAACAAATCCGGAGAAAAGCAAGAGTACATTTTCTCTTCATTTCTGTTAATCGTCGTTGACTGGCCGATGGAATAAATCACCAGAGATGGTGCATCAGATGTACATTTACCTCAATCCTGGAAGGCTTGGACTATGCAGATTATAGCAGGCACAATGATATGAAAGAAAAGATGGACAAACTCACAACAGCACCACATATCGGGCTGAAGCTCAACATTGCAAAAACATACTGATAAGGAAAAACTACAAGACAGACAACACGTGGTTGGGGCCACGACGTTCTGCCACGCGACACCGCTACTGAGAGATCTGCACTGGCTGCTGATAGCAGTGCGAGTTGTATTCAATATACTACTCCTCGTGCACAGAGCACTCAATGGACGTGCACCGGATTACGTCGCCAACTATGTCAGCCGACGTCTGCCATCTAGATTGTTTCGTTTGAGTGAACTTAATCTGCTTTGTGTCCCGCGACCTAAACGGATTTGATTAGACCGATTCATCGGCATCGCAGCACCGATATCACGAAACCTGTTGTCACAACATCTGAAATGAACAGCGCTTTCAGAAGAGGTTTATAAAGCAGAGTTAAAGACACATTTTTTATAAAATAGTTTGAACGTTTTGTACAGTTCCAAGAGCAACGACTGCTGGAGTGGCGCTTTATAAATTTAAAGATTGATTGATTGATTGATTACCATAATCAACATTGTTGCCTAGGAAGAGGTTCAGGACTTTGCACACCTGGGAAGCAAAGTCACAACACAACAATCGGAAAGGGAAGCTAAACTTTCGCAATGCAGAAGTCCATTTATACATCCAAGCAATTGATATTGAAAACAAAACTGAGACTGTGCAACAGTGACTTTATCCAAATGCTGGAAACTGACAGCCAAGCTAGCACAAAAGCTCGAGACCTTCAAAACAGGTCTCTGCGGAAGATCCTAGGGGTAGATTGGCCCAATATCATCACCAATGATGAGCTATACCACAAAACAGACGCGATTTCTCTGGACACACAGATCAAGAGGCGAAGATGGAGATGGCTCGGGCACGCGTGCCGAATATCATCAGATGCACTGCCCAAGACAGCCTTTCGCTGGACAGCGGGTTGTAGAAGGAGACGTTGTCGCCCAAAAGAAACATGTAGACGAACGGTGGAAAAGGACCTGAATGAATGCGGCCTGACACGGGACACTATCTTTAAACGGGCTGCAGACCGAAAGCAGTGAAGCTCTCTTGTTGAAACATAATGTGCCACCTGGCACGAAGAGGATTGAGAGGTGAGTGACTATTTCTCAAACGTGTGATTGACTTGCGTCTATCACATTCGCGACTTTCGCCATATTCGCCTGTATATATCTCTTTTTGTCGCCTATTGCAACTGCTCAAGTAAGCAGTACACTTTTCTGCAGCAAAGCATTTTTACACTATTGCTCTGAATTATATCATGAAATTTCATCATGTGCAAACTTGTATGGCAAAGGTAGTAAGCCGGACTCCTCATTTATCTAACTAAGTGCCACTTCTAATATTACTGCATTGGTGCTTTGTCCGATTTTTTTAATTATGTACAATTACCTGTAAAGCAAGGTTATCCAATTCTCCAGAATACGTATATATTGAACTGTTGGTGGTCCGGGAAAAAATTGCTAATTTAGACCCATGTTATTCGTTGAAACACAACACATCAAATTAGATCATACTAATATAACTTATTAATTGATTTTTTTAATATATGCGAATATATACGATACGAGATTATTGTCCAATAAAATACTGGATAATTGTCTTCGCTTGCTGAGCATCAAAAGTAAATAGGATAAGAATGTTAGGTAAACACGGGTAGTACATACATCAAGGTAGTCCATACAATATAATCATACTGCAATTACATACATAATTTCGTGCAGTTTAAGACATACGATCATATAATTGTTTGCAGTCAATTGCTGTAAATTGGGTAACAAGAATAATTTTGTTCAGATATTCAAGTAAACACACACGCGCGCGCACACACACACACACACACACACACACACACACACACACACACACACACACACACACACACACACACACACACAC
>SDWI01000704.1:146947-158719 GCA_009193005.1 Lamellibrachia luymesi
ACACGCACACGCACACGCACACGCACACGCACACGCACACGCACACGCACACACACCAGCACACACATGCACTGTTCAGTGGTCAGCTTGCACGTGATGGACATTTAATAGTTTGTTGAGACGACTTTTCGCCTGGGGAACGAAACTGTTTTTGAAACTGCTTTTTTCATAATTTTGGACACCGGTATCGCCTCTCAGACGTAAGAAGGTCAATCTAGGTGTTCAGTGTGTGGGCGGGGGTCATTGGCAACTGCAAATGCTTTTCTGACCATCGCGCGTTTAGTCAACTGAGAGGCAGGCTGTATGGGGAGGCCTATGATCTTGGAAGCAGTTTTGCGTATGCGGATTGTTAGAGACAGACATAGCAGGGGAAAACAGACACTACAATATGCATATTGAAGTTTGGGATCAACATGAAACGATCTCAGTTTCCTTAACAGTTATAGTCTTTGCTGACACGTTGGTACACACCTTGAACATGGGGACGAAACGACATGTTGTTATCAAATGTTATACCAAAATCTTGTATCCGTTACTTCCACAGCCTCAACACCAATACATAGTGGTCTATAAAAGTGGCCGCTGGTGCGGAAATCAATGCAGAGTTCCTTTGTATTGCACACATTCAGTTCTAGGTAATTGTCCTTGCATCGCATTGATATCATAGAGACACTGTTCTCGTAAGTATGGAACGAGTCAGACCCGTTCAGGCACGCCACTACTGCTGAGTATTTAATCAGGACATTAGTCACATTCGTTCCTGAAATCGTTTGGAGTGCATGGCGCCCCGGTATTCATGATGATACTGGGGGAGGTGCTGCCAGCATTCACATATTGGGGTATGTTGTTGAGAACGGTATGCATCCAGTGAATGAAATTGGGGGTATTTGCAGGGCTAGAAGCTTTTCAATCATCTTGTGGCGGGCGCTTGTAGGCGAACTGCATGGGATCCAGTTTCTCCCGAATGTGTGGAGAGAGGTTGGTCAGGACTAACTTCTCCAGGGCTTTCATGTTAAAGGAAGTGAGAACAACCGGCATGTAGTGTTTGAGTTCAGGGCGGGGTAGGCACATGCATGACGGTGCTGGTTTTCCAGAGTTTGGGAATGAGGCCTGTATCTCCAGACTCCTGGAACAGCTGTGATAACATAGGCGCCAATTCCTCGGCACAGATACGGAGAAGGTGGCCCGAGATGTTGTTAGGCCCGGAAGTTTTCCTTGTGCGTGTTCTCTTCAACTGGCGTATCACGTCGTCTTCGGAGATGATGATGATCTCTCCCCGGGAGGGGGAGGGGGAGGGGATGGTCACCAGAAGCTATGTTCATTCGTATGTAAACTCCTTGCTTTCGAAACGAGCGTAGAATCTGTTTAGATTTGTAGAATCAGCCAGTGTGTTAGATCTTGTAATTTGGCTGGCACTGGCATCACCGGCCATCACCTTGAGATATATGAATGCGTCACGAGTGTTCATGGTCTGGTGCTACTTTTCTACTTTGTCCCGAAAAGCTGCCTTGGTAAGGCCAATATCTGCCGTGAGCACTACCTTGGCCTCCCGGATGGTAGCCGCATCTCGATATTCGAAGGCTTTATATTTGCTGATCACTGCCTTCTTTACACTTTGTGTTATCCAGGGTTTGGTGTTGGGATACACAGTGACAGTCGGTTTTGGGATGATAGAGTCTTGAAAGAACTTCCCGTAGTCAGTGAGAATATCAACAAGCTCTTTTATGTCATGAGTGCCCTCGAAGAGGAAATCCAAATATGAACAGGCATTGCAACCTTTCAGCTGTTCTACTGCGTCTATAGTCCGTACCTTGACCTGTCTTTTGACAGGTGGAACACGTTTGAGTTTTTGACGGTACTTGGGCAGGAGATGTACGATGTTGTGATCTGGCCGCCCCATCGGAGGGAGACACTGCGAGGTGTTTGTGTCATCCCCTGAGCTATAGCAAACTGTGCAGTTTGTGCACCATTTCTTTTATTATTATTATTATTATTATTATACATTTATAATGCGCCTTGTATCCGTGTTAAAAACCTGCTCAAAGGCGCTAACAAGATAATGCTAAATAATTTTAAATATATTAAAAAGCTAAAATACCATTTGGTCAAAAGACATGTAAACATAAATTAAATAAAAAGTTAAATAAATGGATAAAATAAATGAGTTAATTAAATAAATAAATACATTAAATTAAAATAAAATATAAAATAAACAACTACAATTAAGTTGATACATTATATAAAATTAAAAGTTAATCAGTGGCGCTCTCTTGTTGAAGCCTAATGTGCCACATAAACAAATTAAATAGCTAATAAGTTAAATAAGTTAAATGTTCGAATTATTAAAATGTTAACAGAGTGTTCGGAAGGCTTCGCGAAAGAGACGTGTTTTTAAGAGTGACTTGAATAACGCAACGGAGTTGGCTTGCCTAATTGCGGGAGGCAGGGTGTTCCACAGTGCCGGTCCTGCCACAGAAAAGGCCCGACGACAGTACCGCTCGAGATGGTACCGCGGTATATGCAATAGATGTTGATCGGCGGATCTCAGTGTTCGAGTGGGTGTGTATGGAATCACTAGCGACGACATATACCCTGGGAAGAGGTGATGCACAGCGCGAAATACAAGTAAAAGAAGCTTGAATTCGATTCGATGACGAACATGCAACCAATGTAAACAGAATGAAACTGATGTTATGTGAACTCGTCTGCGGGTTCCAGTAATCAGCCGTGCCACGGAATTTTGAACCATCTGCAGTTAACTCGTCTGCGTCTCGGACAGTCCGTAAAGCATAGCGTTGCCGTAGTCCAAGCGCGACATGACTAAAGCATGAATTATTGTTTTGCAAGCCGTGGTGGAAAGGCATTTCCTGATAGTTGCGATGCCGCGAATGTGACAGCATGCAACCTGGGCAGACACGGCGTAAGTGCGCCGCCATTGAAATTGTGTCATCAAATACAAATGTGGTGTCGCGGATAAACGGTTTCGGCGTGACGGAGCAGCCAAATACATCAATGACTAGGTCAACAGGAGGTTGAACACATTTGCTATTCTGCCCAGCGGAAATGACGACGGCTTCCGTTTTACACTCGTTAAGAAGAAGGTTGTGGAACACCATCCATGACTTTTCATCGGCTGTACACAGCGAGTTGCGGTCAGTGGCAGTTGTAGTATGCGCTGACTGATCACGCGGAAATTCAACCTACAGCTGGGTATCGTCAGCATACATGTGGTAACGGAGTTGGTGGAGTTCAAAGACATGGTTGAGCCCCAGACAGTAGATTGTAAAACAAGGGTCCCAGCACGCTACCCTGCGGTACACCAAAGCATAAATCAACACTTCTTGAGTTGACTTTACCGATTTTAACAGCTTACGTTCGCTGCGACAGGTACGACTGTATCCAGCGGTGTGTGTTGTCACGTATGCCATTTTTTATATATAAAAGCGCACACCTCCACCTCTGTTTTTATCTGAATCGCCTGTCCTGTCTGCTCTCAACAACTTGATATCCATCCAACTACACATCACTATCAGGAATGCTGCTGTTAAGCAAATTTTCGCATTGAGTTAGTATGCACGCTTCTCTGTATGAACATTTTATATAATATATGTGTATAATTCGTCCATCTTGTTTCGTAACGACTGTGTGCTGCAGAAAACAATCGTGGGGAGGGGGTGTTCGTTGGACGTCGCCTTAATCCTGCTCTGACATTACCTCGACTGCCCATCAAGCGTTTTTCTTTTTGTTCTTGCCCCGTATTCATTCACATATATTTCAAGTACTAGAAATGTCAGTTGTTGACGCACCTGTAGAGGCTGAGTGGCGTAGACCAAGTAGCAGCTCACGGCCCTAGTAGAGCGTGAGGAAGGCGTCATGTTGGAATTTGAACGACGGGTCACAAAGTCCATGACCGGAAGAAAATGCACGACAATAAATGTCAAACACCACACGACCCACCACGTCACAGACATCTTAATGTTCTTCCATGCAAAGACACGATCATGCATCAGTGTGAATGGAACGAGAAAACTATGCCCCCCCCGTATCTAGATTTTTATTCAGACCATAGACTGGTACTAATAATAACTAAATACAAAGTGCAAAATATTAGACAAACAGACAAAATAAAACGAGCAGATCGATCACTACAATCTAAGAAACACGAAACCATTACAAGAGAAGTTAACAAAAGAAATTACAAACAAAGGTATCTACCATACCAACAAGTGAGGATGCAAAAAACAAGTGGGGACTTGAAAAGTCCTGAGACCATGGAGTGCCATGTCCAAAAGTAGGCAGGTCATGTAGTGGAATGAGATTGTCAAAGACAAGTTATGTTGCGACAAAGAACGAAACCGAGAGAGTGAAAGCGGAGTCAAAGATATAATCATATAATAGTTTGTGAGAATGTTAAATATACTAAGATGATCATTTAGTAGCTAACTCATTAAGAGAAGAACAGCAAGAACAAACATACAAAATAACATCCGAAGAAAGTGAATAAATCTTAACATCTCAAGATGAGACCAAAGACCGCTGGACGGAATACTTCACAGCACTGCTCAACATCCCAACTGATAACGAGCAAGAACAAATCAGAAATAAGGTAGTAGTAGAACATATTTACGAGATCGCAAAAGCAGAGGTGGAAGATGTTCTAAAAATATTATACGCAACACCGTTTTAAGATATATTATCCTCTTTTGTGTACCCCTCCTCGCCGCCAGGGGACGGCCGAGTACAGAAGTACCCCTGGCAGATAAACCGTTGATTCGTGGAACTTCATGTTGCAGCGTTAACGAAGGGGCTACATCCTTACAGCATTCGGGCATTTGGGAAATCGTGGATGATGTTTCATGTAATGTTCGGGTAGTAACTTAACATTAATCGGCAGTGGATCAGTCGTCGTTTGTCGAAGGGGTATTGCTATTTGAAGTTTGGCGGGTGCATCTAGTTCACAGAAAGACATCGATCAAGACATGAAATAGGACGAAGTACAAATGATTCAACTTACATTCACACATGGCGTGGAATAAACTTAAAGTTCTACGTTTCAACATGTTTACCTGCCTGTTTAGCAAGGATGGTTAGACCTTGACAAATAAACTTGAAAGTTGAATCACTGCCGCACACATTGAAGCCATATGAATGATACACAGTGTCACCAAATGGGACCCGCAAAGGGGAGATCACCCCAATCGTAGAAATGATCAAGATGAATACATTGGGATGGTATTGTCATGTGATGGTAAGATAAGATAATTCTGTCATAAAAGTGGTCCTACACACGAAGATGTTAGGAAGAGACCGAAAGTAAGGTTCATGTTACGGTGAATCAACAACATCAGTAGCCCACCTGGAGGAAAAGAACTCCCGCCTCAAAGATATATGAATAACGGAACGGAACAAGAACACGATGGAATGGAGGAATTTGGTTTCCTTGTCACATTAACAGGAGTTCTAGTGTCATTTGAATTCCCAAGTACCTAACTGGAGGACGGTGATCAGGTGAACACAGGGTCTATGTCTTGCATTTTTCGAACACCAATTTAAATTGAGACAATTTGTTGCAATGTTTCCCATATGATAAATTAAGTTGTTGTAGCAATTGGAGAAAGGTTCAGTTCTACACTTGAATCATGGCTGGTCACATGCATGCATGCGTGTGCGCACATAATGTATTCGACCTATTGTGATATATATTTACGAAATCGAATTAACCTAATGAAAAAAACAAGAGGGTGCTAATAAAATTTAATCGACTTACCAAATTCGATTAAAGTTAAGTCGACTGACACGGATAATTATTTTTTTATATCATATAAAGTACAAATAGAGCCAAGTAAAAAGAGCCGACGTAAGAGAACACGGATTTAAGCGAGTGCAATAACCTGGAGTGCACTGTAACACGTTATCTTGTGTACACTATAACACGTTATATGCAGGGCACTGTAACAAGTTACCTGGAGTGCACTGTAACAAGTTTACTCGCTGACACTTTTTTCGTATGACATGAATGCGGAAGTAAAACAATGACCTTTCCTGATTGGCCAGCGTATGGTATTTGATAATGAGTCAGTCGTACACCATTCGTCAAAGTACTCATACATTGTAAAATATGATAAAAACAACTAAAATGAATAAATCAAGCCTAGGTACCGAGCAGGAAATGTTGTGGAACGTTACAATATAAGCGCTAATGCTAGAGTCAATCAATAATAAAAGTGTCCCATTCTAGTTCGTATCGTAGATCTAGTGAACATTCTATAAAATGTACATGTCTGGAGTGAACTGTAACACGTTTTCTGCATTGAACTGTAATAGGTTATCTGGAGTAGGCTGCAACACGTTACCTGGAGTAACAAGTTATGTAACAAGTTATGTAGAGTGCACTGTAACACGTTACCTTGAATGCACTGTAAAAGTTGTCTGGAGTGCACTGTAGGAAGTTATCTGGAGTGCATTGTAACAAGTCATCTGTTGTAACAAGTTTGTATATATTCGTATGAAGATACGCAAACGTCTCAAGGTGCGGCCTGGCGCTCCATTCGTTGTGTGGGCCTTGGAACACGATTCGGAACAGTTACTCGACCAAGACACATACATCGGCCATTTCGTATGGCTGATCTATGGAGGGAGAACTCAACAGTTTGGTGAAACATTGTGTGCACGTGTTTCTTCTGAATTAGGNGGCCTGGCGCTCCATTCGTTGTGTGGGCCTTGGAACACGATTCGGAACAGTTACTCGACCAAGACACATACATCGGCCATGTCGTATGGCTGATCTATGGAGGGACAACTCAACAGTTCGGTGAAACATTGTGCGCAGGTGTTTCTTTCTTAATTAGGGTAGTTCATAAAAAGGGGGTTCGCGCAAACTCCTTCCATTTTAACTGTCATTTCTTTTGCCAAATTTGAACAATTTCTTGCACCCCTTCTTGCATTCCTCAAAATGTCGTTCGCAATGGCGAATCTCTTTCCCAACGCAAGTTTCTATGCACCTGTTGAAAGTGTCATCACACTTGTTCAAGCAAATGCGAAACATGCGGTTTAATCTAGCCACGTCTTGCTTGTGGCCGGAACGCGATCTCGCTAGCAAAGTAGCTGCAAGAAGGAACATGATCTGAAAGAATATGAATATGTTAAATATTAGTGTTGCAACTGTCATGACGTCGCAGTCTCCATCGCGTCACATTCGTATTTCAGTATTCAATAAATGCTTTATGTAGACTCATAATGTCAAACAAACAATACGCATGTACACACATACACACACAAACACACATATACACACACACACACACACACACGCACACACGCGCGCACACACGTACACACACAAACACACGCACACGCACACCCACACGCACACGCATACACACACACACACGCACGCACGCACGCACGCACGCATATCCCTGTTAGCGCTGAGTCGGAAGGAAATATAATAATAATAGAAAAAGCAAGCACGCACGCTCGCACGCTCGCTCGCACGCTCGCTCGCACGCACACACGCAGGCACGCTGACACGCACGCACATATGAACACATCCCTGTTAAGTTGGCAGGAAATACAATAACATTTCTTTGTAAACCAAAAACCCACCTGTTTTAAAATCATAGCTTCTCATCTATTGTATCGCATACACGCACACGCACACGCACGCTTAGTACACACTCAGTAAACACTTATTAAACACTTATATACTAACATATAGTGTTAATGATATATACATTACCTAAACTACACGCATATCATTTCACATTTATCTGATTTTGCTGACGCAATGATAACTATGTGCACTTAAACCACCACAGTAACATGTAACATGTAACATGTAACAGTAACATGACTTCTGTACTCCTTGTAAGGAAAACATAACAGTGACATTGTATGACAATAACTCACTCACGATATGGAGCTTCATGCTGCTTTCTGTTCTGACTGGACTGACTTGATGAGGGACAGCTATAGCCGTTAAACCAGTTCGACTATGATGATGTCTTTCATAAGTACAAACATCACGAAGCATTTGACTTTTCACACCCTCCACTTTATAACGATAGAGATCAAGCTAAGCCCAATCTTAATAGCAACACAACAATTTTTTTAAAGATTTAGGAGTAGCAGTGAGTGCTGTATGAAAGTTCATGAGCAGTGTGGTACTGAAGCTTGAAAGGGTGATCAAATTCGTGGGTTAATTAAGAAAACTATAACACATCAGAAAAAACTAGCTATTTGTACCTTTGTATAAAGCAATTGTTAGGCCTCGTTTCGAATAGTGTAAAGAAGCTTTGAGACCTTATCGTAAGAAGGATATAGATACGCTAGAACGAATACAGAGGAGAGCAACTAAACTGATCACAGAACTGAGAGACTGTAGACACGAAAGGCGCCTAGTATACAAGCCATAACTTCTTACAAAATTAAAACTAACATTATTGAGATTAACTCCCCTCGGGCCTATTAATCCAACCATGAAACCGTGGACACTACTCAGCCCATAGGGGCTCTAGAAATAATGCAGTCTTTTCGTTTTTTTTCGCACAATTCGCATACGGAATATGATCCCTTCAAATAAAACTGAAAAAAATAAAAAATCGTTTCAAGAAGCTATCACGAAGCTCACCACTTACTTGAACTGCCTATAAAAACACATCAAATAAGGAAACTGAGTCTAGTGTGTGGTAACTATGGAGTGTGAGATATGACAAGGACAGTTCCAAACACGAAACCAAACATATGCAAAACATTGACTAACGCTAACATAAACTAATGCATGAAAACTGTCTACGGAATACGAGTAATGACAGGATCCTTTAGACACACACAAAAACTTTGCCTACCATTACATTGTTTAATTATTGCGTAACATACTAGAGATATACTGTGAGACTGGCAACATATATTCATAAGACAACAAACGAGCCCGTGGATTATCTACTTCCGCGCGTTTTTCCGCGCATTCTCAAAAGAAGTTCGCAGTGCAAACTGAGATATATTGGTTGAGTTTCGCGAGGTTTCGGCGCAGCCAACTGCGCACCGCTAAGCTCTTCACGACAATCGCTCTTCGGACGTGTTTTGAACTGATGATATTTTATTACAATGTCAATTGTTATTTATTTGTTATTTTGTTATTACCACGTCATTTGGCAAATGCGGGTCGTATCAAGCAATAACAAATCTTATGTACAATATTTGTTCTGTCTCTGCATTGTATGTTGTTAATGCGTGTCACTCAGCCGTCTTTCATAGTCGTTGTGTACGCTGAGTCGTTTTCTGGCTTGCTATGCTGTTAAATGTGTGCAGTTCGTTGGATTGAAGTTAAGCTGTAATTTTCTGACCATGGCATTGTTTGTGTTTTCTTTTAGTATTTTTTGCCCATTTCACCACTGACATGTATATTAACCTGGTTGTAATCGGCAAATATCCTAAGTCCACTGTCTATCCTTTCTATCAGGTGGTTAATATAACAAAGACAATCGGGCTGAGGACGCACCCTTGGGGATTACTAGTTGTCACTTCTTGTGTTCCACTTTCGTGGTTATTATATACCATCAACGAAACACCCTATAATCACCAACGTAGGCCTACAGTGACTGTACAAAGCCAAACCAGAAATGTTTTTATGGTACAGACAACCAGTTATATGAATATATGTCAATATGGTTAACCACAAAATGAGGACGAGTGCTAATGTACTGCACGGAATTTATATGTGTCTGCCCAACATATTTCAAATTAGGCAATATATTCTATCATATTTCTAACATAAATTCCAGGATTCAGGCTAATGAAAACTAACCCGTCTAAGATATTTGAACCATTATTAAAATGCAATAGACACACACAATATATACGTATTTTGGATATAATCATTGTCATACATATATTACTAAAGTTTCTTGAAAATAATCGTGCATACACAAATAAAATTCTTCTACTTCTTGACGACACTGTGCATATGGTTTGTCACGGAATACACGTGTGGAACGGTTAGTGCGTGACTATTTTAAATATTATGTTACAAGCGACAACGATGCCAAGTTACACATATCCCCAAAGTTGCATATTTATCTTTCCATAGTACTGGCATACACCAAATAGCAGGAAACTACGGCTTGCATTGTTTCATCCGAAAGACACGTGCGTAATGTAATTAAGGACGGACATAGGCTACGTCAATTCAAGGACATGGCAGAAATTAACAAGAAGGAACACACCGGATTATGAACTAGAACGAAAATGACTTTGAATACTGCATATAGGTATGTACACTGAAGCGAAACGAGGAATACCTGGTTATGCTGATACAAACCAGGACATAATGAATTCTTCAGAAACAAGGAGAAAATGGTGAGAACTGTTGTAATATACAGCAAATACATGTATATGACAAGTGGACCGAGCCCAACCAAAAATATGGAATAGTTGTACCAGACATTGGAAATAAAAACAACACGATAGCTCACATGACGGTTAACTTTGGAGAGAAAAGCTTATTTTCGTGACACTTAGTGCAAAACTGCAAGGAAGACCGAATTATGAAAACGAGGCATTCGTCGAAGAAGTTCATATACGAATAGTTAACAACAAGAATGATAAAGAAATCATAGAGACGGATATGAATAGAATATTGGGAGTTACGTAATATGTGAGCGGAATGAAGATGGAAAAACAATATTCTGTACTAGCGAAAATCTCGCTGTAATTAATACATACTATCAGTGCGTACATGCCCGTAGATGCACTTGATATGGATGGAATACAGCTAAATTAACTTATGTCAACGACTCTCACACATATATGTTCTTATCGTCTAACAAAACAAAGACAAAGTACGAGAAACCTGTGCCCCCGTTTTTTATCTGGATTCAGACCGTCTACGGGTACAAATAACGACCAAATACAAACGTGCTTTCTCTGTCGCTGCGCCAAGAGTCTAGAATGAACTCCCCATCACTTTGAAAACATCTGAAACTATAGCTATTTTCAGAAAAAAAACTCAAAACCTGTTTATTCCAAATTGCATTTCCACCATAATCTTCGGTTGTCCTTCGTTTTGATAATGGCTTTTGCGCGTCCCTGTTCACGATTACGCTTATGATTATGTTTTGTTGCGCCTCTGAGCTGAGGATTATGAGGGTATAGGCGCAATAGAAGTTAATTGTTATTAATTATTATTACTATTAAATAAAATCAATAAGACAAATAATATGTTACCAACCCTGGTAGATGACGTAACAGGGGACGAACCTATATCTAAGCTCTTTGCTATTAAATATAACGAATTGTATAATTCAGTAGCTTATAATGAAGAGGATATATCTTCGTTGTCACAATATATACATAGTCAATATATGTACATTGCAGTGACTGTGACCATATTGTTACTGTAGTTGACGCCTTGAATTGTAGTAAACCAAATAAAAAAAAACTACGTTTTTTGCAACGTTCACCGTTGAGGCTATTCCCCTTGAAGACCGTACCACAGACATCAGTGTTAATAAATACGTCACACACAGAAAGGCGTATTTCACTCTTATACTACAGTGTTCCCTAGACAAAAAAATAGTCACATAAGCTTGCCCTATGACACACAAACTCAACAATGCCCTTGGCGTCACTCTGCTGGGTTGAATAGGACGATAACTGATGTGGCTGTCGGTCGCATGATCTCACCGCCAGCTGAATAAGCAGGCGGTACAGGCCTCGTTCGACCGCAGTGATGTCGAGCTGGTTGTCTGCTGGACGATAGTAGGCCGGGGAGGG
>SDWI01000704.1:201307-221997 GCA_009193005.1 Lamellibrachia luymesi
CAGTGGCAGAGCTGCCCTTCCGTTGGCCGGGCATCTCTCAGGTGTGCCTTGCTGAACACGTGTTGTCTGTAAATGTGATCACTCAACCAAAACGAGCAGCAACAGAGAAAAACGGCCTCCTACCATATGTAAACCTTTCATATGATTGCCCAGTCACATCATCGCATTCTCCATCTTCCAGCAGAGCAGCCCTTGCCCAAACAAAGACCAAAAAGACGTCTAGTTTCACTTAAAACTACACACTTTTTCCCCAGTCGTCGAAACACGTCAGCACGCGGCGGCGGTGGCCATTGAAAAAGTTAACACGTTACCACCACAACACTGGCCCGCGGGGGTCTGTTTTCGGAAAGGGAAATGCACGCTAATTGAATTTTTATAAATTGATAAAAGCAAAGAGTACCAATAAAATGTCAAAGGTTTTAATATTATAACGTATTAATGATGTTACCATCTCAAACAAGTGATACCTTTGAGATTACAGAATGAAAGCGGACGCCGACGAAGGTCAACCTTCACCGTCGAACACTCTAAACAGACTGGCTCGCAACTTCCGGCGATCACTAATATGACTCGATTTTTGCGCATGCGCGGTGCCTGCCAACCGCCTCTGCGATCATCGATAGCGTGTAGCCATGTCGCGTGTGACAGCCGTGGCGCCACTAGATGACCAAAATATGTTCGCGGGACTGTAATGATTGATCAGTAGGTGGAGCCACAGTTTGCTTACTTTAAAACGATATGGCAACTTTGTTAAATTTACGTTAATTCCCATTCAACCATGTGTACACTCAATAAAAGAAATGATATTTAAACGACAAAGACACGTAGATATCTTGTATGGTGTTGTAGGTAGTCTCGCTTATCCGACTCTCGCTGGCCATCGTGAATTCGCCGAGAAGAGAGTCTGGCTCCAAACACATGGTTTGACTGTTACCGAATGGGCGGAGCTGAACACAACAATAACATGTTAGCATGTACCGCGCATGCGTCGAGGCTTCAGCGTGGTCCGAATGGGCGCCATCAGTATTCCAACCACATTACGTCCAACGACAATGTGCACGCAATATGTTGATATTTAAGTGCAAACTAAGCTAATAAACTAAACTAAGCTTGCTCTGTCGATAGCACATGCGATTCGTAACTACTCAATTTGATTAGGTGTTGCCATGACGCGCCAGCAGCCACCCGGCGTCATTTCCGAGATGCTACACTATTTTTTGCATGATTTAATTTTTCGTAGTAACAGTTGTGTCAATATAAGCAGAGTTTAAATTTGATTGGAATTGTATTGCATGAACTGATAACATTTTACTCTTATTTGATGAGTTAGCTAAATCCCATTATGAGAGCCTAATTATGTATTATGTATGCACCCAGAATCTGTCACAACAAAAAGAACGGTTTCGATGTGTGCGACAAACAATGGCGCCACATCGCACAGCCTGAAGCTATGTTGTCGGTGGACTGGGCACCGCCATTGTCATCCGCGCCCGTGTGCGTGTGCGTGTTTGGGGTGTGTGCGTTGTGTGTGTGTGTGTGTGTGTTTGTGTGTGCGCGTGCTTGCGAGCGTGAGTGCGTATGTGTCCTTAGAGATGAAAACTGACATGTTTTCTAAGAAATTTTTTTGCAAGCGAGTTATTATTTTATAAATACTAATACATTCAAGGGCGCAATGACTCGTAAAACTGTCGTACAAGTAACCAATGGAAATCGTTTTACATTCTTTTCAGCAAGCATGCGTGTAGGCTTAAGTTACTGAATAGCGTGCGTGTAGGCCTAAGTTACTGAACAGCATGCGTGTAGGCCTAAGTTACTGAACAGCGTGCGTGTAGGCCCAAGTTACTGAACAGCGTGCGTGTAGGCCCAAGTTACTGAACAGCGTGCGTATAGGCCTAAGTTACTGAACAGCGTGCGTGTAGGCCCAAGTTACTGAACAGCGTGCGTGTAGGCCTAAGTTACTGAACAGCGTGCGAGTAGGCCCAAGTTACTGAACAGCAAAGGAAACTCAAACATTGCAACTCAATGAACTCGTCGAACGTTTGTGACCGCAGCATGATGCAGCTAGATGTAGTGTCTTGATGAAGTTGAAATCTCGTGCAGGACAACGCGGTACGCACGGCCTAGCCGATACATTATAATCAATTGTAGTACATATGAACAAACGTCGCGAAATCTTTATTTGAAGAAGACCAAGGAATACAACAACATTTCAGTTAAATTCGAGAAATTTGACATCCCTTGTGTAAAAGACTAAGTTGAAAATTATACCAGCACTGTGTTATTAGAGTATTTGACTATCTAGATAGACACTTATATACGACACTTTGCCGAAAGCCTAGCAGCATGGTTGCATTGGTGGATCACCCGTCGAATCGAGATGGAACCGACAGTTATTTGGCATTTTAGACATACTGGGTGCAGTTAAGTAGACCTCGCTTCAACCAATTGTTCCAGGGGCACGTGAAGAGCTCATTCATGGCTCGATTGTGCACGATGATCTTCTCAAGGAACCAGGACGGATTGTAGCCACGCTGGTTGCGACGAACGTAGATCTGGGTAACGTTACCCACCGCGTCTCCGAACGTGTAGAACGTGTCGATCCTGAAGAACAAAAAATGTTACGCGAACTGCGGCAATGATTATGATAATGGTGACTGGTTATTAATATTGATGATAAGAACAACGAAGATTAGATTTGTAATTCATTTAGGCTATTTTCATCCACTCGACATTTTGCCCCGCTACACCCTACCATATATGAAACCAATACGTAATCTTCCTAGGTCTCTGTGAGGAATGTATGGTCTAAGTTTGGATAGTTCTACACCTGCGTTGTAACCAGTAGATCAACATACTGTATGACCCATTTACCAAATCTAGGTTCACCAGTCTCTTATCTGCATAAAGATAACATAAAGACAATTTTATTGGCAACTCAAATGAGTTGTATTCATATAATTTTACAGTCAGTAAAAGAATATATGTAACAGTCTATAATCGTAAAATACAATAATAATAAAAACCCTACCATGATAACTGGGGCAGCAGATATAATATTATTATATTATTTATTGCCAGTTGTGTTCACCCCAAGGCATCAGTTGTGTTCACCCCAAGGTATCAGTTGTGTTCACCCCAAGCCATCAGAGAGTTCGATACGTCCGAGTTATCGCAATGGACACTTCTTACTGTGCCTCAATATATATGTCTTTTGTCAGGTAAGAGATGATTCAGTTTGTGTGAGTTTACTTTCCTCTTGTTAAAATATCGCTCACACAGACAGTACCGCCTTTCTTTTAAAGTAGACCTAAATCATTGAACATATATCTGCATAGCTTTTGCCAGGACATACGCATTTTATATTATTTCGATATTGTCAGATAAGTAATTCTGCAGATTGGTATGTCACACAGGGCATGCATATTCCAGTACAGGTCTCACAACACTTACACATACAGTGACCAGATCATTCTGGCTAAGACCTGCTCATTATGGGTACAACCCATATAATCTTATCACAGCTTTTTCACAATATTCTCCACATGCTTATTCCACGCTAGATCATGAGAACTTGTAACGCCTATAAGCTTAGCATGGTCTACTTTAACTACGTCCATCCCGTCTATCTTTATATTCGGTACGTTATTTCGAAAATTTCCATCTTGTGCATAACTGATGATCATTTCTTTCGATTTTCCTGAATTCATTTTCATACCATTTTGCATTGTCCACTGTCACTGGCATGCGTGCTTGTGTGCATGAAACACGTGTCTGAAGCTAAGTAAAGGACGTCCTGCAACAACATAAGCATTCCTAACAGAGATACCAATGACACGATCACTGACTGTTATGATATCCGTATTTGCGGTGGTGACGACTCATAGATTGATAGGAGCAGTATTGATTATTAACAGAACAGTAAAGTCACGACGGTAAGCACTCATGCAAACACTGCACTTACGCGCCTCGCTGGAAGTCCAGTCTGTTGGCGTTGTTTAGTGTTATCCAGCGAGATGATCGTTCACTGTTTCTAACCGACACCTGCACCCTGGATCGCGTGTCGGCATTCTGCAGTTTACCAGTGAAGACAGCGAATCTGTACTGGATCCCTGAAGGATACAACACATATTATGTATATGATAGGTGCCAAATCTTACGGTTTACGGTGAAATATAAACTTTCTCACGGGGTGGTTTATTGGTATGTTAAATTCCCTTTTGTAGATTATGTCTGGCGGTAAATACGCTGCAGCAATAAAGATTAAAGCAAGAAGCACAACACTGTTAATATAAATAACATAACACTGTTAATATAAATAACATAACACTGTTAATATAAATAACATAACACTGTTAATATAGGTGTAGTTAACATTCAGAGAAATTAGTCATTTTAATAAAACGAAACCCTCAACTAGCTTCGTATGAGTTAACCAATGAAAGCCGTCACACGTTCCATTTAGCCACGCAAAGATAACATGCCAACTGACGTGGATACAAGACAGCGGACAGCGACTTCTTGTTCAACCATTTCTTGCATTTGAAGACGTGATAGTCGACTGTAGTTCTGTACAGTGGCGGGTTGATGTGGACCGCATTGAGAAACCAGTCTGGGCCACGTCCGCTATTGTCTTGACGGATCTCCAGCTTCGTGTGATACCCGAGACAAGGGCACGTCACGTTGAAGTAGTTTGTCCTGAGGTTTCCCGGAAACAATTGTTAAGCTACATAAAAAGGTATTTGGCAATTCAGGATAAATAATTAAGTTACCACTAATTAAGTTACTACAATTCAGGATAAATAATTAAGTTACTACTAATCCACTCCAATGCCAACACGTGTTCTTTATAAGGTTCAACATCGAAGTATTTGTGTCATTGTCTTAACGCATGGAATCACAATCATTTACATTATAATGTTTCAAAAATACCAAACTGACATTTCATGGCATAGAAATATGGTACATATGCCACGCGTCACTGGTGTTTAGCTCAACATTACGCCTAGTTTAGATGAATTGAGGTATCCCATGATTCCACTATAGTCCAATTTATTCGTTTCAATGCAACAGTGGAAGATAAACGCTGTCAAAATTGCAGTAATATACAAGGAACAATTAAGCAATGTGTGGTTGGGAGTGATTGGGGGAATGTAAGCCAATGTCATTGTTCGTTTATACAAATCCTATGATTGCTCATCAGTGTAATTAATATAGCGGCTTCAACACTCCCGCTAATGCTCCGTCAAGTCGTAGCCGGTGTTGCGCAAGATCAGCTGTCTCATGCTACGCCTACCAAGCACTACCTCACGCAATGCAGCCAATTTAAGTAATAAAACAAAATCTAGTGAAATATATTCATAATTGATTTCCCCGTAATGCATAGAAGTGATCATACTATTATATTATAAAGATGACAATTAGTGTAAACATAAACGGAAAGAGAAGGGGGACCCGGATAACGTTGACTCAACAACATCAGCAGCCACCTGGAGGAAAAGAACACCAGCCTCGAAGACGTTTTAAGAACAGAACGGTACAAGACCCCGCACATGATGGAGGAAGTTGACTTCTCGCCACACTGACAGGAGTTCTAATATAACTTGAGTATGGTGAGCAATTTCCGTAATGTTTTCAGTGTGTATTACCTTCCTCGCTTGAAGACGTGGCCCGGAGCATCAAGCTGTCTCCACGGACAGGTGGCCTCTGAGCCGTACAGCTGAATCTCGACGCGGGCCTTCGTCGCAGCACGGAGTCTTTTACCCGTCTCTATTCTGATGCCGTACACACAGTCTGGGAACAAAGGCGACGCCGGCTAAACAGGGTTACGTGCCGTCAAACACGATGGAAGACGACGCCGGCTAAGCAGGGTAACGTGCCGTCAAACATGATGGAAGACGACGCCGGCTAAACAGGGTAACGTGCCGTCAAACACGATGGAAGACGACGCCGGCTAAGCAGGGTAACGTGCCGTCAAACACGATGGAAGACGACGCCGGCTAAGCAGGGTAACGTGCCGTCAAACACGATGGAAGACGACGGGGATACAGAAGGTATGTGTTTTGTTTCTATGCACCATTGTGTGCATAAATAAATAGCATACATTTTATTTATTTATAGATGTGTTCCAGTATTTTGGTATTTGTTTACTTTAACACCATTTTAATTACCATTCGGTTAATTGTTAGTGGACGTTAGTTGTCATTGCACAAGTTGTTAAGTTGAATATGTGCAGCCTAATCGTCTGTAAGTCGTAAGTTTATTATTTACTGTCAAACTGCAAGTTAAAAAATCTTATTTTAACATCGTTGAAATTCGTTTATATTATATTATCGACGTGAGAGCCAACATAAACTGCTCACCAGATCGTGTGAGCGGCTGTGACACGGCGACTCCGTTGGAGCTCGACGACCAGCCCTCCCAGTGGTAGGTGTTGTAGGAGATCTTGTACGGCCACTCTCTGATACCGACTGTGGTCGGGTACCATGCCGAGCCATTTCCGGTGGAACTGCTTCCGCTCTCATACTTGATCCTCAGACTCCTGTAGTGCCCCACACATGGGCAATCGATGGCGAAAGGGTCGGTCCTGACAATGTGATCAACAACGTTATGCGCAAGGATGACGTGATGCTTTTGAGAAGGTATAACGTAGGAATGTTAGTAAAGGTATTAAAGGGGTAGTCTGTTTCCTAGGACGTAAATGTAGGCTATTCCTGTAAATGCGTAGAACATGGCCAAACCTTCTCCATATTCTCTGTTTCATCTCATCGACGATGCTGCTGATGTTGGTGCGTTCTGCGATTTCTTCCTGAAATATCTCGTACACACTAAGATATACAAAACAGACTCACTGTCCACTCTGGAAGTTGCTGGCCCCCGACGTCAGCTCCTGCCAGGGACAGGTTGCTGACGACCCGGTCACTTCAATGAAGACCTTCGCTCCTGCCTCAGCCGACGCGGTGTCACCACTGACGGTCTCGACCCGGTAGTGGCATGCTGGCAACATACATTAACACGCGGTGCATGCGGCATACAACAGAGGTCCACCCACAAGCGCTACAGAGACACACTGTGTAAAGTGGTCACTCATTAGAGATGGTATTGATCCTGAGTTGTGGGTTGAAAAGTGCAAGACGAGTAGATTTAGTGGGCTTCCATCCGCACAGCTGCATTTGAGTTTGAAGTTGAACGCCAGGAGCCAATGAAAGAAGAAAGACGAAACAGTGGCCGTTTCCCAGACATGTGCTGCCCCTGATTCTGGGCAGACCCTCGTCTGCAACCGATACAACAGAAAGTGCATTTCCAATATCGGCCTTTACGGCCACCAGAGGATGTGTTGCATTTTCCTCCACGACTCATTTATTTATCATTTATATATTTATCTAACGTTTTTTGTTCACTTAGAACTCCATCCTCAACCCGGTTCGTTGATGTCCTAATGTGTAGTGTGTGAACACATCTTATCGCGAACCCGGTTCGTTGATGTCCTAATGTGTAGTGTGAACACAACCGCGGTCGGTTTAACAAAACAGTGCGTATTTCTGTTCAAATCATAGAAAGAATTGACCTCAGTCGTTATATCTGGTAAGGCTCAAAATAGTGGGTATCCAAAACGGTAAACACTTTATGGAGTCAAGGCCGATCATGGGCGTCACTTCCGTCCTCTCGTCGATCACATGACAAAGTTACGAAATTTCACCAAGGGCGAAATTCGTCAGTTTTCAGCATTTCAATTTTCTCTTCTGGGTCAAACCTTAAATAGTTTAATAATTTTAAAAGTTTTAATTTAATAATTTTTTCAAATGATTTCACAAAAACTACATACAAAGTTGCACAAACGAGCAGGCATGTCGTAGTGAATACTGTCTACCTTTGAATTTTCGCAAAATGAATTTGAAATTAGACGAGCAAAAATCGATTTGAGGAGAGGCCCTTCAAGGCACAAACGATCACGTGTGTATATATAATAATATGGAACGATTAACATTGGAGATTTCAACTTAAATAATTATAATAGTGTTTAAAATAACATTATGAAATGTGAAATGATATTATAAACGTATAATCATAACATGTATAATGCAATGTCCAGTCTATGTGTAAAGACAGAAAATATGGTTTTAAGCAAAGATGTTTAACGTTGTTCGAACTTTGGCATCCTGTTAAACGATCTGATTTTGGGTCGAGCGCGGATGTGGCTGACTGGTTTCTAGAATTCTTCATTGGTGTTGCTCTTGACCACAAGTTGACGTGGACATGTAGTTGTTGCTCTTGACCACAAGTTGACGTGGACATGTAGTTGTTGCTCTTGACCGCAAGTTGACGTGGACATGTAGTTGTTGCTCTTGACCACAAGTTGACGTGGACATGTAGTTGTTGCTCTTCAACTAACTTCTTCAATTGTGTTTGTATGTTTACTGTTGATGTTGTTGAAATAAACTTTATTATTATTATTACTGTGTATTTGTTGTTATTAAATGTCGCGGCTTCAGCGTGTCAGCGGCTCTTGTCTTTAAATACCTTGCATATGTACAGCGCAACTGTGAACCTGATGCGGCACGCTGGTGGCACACTGTGAGCCTGAGGCGGCACGCTGGTGGCACACTGTAAGCCTGAGGCGGCACGCTGGTGGCACACTGTATTACGACTTCAGTAAAGGTTTTATGTGTTGTCGCATCGGGAACACGTTATAAGCTGGTGAACATACAGAGCATTAAAGGTGCACAAGCACATTGTCAGTCACAGACCACGGCCACTACTAAACGTACTACTAAATAAGGTTCGTCTGTACAGTTACATAGTTTGTATCACACCGCCCCGTGTTGTCGGGTTCTCGTTTATACAACTGATTGTAAATAAAATCATTTAAACCCCGATCTTCTCGTACGCTCTACCATTGTGCTACAGCGACTCAGCAGTATATATTGAATTGTTAAAATATGTTTTACAGCTCACCAGATGAGCCAAAAAGGAATCTTACTATACTTTTGCAAACAAAATTAAACACAAATTGCATAAATGACACACAACATAGAAGGGTTTCAAATGTTAAATGAAAACATTGTCAACAATGGCACAACAATACTGCAGTTACGATTACTTTCACTAACCGCAAATGAAATGTTATCTGCGCACTATTAAAATAATAGCAGAATGGCGGACCCTGGCTGATGATTTGTCTACTACTACAATGTAACACTTACGTCGCGGAGGCGCACTGAGGCCTTCAATGGTGTTGGCGAAAACCAGGCAAACTAGAAGCACGCAGGCGATGCGTGTGGCGGCCATGTCTCACTTTGTACGAGGGGATCCACGCAACCATACCGGGCACATCCAGACAGAGAACGGTTATATATACCCCCAGTCGTAGCCAATCAGCTTCAAAGCATGTTTATGACCAGTAGTTCGGCAGTGCGTCATTGGTCAGTGTAATGACGCGTGCACTGACGGGGACCTTGCGTCCTACAACGCAAACACCTGCTGGTGTGATTCATTACAGCGTATTCATCAGGTAGATACAGCTCAATTTGTGGACGAATTTGTTAGAGGATGGGGCAAACTGAAACGTATTAATGATATGTCGGGTTTTTCAGTAGTAAGAATGTACGCGCTTCATGGGCGGTAGTAATTGATGTGTTTACTGGTACCAGTGACTAGTTCAAGCCGTCTTCGGCTATTCCTGTTATGGCTACCTCTTTATGTGTAGGCTGACGCTGTAAAATGCTACTTTCCTACAAAGGCCCTTATCTAATGGAGCGAACTTAAATTGCACCTTTTGTGTCGACAGTTTAACAGGTGCTGTCGCTGTAGAATCTATGTTGTGATACGGTTGACTATAAACGCTGGATACGCTGCGCTTTTCATGTATATGCACGATAATCGTCACATTTGCACATGTTTATTATAAATAAAGTACTAAATGAACAGTAAACACTACACTGTGTGTGCGTGTGCGTGCGTGTGTTATAAATACTACTTATCAATAATACGATACAGACCACTAAGACTAGGACATGTAGGAGTTACATTAGATGGCAGGATATAAAGCTCAATCACTTATGTCAGCCACTGGAGTTGAACTGTAACCATCTATCTTCAGACATCTCTATTCAGCAATGTCTTTCCAGCTCCACCGGTTCTAGTCCCACATCTTCCCGTAGACAGCATAGATAGATGTAAAGACTGGTCTGCCTTGGCCTGTTCTTCCAAGATTGTCCTTAAAGCCATCTCATCAGTACATCTGTAGCAGTGTCCAGCAAATCTCAGTCACCTTTCCCGCATCATGTCTGTAATTGCAATTTACCTTCATAAATGTCTCTTCCCGTTACACGTCGTCATTCTGACTTCTACGCGCAACTTCACTTGACTCCGAAACTACCGTCCTCAATAGTCTGTTATTATCATTATTATTTTTATTATTGTTATTAATATTATTGTTATTATGATTATAGTTGACCTCTGTTGCCGGAGAAGATATATTATAATACACATAATTTCACAAATAAAGGACACACGATAAAATAATATACAGGATAAATAAAACGTGATGAAAATTCACGATCAATACATTAAGGCCAGATAATAAGACACATATAAAACCTGCTGAATCGAGTCAACAAGACCATCATAATATGGTACTACAACCACAGTATGCTTTGACTCACACATTTCTAGTAGGTTCAAGGTACCGTTACACCGTATATACAACAAAACGAGATTAGATATGACATTATAATTCAAAGACACTCTAATAAAAAAGATAACACATTTCCATTTACAATATTCTGAACCTTATCCATTTTCTGCGCTCTAAGTAGTTCTTCAATGTGTGTCGATGCAGTTGGAGAGTGCATACACTCATACATTTGGGTAGTGGATATACCTATATATTTGGGTAGTGGATATACTTATACATTTGGGTAGTGGATGCACTCATACATTTGGGTAGTGGATATACCTATATATTTGGGTAGTGGATATACTTATACATTTGGGTAGTGGATGCACTCATACATTTGGGTAGTGGGTATATCTATACATTTGGGTAGTGGATATACTCAGACATTTGGGTAGTGGATATACTCATACGTTTGGGTAGTGATATACTCATACATTGTAAAATATCATATTATAACCCGGTCACTATCATCATCTACCGTCCATCGGGTGAGTCGACACTTATTTAACCTGTTGTCGACATGGCTGGAGTTATCAACGTCACAATAACATCCCTTACGAACCTGTACCACAGTATATACTGTTTTTAATATATATATATAAATATATAAATGATTTGGAGGATGACATATCTAGCAAAGAACTCAACTTTGCAGATGACGCAAAAGTATTCAGAAAGGTTACTAATGATACAGATAAACAAAGTTTACAGGATGATCTAGAAAAATTAGTTAAATGGTCAGAAAAATGGCAAATGTTATTCAATTTTGGGAAGTGTAAATGTATACACATAGGACATGGAAATATGGACGAGGAATATAAAATGGGGGATGCTGTACTAGGTAGAACCACACAAGAAAAGGATTTAGGAGTAACATTTAATGCTGACATGAAAGTTTCAGAGCAATGTGGGATTGCTGCTTCGAAAGGAAATCAAATTCTAGGGCTAATTAGGAGAACTATCACGTATAAGGAGAAACATCTAATTGTACCCCTGTACAAAGCAATAGTTAGACCACATTTGGAATATTGTATTCAAGCATGGAGGCCATATCGTAAAAAAGACATAGATAAGCTAGAAAGAATACAACGAAGAGCAACTAAGATGATTCCAGAATTAAGAGACCTTAGTTACGAAAGTCGCTTATTACAATGTGGTTTGACAACACTAGAGACCAGGAGACTAAGAGGAGACCAAATAGAAGTGTTTAAAATAGTGAACGGTTATGAGGATGTTGATAGGAATATGTTCTTCAAACTTAAAGAAGGCAGTAGAACCAGAGGACACAAAGCAGCATTAGTTAAGGAGCAGTGTAGGTTGGACATGAGAAAGTACTCTTTCTCACAGAGGGTGATAAATGAATGGAACAAACTGCCAAATGATTGTGTTAATGCTAGTAGTGTGAATATGTTTAAAAATAGAATTGACAGATATCTGATAAGGGCGGGCTACACATAGATGAGAAAATTGTTGGACTCTCGATAAGCCAATGGCTTCCTTGTCCACTTGCCATCTGGAACTTGTTGTTCGAGATGGCAATCTTGTTAAATCTTGTATAACATGATGCTTTGAAATAGGTAAACCGCGGTATGACATACATTAGCATAAACAATATATGACAAAACATGGCATACCATGGTTTACCACGGTTTACCATCATATACCATGGTGTGTCATATTATATCTTCTTAGGGGTTACTCAATGCTGCAATATAACATTACTCAGTATTCTAAGTTTAGCTACATTATATAAACTATTTCCACCCAATCACCTATTTGGTTCCTGATACAAGAGATAATCGGACACTTTTTCAAATCCACACTTGAATAAACATATCGTGCATGTGGCACACGCATCAGTTAGGTGGCGTAAACTCTGAACACCTGTAGAAAACACGGTGATACAATCTGCATAAGGCGCAAGGTTGAACAATATATCACCTATCCTGACGCCTGCGTCAGAGACACTGAAATCCAATAAAGTTGGTTAGTACAAATGTTTATCTCCGATGTATTGCCAAACAGTAATGTACTGCAATAATTTCATTACTTCCCTGTGTACTTTGAGTTGTATCAAACAGCACAACCTATTGTGTAAATTAGTTAATCGGTTTACCTGGGAGATAAATATTCACGTGGAACACAATTAGTAGTTGCATGTTGTTGTCGGGGTATCTATTTTAATAATTACAATCTGATTTATTGTCAGACTTCCACACCATATTCCCGTTGTTTATGACGCTTCAGTTTTCCTAAACACCAGTGAGGTAGACCACGATTGTCTTGCAACAGCAGCAACTTGACTATGCACATAACGTCCGCACTATCAACAACATCCGACACTTTATCACCACAAACACGACGTCCGCCCCAGGGTTAAGTGTTTTGAATAGCCCATTTTCAAACGTAGGCCCACTACAGTTAAAAACCCGATATCGGTGATAACTATAAGTATCTGCTGGAATTTCTCATTTGCGGTAAAGTAAAGCATCAGTCCGACAATGATAACATGATTGAATTTTAATATAAAAACTATGCTAGTTGTAGCGTTAACGGTTCACTAGTTTTTAATGCATACAATCTGATACATGTTTCAATAACATATCTGTCCCTACGTCGTATTGGGTGAAATAAAAACGACCGGCTACTGAGCGGTAAAGACTCGTCGGTAATTTAACGCATTTCGATTGACTAAGTTATAGACCGTTCTTTAAGACGAATACCTATTACTGTCTTCCTACAGACTTGCTCTGCGCGAGACAGCAACAAAGAAGCAATATCAGGGTATCTTTAGAACGGGACATTAAAACTGTTGGTGTCAATGCAAAGGGAAATAAAACATCACACGCTGTGCGTGAGTGTGCAGGCTGTCCGCCAGCCGGACAGGTCAGAGCGGCCATAAAAGGTGGCAGTATACACACAGGGCAGTACGCGTAGACATCTAATGTGTAGTGAAATGAGTCATTCCTCTTCCAAACACGTGTTTCAAATAACCAGACAAATGAGAACTTAATTTCTTGTACTGGCTGAAATATGGCCAAGCATACAAGCACACGCCATCTCCTATGCAGGACGATAGTCTCAAATACATCAACCTCCCGTATATAACATAAACCGTTGGACAGTATTATCTGCCGAGATAATACTACATGATTCATTCCCGCCGACATATACCATACAACTCGCGCAATATGGGAAGGCAGTGTTAGTTGAGCAACCCTTGTTTCCCAGGAAGACACAACTGCGACTTTGTACCGCTCATTTATTGAATATGTTATTAGGCCACGATTGACGAACGATAAGTGCCATTTGTCACAACTGTCAGAAAAGTGAGTTAAAATTATGTTTTTTGATGCTTTTTCGAAACTGTTGGTGATTGTGGTTAATGTCTGCTGGTGTGTAAACTATCAACCCAGGTGACCAGACTTTATTGTTTGTACACTTACAAATGGTTTAGCTATACAGATTATTTACATCACTTCGTGCATTAATAAGAAATTAATAAAAAAACTTAATTGTTGAAATGGGCTAGTTGACCCACCCAATGTCCAAGGGCGTGTAAGTTGAGCAGTGGCTAAAGAACAAAGACTAGTGTTCCTTACCCCAAAATACACCAAAGATTACATTTGTCCGAGCAAATTGGGAAATCGGATAGCTACAAGGCAACATGTTAATAGTTAGTTACACTGGTTGCAGTTGGCCTATAAGTCTATAGTAGTTAAGCGTGTAGACTTATCAGAGTCGTGTTGTGCTCATTGGGTATGTTTTGGCTGAGTTTTTATGAAATTATAGTACAAAACCTACGTAAATTATACAAATAAAGCATTTTAGCAAGATTTAACAAAATTTACCCCAACTTACGCTACACTTTGGCTCAATTTACCCCAACTTACGCTACACTTTGGCTCAACTGACCCCACACCAAGTGTTGGTTGATATAAAATGATCTACTAATAATCATTGTTTATGTGAGAACTATGAATACGATTGTGCCCTAAATGTCAAAAAGAATGAAACATGGCTCAACGAACACTGCCTTCTCCTACAGACAGATTAGAGAAATATAGTAAAACGGATTTCAACGAATTCAACACGTTTATTGTATTAAGTGCCATGGCCGGACAGAATTAATGAAAGGTTTATATACGCCTGCGCAATTGCATCGAATACAACAAATTCCATTGTGAGTGTAGCGTAGCTGCTAAACCACCATAGCGGATTCAACATTATTAACGGCTTAAAGCAAACGTACAACTTATACACGATCACTCCTCAATTACAATAGCATTTACATTTGTAATTGTAATAGTAATAGCTTAAAATGTAATAATAATAGTAATATATTATATTACCTTCAGCGTGTAATAGTAACAGTAATATAAAGAAAACTAAGTAAAAGTATTAATAATATATTGCATTACAATCGGACAACATTAGTGATATTTTCATGTTATGCGTGCCATAACATGCAGCGAGTATTAATCACAAATATGTTGAATAAAGAAATGTCCATTTTGAGTGTACACCAGCAGTTAACCAACCATAACTGATTCAATATTCCCAGTGGTTGAAATCAACTCTATGACCTGAAGACGATTACTGCTCGTCTGTAGTAGCGTCCACATTGGGCTTGGCTCCATGGTAGGTTAATGTTGTAATATATCTTTGAATCAAGCGTAAACGTTCAACGTTCTTTATGAGTTTCATTATTACTCTCATTGGCTAAGGCTGCATAACATATCAACTGAATATTGGTGACACCCTTCCACACATACGCGCTGCTGTGACGTGGAAAATAAGTAGCTACCGAATGAACAGTATTGTTTTCTGATTGTTTACACGGTAGGGACACTCAACAGTCACGCACAGAAAGGTAGGAGTTGCGTGTTTGTTGATTGTAAGACGTCAAATAACTTGGTGGGTTGCTGCTACCTTTTTTCACATCTTATCGAGATGCATCGGGGTGTTACTTCAAGGCATGAAGCATTACCCCCATCATAATTTGTATTACGTCACGCCACACGTTGTTTTAACGTACATGGAAATTATGTTTTTGTCACGCGCTCGGATGTTACGATCACATGAACAACCAGTGGATTTTGTCCGTTGGATATGATGCTGTAAGGGAAGGAAGTTGCACGGAATATTGTCCGATGGCTATTTTGGTTCGTGGGTAACTGTCACGGGACATTATCTTTGAAGCTAATTATTGGTATCTGTACCGGTCGTCCTTTCTGGCGTGTCAATTTGGTTGACACAGACTAACTTAACTATCTTAAATATAAAGTTCTTCGTCTTTCCTAATTTTGCTCTGCAACGGAATAAGGTGAGACGAACGACCACGGCAGCGTCTTTGATGCCGTCCGCGGCGGATCAGGAACAATAGCACGAGAACATCTATTTCGAATCTCACCTCGTATATTATGCTACTTGCGGTGAATTGTGGGTCTACAACTACAGTGTTCACGCCCACGTGTAATTACCATAGACAGCGGGTCCAGCGATCCCCCGTGACTGTCACCAGACTGCTTGTCATTATACGACATTCACGAGGGAACATTCCTCACGACAATATCGACAGTAAGCAGACGGTCACGCACGACCCCACGCACGCCCCATTGCCCACATTAAAGATTGACGGATGTTCTGGTGAACACCTGCAGTAACATTTAGCAGTGATGATATTATTAACGCTACTTCTGAGTTGTCAATTAAGCAAAATATGATTTACACTTGATCAACATATTGAACACAAATACATTGACATTTGAGGGTAAGCAGTAACGTTCAGCGACGCGATGTATACAGACATTCCGCAATTAATGCGCAGAAGGTGTTGAGTAAAGTCGGTGTTCCGTCATGTACTTACTTATGCATCTGAGTGACATCATCAACTGATATTTAGGCAACACTGTGAATCAGATTAATTCCTGTATAAAATAAATTATGTCTGCATTGTAATTTACCTCAACACGTGCGCATACTTAATTATTTGGTGAATAAGAAAACATATCGAACACTGCAGGATAATCCTCCTTGGATGTTATGTGTTTATTTCACTGACGTCCCACATTAAAGTATAAAAACCTCAGTCAATACCATTTTGGTTGAAGACACTGTGTCAGGTTACTCTCGTCATATTGATTGAAGACACTGTGTCAGGTTATTCTCGTCATATTGGTTGAAGACACTGTGTCAGGTTACTCTCGTCATATTGGTTGAAGACACTGTATCAGGTTACTCTCGTCATATTGGTTGAAGACACTGTGTCAGGTTATTCTCGTCATATTGGTTGAAGACACTGTGTCAGGTTACTCTCGTCATATTGGTTGAAGACACTGTGTCAGGTTACTCTCGTCATATTCGTCCAATACATAGAGTCAACACAAACCCTATTTTACGCTACAGAAACACGTGTTCTGTCATCTGTATTCCAAGATTGATTGTCGTTAGGGTTTTACATATGACTACTCTTCGGTAGTAGATTTTACACTGATACAAATTTGAAACCGTAGGGAAATAATCCTCTAAGCAAATCAACCAATCGCATTTGTTGTTTTGGAGTCCATATTAATTCTCCAGTTTCCCCAAACTATTACATTTCCAATTAGAAATTCACTAGGTTTGATTTTCTTATGACAAATCACTCCGCACCACGTACTAAAGTTCATAACTTAGTCAAACAACTACGTTCTTCAGAACAACAACAAACCTGAAATCGGCAGTACGAAGCACGCGGTAGACGTTCCTTAAGATTCTATGAAATACGGGGGCATAAAGTATATTAAAGCTCCCAACTATTCGGGTCTTAGCTCCAGTACTCATGGCTCCAGTACTCATGGCTCCAGTACTCATGGCTCCAGTACTCATTGCTCCAGTACTCATGGCTCCAGTACTCATGGCTCCAGAACTCATGGCTCCAGTACTCATGGTTCCAGTACTCATGGCTCCAGTACTCATGGCTCCAGTACTCATGGCTCCAGTACTCAGGGCTCCAGTACTCATGGCTCCAGTACTCATGGCTCCAGTACTCATGGCTCCAGAACCAATGGCTCCAGTACTCATGGCTCCAGTACTCAGTGCTCCAGTACTCAGGGCTCCAGTACTCATGGCTCCAGTACTCATGGCTCCAGTACTCATGGCTCCAGTACTCATGGCTCCAGTACTCATGGCTCCGATGCCTGTCGACGTCGATACTTTGATGATGGATTTGGAATGTCTTACATTTTTTCCACGCCCCACTTGAGTTTCAATTATTCTGTGCCGGTGTTGCAGATGAATAATGCAGGGATGGTAGATTTATGGGTGGTTGACCCTTGAACGGAGATCAATGCGATGTTAATGACGCCGGTATCTGAGCAGATTGCTCATGTTGGTGTCGCCCAATTAATATTGTATTGACCAAATAGAAAGTGGACGAAGTGCAGACATTTGTAGACAGAAGCTAGGACAACATAAATTAAATTCGGGCATGTTAATGGAAACGGGGCAATGTATGCATGGGTATGCGTGCGTATACATACAAGGAAGGTTGGAATAGTTCAAGGTTTCTCAATTACGCAGAGCACACCATGTCCTTCCCCAGCTGACCGACATCTACGCAGCAATATCATTTATCTTTGTGGCGAAGACGTCAATGTGTATTTTTGTCAAGACTTGTATTATCCGCTTCATAGAAAACACAGTGTGTGCGCATGTGGTGAATACTTTCCAAATAGGCTAATTTAACTGTTCTAAGACATGACATTGTTTTCAACCTAAAATTAAGTTGGTTAGTGTGATTTTTGGTCTGTACACAATGCATAGATAAAAAAATTATTGCATGACCTAAATTATACTTAACTAGTATTTAAAAAGTTGTCACTTTAAATGTTATGTTATGACGTTATGGGAGTGTCCTGCAGTTGGTATATTGGGGCTTCATTGTGACTACTATCTCAGGCTTTCCATACCGTTAATGCCCCTGCGCTCCACCGAAACAATCATATGTTTGGACGCGACCACCTGTGTTTTTGGTGCTGCGGATCTACGCAAACTCAGATACGCATGTATTGTCGTGAATCTCAAATAATTCACAATGTTGAATAACCCAGACAAGCTTGACATGTCACAGATATCAACCAGAGAGACTGAGCTCAATACTCACTTGCAAATATAAGTGGTTACGTCCTTCAATTAACCAAACAACCTTCCATTCCCCTATCAGTGTTCCGGGATCTCACGGATATGTGCCGAATGTTCGTAAAATGACAGTGTGACATTGTACGGTTACCGACCTTTTGTCTCTGGGGATTAAGCCAGGTGCAAGTGCAATTTACTCTCCTGTTCTTGGAAGTGTATTGAATATGCATACCAATATCACAAGTCCGAGACTGCATTATAAGAATCTCACAGAATGTGTTTGAGCATATGTTGAGAAAATGACAGTGAAAAAAACGTTAGGGTTACCTAGATAATTTGTCTGTGTATTGAATAGAATGAAGGTGCACAGTATACAGTCATTAGGACATCTCAAAGCACTAAACACTTCACCCCCCCCCCGGCAGACCTGTTCCTTCCAACACCAACACGACTTATCTAGGAAACATTCAGCCACTCTGTAATTACTGCGCATAGACTATTCTTTCACACATATCCACTACTATCTATAAAGCTATGTACTTATTTGTACAGTTGAGTGAACTGAGGCAATGTGGAGTGAACAAAATGCAACCAGTATGGGGTTAGTACCAAACTAGTACGAATGCTACAGTGTATGTACGAGGGAGCTAAGACAGTTGTAAGAACAAGACAAGTGAATTTCCAGTAGAAAGCAAGACAATAGTATTGAGAAGAGAAGATTATTGTGGGTACAGCTATACGCATATGACTTTGTTAACTAATACTAATAAAGAAGACATGTAACAGAGACTAATAAAGTGGCAAAAGGACTTGGAAAGACGTGGTTTAAGAGTAAACGTGGAGAAGACTGAAGTGATGACGAGTGCACAAAAGATATAGGGCCTACGGATTACATTATAAGTTACAGGGAAAGATCTTATCAAAATCGAAAGCTTTCGATACCTGGGATATGTGAGCAGTCACGAAGGAGGATGCGAAGATGTCAGTTAAGTCAGCTTGGGTGAGCTTGACGTGTTTCGTGTTGTGTGCGATAAAATAATGCTGGTGAAGGTAAAACTTCGATCTATACAACTAGTAAGACCTGCCTTGGCGTGTAATGCAGAGAACGGAGATAAAAATGCTGATATGGATTGCGGGAATGTATTTGATGGAGAGAAGGAAGACGTAATGAAGACATAAGAAAAGAGATAAATTATTGTATTATGCATAACATCAAAAATCAAACTGGGATGATTTGTTCGTAGTTCGTCGAAGAAATCAGAGTTTGTGTGTTTGCTAATCTCGCCAATGTCGGGGTGAATGCTAACGTATTGCACATAATTTAGACCTGCTTGCTCAATCTTGTTTAAAAGTGTCCACAATAACTGCAGAGCCAGCTTTTTCTGATAGTCTATTTCAGTTCTTGACAGTTATATTGAAAAAGCTAACGGCATAGACCTGTGTCATACTTACACGAACAGTGTAAGTGCTCAGTAAACTCAAGACAACTAACTTTATAATTAATCCGATGCAGAAGTGCTCCCCCAAAACCACACGTCACATGCAATCCCACTTTCTTATGGATTATTTGTGTACAGTGTAATGGCAGACGGATCCTGATTAGTTGATCAAATGGCGCTCTTATTGTTATCGCTGAGCGCTACCTAGCGGGTGAATAATGGTAACATTACCCGATCAGAATATTCGCGAGATGGCGCTGCAAGCGATTTAGAAAAATTCTTGTCTACACAAAGATGCGTTACCCGAAAGAGGCGGAACATCGATAGGCCTAGTTGTTGTAATGCAACTTAGATAATTGTTTTGGGTAGAACTGTCTTTTTAGCAGAGACAAATTTTATAGATAGATAGGTAGGTAGATGGATGGATGGATGGATGGATGGATGGATGGATGGAT
>SDWI01000704.1:234996-268399 GCA_009193005.1 Lamellibrachia luymesi
ATATACATATGTATACATATACATATAAATATATATGTCATTATCTGTTCACGTATCTATGCCAGTATCGTCACGAGTCATTTCGGGTAACTACTATCCAAAGAACGAGCTCCAGAATATTGACATACTTGAACAATAGGCGAGATTAATGATCTGATGGTCGTAGAACGACAGCTCCACTCTCTGACCCATCGTCCGCTCGTACAGCGGGTCTTTGGCGACGATCGTCACGGCGCCGCTTCGCTTGCTGAACGCCTACAACAACAATAGGGTTTAAGGCGTGTGTTGGTGTGATTGACGGGGAGGTAGTGACAACAGTCACAGTTGAGTTATTAAGTCTGATTCAGATGTTGAGATATCTTAAGCTGTACAGACCAAGAGGGGATAAAAACATTCTGAAAACAAGTAGGCAACACAGGTCACGGAAACAGTTTTAAACCAAGCACAAAAATAACGCACATGTAGATGTCGTTGGAGAAGGTGGCATTCAAAGTTTCATTTTGGATTTTCGCAAAGCAATGTCACGTTTCCAAGTTTTTATAGAAAATTCTGCATGCGACACCATCACATTTAGCGTATTATGTGCCTCCTCCGGCCAATATACAGTGTGACCTTATTGGAACTACCAGATACGATACCATAAAGTATAGCAATAGTTGAAGTTAACAATATTACATGCGAATGAAAAACATGTACAATCAAACAGCAGTACAATGAATAACTGTTTCCTACCGTGGCCGGGTAGTGCATTGCTGAACCGAAGTCGTACGTCAGATCCCTTGTGTCCACAATGGACGCTTTGAAACGATTGAAATTCGAGATGGCATGGCTGGCAATGTTGTCTAGATTCAACGATATGTAATCGTCGCGGTCGTAGCGCTGGTGTTCGTGTATGAGCCCCAGTGCGTGTCCAATCTCGTGAGCCAGCACGCCCTGTGCGAGCGATAATACAATGAATCAATGCGAGAAAACGCGGGATGTTGGGCGATATTATGGAAATGAATTGATTGTGTCTCGATGAATTAGCAACAGCAGCAGCGATAGCGAATTATATTAACTACGTCGATGTTACTTGGGAAGAGAGAACATACGTGTGTAAATTAACTTACCGGTGTGAAACATGTATAGGAGAGAAATATCGGTTGAGGCGACATCTGGACATTCCCGATGTACGAGTAGCATCTGTGAGCGAAAAAATGAAATATGATATAAATGAAAGTTTAGTCCTGACATATAGGCTGAACACACTTCAATTGTAATTTCAAAAATGCATGCTAAATTAACACTATCGGGTATTTAGTTAACGCCTGCCTATGTCGTCACAGGAAACGAAATTGATCCATGATTGTTAACTATTTACTATATTTTCGCGGTGAAGTGATTTAAATCAACTTACCCTAAGGTGTAAATCTTGGTAAAGAGTAGGTGATTGGAATCGTAGTTTGAGTTGAGAGGCAGCCTCTCGAACGTTAGACAAGTGCCCTCTTCCCACAGTGCGATGGCATCCTCGACCACATTAGCCTCCACAGCGTCTGAAAATGGAAACGCGGGACATTTTAAAAGCAATTTGAATACGTTTAGCGTGTATATTTCGAAATAGAAATACAGTTTGGTTGACAATGAGGAACCTGCTTCCACAAGCTTTAAGTCTGAATTCGTATTTGACGGTACCTTGTTCATAACAAGACAACATTGGATTGTCCACAAGAGCGATGTCTCTGTGGTAATTGAAGAGAACTACTCACTCAGATTGCCGTCGACCTTGTATCGTATCGGCAGCTGCCAGCGATTGACTTCGATGTCTCTTCTGATCTTCCTCCTCGTGCGCGTGGCTCGACTCTCCTTCATCGAGAGAAGCAGCTGGTCGACTTGAGAAGGAACAAGCATGATGTCCTCCACACACGCCATTGGTGCCGATTCTTGGTCAGTCTGAGAGGCAGTAGAACCATTGTTCAAGTACGCTGCGTATGTGAAGATGTAAAGCACGAAGGCGGCAACTTGTGGCAGTACAATACAGGAAGTGAACCACAACATAGAGGTGGGATGTACGTGCTAACAGAGCAAATGAATATGGTGTAGATTAAAAACACAATAAAGACAAAGAATGAACGTTACTCCACATTTCGTGAGAATAAAAACAACATTTACGTCGACAACTAAGAAAGGAAGACGAGGTAAACAACGACGATGCCATCATCATCATCATCATTATCACAACGACTAATGTGATGGGTGTCTCACCGTTTCTTTATTCAGGTCGAGCGCCATCTGTTGGCGGATTTCCTTGCACTTCTTGACGGATGTTTCGTGGTGTTCCTTGTTGCATCCGTTGTACTTGAACCATTCGTCGCGGCTGCATCCCTTCGGCTGCCACAGTTGTGTCGTCTGCAAAACAAATCCAACATTAGCATGCACTTGAACAACAAATGAACAAATGATTTATTGCCTAAAACAATAGATGCGACCTGCCTGGTCTGGCCTGGTCAAATTATTACCGTCATAAAACTTAGTTTCGAGATAGGCTCTAGCATGTTGTGTACATGCCGGTTATGTAGATTGATATATAGCTTGACTTGTGGTTGTTCACGGTTGGATGAATGCCCGCGGTCAATTCGCACGCGTGGGGTGTTTACCCGTTCGGATGTCATTATTTTCGCCCAATTGTCGTGTTTGTGACAAGATCAGCATGGTAATTTCATCGTTGACAGGTAGTCAAGTACGAACCACCTCTTGAGAACGTTAGCCGAGTACAGGCGGGTGATGCCGGTGGAGTGTGTGAGGTCTTCTGTTCTGTACAGTTCTTGGTAATTCACAATTATGAAGCCATATGACGGCCGGTGGGAGGGGTAACTTACTTATTAATACACTGCAAACTAGGTGGGTGGACATTGTAAAGCTGTACCAAACCCTTATCAGATCCAGCGGCAGTTGGCTGTGTGCACACCCATAAATCGGACGCAAACCCATAAAGAACATCCTATAAACGTATTGACTTTTGGTCAAAGACAAGTGCACCTGTAAATTATTCATGAGTTACGATGTGTCAACGGGTATACATCGTGAGATTTGTGTGGTCGCGGGCGATTCGCCGTCCACGCTGGTTATGTCGACTAATAAACAACACCCAAGAAACACCAAAACATTTGTCTCAAGACTCAACATAGGCCTACAACTACTCGACATGTGTCGATATCATGGGTCTACAAACGTTTCTCATTCTGCGAACATAGCGTGTGTCCTGAAACATTGCTAAGGCATCACTTCTATCGTCTTCGTAAGATGTAAGCTCTTACAATCGCACGACGGGATAACGTTCGAACGATTACTATGGGTGTTTTTCAACTATCCTTTCATTTGCACCAAGTGGGGGTATCGTAACAGATGGTTTTTATATGTGCACGTGGTCCGTTTTATTGAAGTACCTAATCTACAGCTCATGCATGGTAAGCATTGACAGTATGTTATCTAATTCATACATGATTTCCCTAAGCGAACTGACGCAAACAAAATTCCATACAGCGAACGAGTGTTCGCACAAGTCGTCCCTGGTGGGTTCGGTGCCTGGGTGCGTTGCCCTCTTGAACCTTGATCCTTGTCACGTTCCTGTTCAACCAGTTTCATACCCGGTTTTTGCGACCCGCTTTAGGTTTGCGTGATATGCACAAACGCTATCGGTGTCGGCCATTCGTTATACAACACTTTTTTAGTCCGGTCTTGAGTCGACAACTGGCCGCTAAACATGTTCTTGTACCTGCCAGCAATTATCGTGTCTGCAGCAGACTACAGACGACAGCTCGGCGGCAACCCATCGGGCTCGCCGCTGGGTAAGTTCTGGCAAGGGAACTGACGACCAAGTCGAATCTGATAAATCTGATAATGGGGCGACTCTCCTAAACGTCCCAAGGCGACGGATTTGCGAGTAATTTGCCGATTGTGTTATTGTTGCAAATTAGAGACCATTGTGTTGAATGAATGGGAAGCCAGTCGGTTTGCGGGCGGGGTTCAACTGGTCTCCCGGTTCAGACGGTGCATACAGATCGCCTTGTTTCAAGCCATGGTTTGAGATCTCGAGTTGTCGAGCTGGAAGAAACCTCTGCGATTGGAGTTCGGTTTGTTATAAAAATAGGTAAATAGTTTCAACAAATGACGAAAGATTATTACACACACGCATCAACAAACATCGACATCATTTACACTGATGTGAAGCAGTTCCTATAGTATTGTATTGTATAGTATTGTATAGTATTGTATAGTATTGTATGATACTATAAAATCTAACTACCGCCGATTAATCAAACGAAGTCACCGCGGAGTAGGCAAACATATGTCACTGAAATGTACGTCAGTGTAACCAGCGATTGCCTGAAGCGGGTACGTGTGGTCAGATCAAGTTCACCCGATGTTGGTGGCTAAAACGTGATACACGCCAACTTGTTCTGATATTTCCTAACCTACAGGCGACATTGCTTTGAACTACACTGATCAGTCGATACTGTTCAGTCAATGTCGATACCGTTCAGGAATAACAGGCATAGGACGATTATCTTTGCAAAAGCTGACACGCACGTATTAAAACAAATGACAATTTCATGTCCACAACTAGGAAGATTGCAGTATTGTCTTCAGCGAAGACTAAGAGGTAATTGAATACTATCTTCTAGCAATGTAATAGGTAAGGCATCCCCGAAGAGAGCGAGAAAACAGCGAAGGTCTTTCTACGAAACTGCATGTCACAGTTTGTTTTATACATCCCGATGCCTATTTCGGTGTTGATTATCTTCCATCTGAAAAAGAGGGCTGGTGTGTCTGCGAGTCTGATACTCCGTCGAAGAATGGAGCATGACGTCGAACGGTGTCCCGCCACAAAAGCTGCGATCCCATATCTTGTCGACCCCAGTCGGGGATCATCTGATAGCTGACGATTCTCGACGCACTCAACTAGGACATAATGTAGCACAATACGGAACATTCACAAAAACGCAACGTCTCAGCAGGTTTTCACTAACAATGGCGTTTCAGACGTGGTGTCTGAGCTCGGAATCAGAGCAACGAGTAGGATTACCTACACGCTAGAAATAGCTCACTAAACGCCCCGTCATAATTAACGACTAAGTGTCTGCACGCCTAATTGTATGCATTTTAGTTGATCCAGAGGATGACAAACAAATAACGCTGGAATACCTCATCTCGATCGACATTGAGGATTGCATAATAAGAGCAATTACGATTCTTGGGGAATTCAAATTATTCGTTGTCGATTGTCCACGTCTCAAGGTCTTGGTTCGACCGTTGTGCTTGGTTTCCCATCTGTCTTCAAAGTAAAGTCGCTTGACATTCCTAATGGGCATTTAACATTTTGCGAGCGTCGCGTACAAAGCTGGTGGCCGGGCAATGTCTTCGCAGCGAACGTATCAGAAAGAAAGGCAGCAAGACGTCGACAATGGAAGGCGAAGCGGTGAGTCGTATGGTAGACCACCGAAGTCCGTGTGCGGCGACCCGACGTTACCCCCAGTAGCGAGGCCGCCTAGGCGGTTCATTGCTCCCCACGTTGTGGTCAAAAATAAGCGTATGGTTATTGTACTCCCGGGATCTGTGGAGGGCTAACGTTTAGAAGAATGAACACGTGTTGACAGTTCACCAATGCTGTGCTCACGAGAAGCCACACCTCCCTACGTAACCTCAATAGCCAGCAGCGTAAGCCTTTCCAGTACTGCCTTGGCGATGCCATTCATAAATTGCTTTCGGTTATCATCAGAAGATCATATACGCCATGAACTGTGGCTGCCTGACCCAATGTCCAGGAGGGGGCGTTTATCTGCCCCTTTATATTTCAATCTTGAAGCACGGCAATGTTCTCTTTCGCGGCGATAAGGTCCACGTCCTTCGCGATGCCCGTATCGCGTGTCGTAGAGTGATAGTCCAACACAATCGGCGATAAACTTGAAACGGAACATGATCTAGAATGAGACCAAGGTAGAAGCAGATGACCGTGTTGATCAGCGACGGGACATGACTACTGTGTACCATATTCCGTCAAAATCGTCCAACCCGGATTCTTTGTATATTCCGTAGTGTCATCAACTTGTTTACGAGTTATATGAGTTGTTTACGAGTTATATGACAACCTGCAACACATGTCTATATACAGCCCACCTACTGATTATACAACAGTTACACTTTTTGACGACTGCGCATAATTTACCACACATGCCTTTGGCAGCGAGTATTCCGGTCAACGAAAGGCATGTGTTTATTGTTAGTTTAACCTCTTTGGTGCTGAACCCCACAACAAATATCGAACAGGTGCGAATTGCCTTGTCGAACAACTGTGAGTCAACCCGCAACACATCCGACACCTACCACGCGTCAACTGCTTCCTGTTCTTGGATGACGTGACGTAGCCACACACGTAGCCACACACTTGCATCACAAGGGGTCTTTCTTTAAATAAACACTCCCTTTCGACATCGATGCTATGGACATTTCTGGTTTCTTTGTCATTATAACCTTGCACTGAGTTAATGCCGTCTCTTGCCTGCGCATAAACATTTTAGCGCCGATAGGCTCTTCGTGTGACAAGCGTGGTTAATAATACAATACAATGTGACAACGGAAACTGCAAGAAAGCCATGTTGTGCAGCTACCTAGTACGACAGCAATTAATTTTCCTGCGAGATGCCATGGTATCGAGTGACGACTTATCCACTGCAAACACACCTCTATAATGTGTCCGTATCGCGGTCTTAATCGATATACACTTTGCAAGACTTCGTTCACAAAGACTTTTTTATGGCAGATATATAGCTTATTTTATGTATACACAAATATATTGTCGACTGTCCTGCTTTAGAACGTGTTTGGTGGATCTGGTGGGCAATATTCCAGCTAACACACAAAGAGTCGTCACAAAACACCTGATATCTGCATACAGGCGCACGCCATTGTGTGTTGAGCAGTCAAGTCCCTTGCTTCAATACTTCATAATTGTCGGCACAGTCATGTCGGTGCACCGGCAAGTTCACAACCCAATGGGAAAGAGACCTACACAAGTGCATATGGTCAGGTCGTCACACGTGGACGGACAGTCGTCGCCAGTGTTTTCATTCGTCGCGACACGGTCCAGCGACTCCGGCTTTATTCATTTGTCGTGTGTTTTGTGTGTATCTGTGTTTAGCGTCTCTTGACTGTGTGTGTGTGTGTGTGTGTGTGTGTGTGTGTGCGTGTGCGTGTGTGTGTGCGTGTGCGTGTGCGTGTGCGTGTGCGTGTGCGTGTGCGTGTGCGTGTGCGTGTGCGCGTTTGCGTGTGCATGTGCGAGTGCGTGTGCGTGTGTATCAGACGTATAGGTTGTTATGTGTGTGGGTTGGCGAGGGAGTAAAGATACCGACAAGTTCGCTAACAGAACAGCTGCTCTCCTTAGAACGTATTCAGTGTCGCCAGGTGTGTCACCCAACACAGCCGCAGAAGCATTCATGACTGAAACTCTTTGCACCGAAGGGTTGTTTGTCAGCCGTACATCCAGTCGTTGTCAGCAATAGTAGATGCTGTTTTCGAAAGATTCCACAGATAAGTTATCTTGTCCATTCAGCATTTTTGTTTCAAAGGTCTACTGTTGCCAAGTCGTCCGATGCAACGACTGGACCATCATTTTGCCTATTAACTGTCGCCTGCGCCAGCCAACCAGCCGGGAGAAACGTAGATATATCTCCCGTAACCTCTCTTTACGGACCTCTACACGCATACCAGTCAGAGGCTTTGTTGTAAAACCCACCGTCATAACACTGCTAACATGATCATGAAACAAGGACCAGTATAACATGTCCAACTTCCTCCGATGTAGTATTCCTAACCTAACCCGGTATTCGTTTCATACTCGTGCCGCGTGGCCAGATGCGGTATCATGTCCAGACTAACACCAGAACCGGAGCTAGTTACGGCATATTGTATTGGTTGTGTCGCAAATTGAACAGAAATAGGCAGTACAACAATAGTAGGTACTCACAGCTCTGCTGTCGACCTGGGCCAGGACCCCTATAGCCAGGAGCATCAACGCACAGGCTGTTGTGTCCATGGTGATGTGCGTCTATCTCGTCCCTTGCTTGTCTACGCCCCAAGCCGTCGGTCTTTCGTTGCCGGTGTCGAACGTGAACCGTCGAATGTGGACGTCGATAATCTCCGGCTGAGTAAAACTTCCTTGTTGCACGCTAGTTTCACGACGTCACCTGGTAGAAGAGAGCGGTGTCAGTGTGTCGTATAGTTGGACATGACGTTAAAATATATAAACACTCATTCTTATATAAACTGTCAATCTTCGAATGCTCACCCACAACCATCCCCTACAGATAAACGATACGGATATCCGCCGACCAGTGCGGTGATACATGTCCCGTAACCACAACTACTCTAATACAGTACAGGCCGCATTCTTTGTCAGAACCCCGCCGGTTTTACGATCCCGCCTACTCCTTCTACGACGCTAATGACCCGCGATGCTAAACACGGCCGGACCATGGCTGGTCTAGACATGTGAATTATGTGTACTGCTGTGTTAACGAGCAAGAGCACGCGCCAGGGGAACGTACACAAAAGAACAAAGACGGTGATATCATTGGTGGCAACGACGTTAATGTTAACGTAGACACCAGCGTAACATAAACATTATGGAAAATTATACCGAGCACGGAGTAAGCAACAGCGACGACAAGTCCTCAAATGGCAACTCTTAGTTCCCTAACGACGACGACACCATCGCCAATGTCATTCCGCAGGCACTGCAAGATTGACAGCATTGACACTAGTACGTGAATAAGCAAAAACCTACTTGACAGCCGTAGCTCCAACGGTAACAACACCAAAAACCTACTTGACAGCCGTAGCTCCAACGGTAACAACACCAAAAACCTACTTGACAGCCGTAGCTCCAACGGTAACAACACCAAAAACAATAACTGTATCATCAAAACAACAACGACAACTCAAATCAGTGAACTCCAAACAACGACGAAGTCAACAACAACGTACAGCTGACAGCGCCCTGTGTTCAACTATACTCACCAAGTTGCTTGTATACGTAGCGGTGTAACTACTGTTCCGTTGTCACACGTCTTGAGTACTTCGCTCCACACACACCCGTGCCGGTGTCTTTACAATAATACGGCCAAGCGTTGCGCTGCGCCTATTTAAACGCTCCGGCGATGACGAGTGTTCATTCACTTTTTCGGTCGACATGCATGGCCGCACTGCGCGGGTCGCCGGGTCGCCTGCCCATATGGAGGACGTGTACGCTGCGGACGTCCGGCGGGCGCACACAAATTTACATTGCGCAATTGGAGAAGATCAATCGACTACCAAGAACACAGACGGGGGTGGTGAGGGGTGCTGAAAGCCAACTAGAGCGTGGTAATCCCGGAAACGGATTACTGGACAGACGCCGGTCCCGGATAGTGTATGCATGAGTATGTACTGTTTCATATCCGACAGCTCACCTACACGATTCGCATGTTCTGCATGTCCCATGACAATACAGTAAACAAGACATGGTGCACGCGTGACAATAACGTACAATTGTCGTGATGGCACGTACTACTTCTACACGTCGACGTAACAAGGGGTATTACACGTTTAATTGCATGTCTACTTGTCAGTCACTTATTCGTTTCGGATATTAATTTTTTGTTCTGGCGTAGACCAAGTAAAAAGGGCCTACGGGTTTAATGTTTTGTCTTAGAACTATTTTCTAGCCAGACGAAAGTAATGAACGAGCGACGACGACGATGATTTGGTAAACACAATGCCCAACTTGTTGTCCATATACCAGGAGCTACGCGAGTCGACAAGTTACACACAAGTTTTATTAAACGACAACGTGGCCCGGAATTCTAGCCCTGAACCTAATTACTACGGGGCGATATTAACAGTGTTGTGTCGTGTTGATATATTGAAAAGCGCCATATTCTATTGTTCGTCATAATTTATCGACATTTTATAGAATAAAATATAGACGTCTTGAGTAACATTTTAAATTATAAAACCTATATGCACCTATTGCCATTTTATATTACTTAGAAACCCTTTGTAAACGATTAGAACGTAGCGCCTTTGTGTTTGCGCTTGTTGACAATATTAACAAATATATCACTTACAACGCAAACACGTACTCACGTACGTACCACCACACTGATATAGTTTGCCCCCGGGTGTCACGCACGGCGTGACGTTGGGTCAGATACGTCGTTCATTGAGAAATTATCGGCTCATTGACAAATGTGGTACGGTCGATTCGTTCGTTCATAGAGTGGCCAGTTGTTATCTTGACCGCTGCGAGGTGTCGGGGCGGGACAGGCGGGTCACAAGTAAAGGCGATCAAGGTAGGCTCATACCGTCATTGACAAGACTTTGTATACATAGAAGTCGGTATTGACGGCGACATTCGTTAGCGGGTGACTCGCAGACGTCATAGACGCAATGAGAGATACGTTTGTTTGACGGGGCCAGTGACGTGAGCAGTAGACCCGGAACTGGGCCGACAAATGCACACGATCAAAGACAATGGGCAGGATTTCCGGAAATCGGGGGTTACAACTAAGTACAGCTGACCGAGATCAGTGGGTAGCTGTGAAGTGAACAATGAGTTTGTGCTTACTACGGTCACGCTCGCCAAACAACAAAAAAAGCGATGAAACAACATCACGACTTCAACACAGTCGTAGAGCAACGAGTGAACGCAAACTCGGGAAGGAGAACGATACGGGGAAGCCTAAGAGTGCAGTCTTCGACATGCCGCTTTGAAATGGACACCATCTTCAAAAAAGGAGAAGAGACAGAACACTGGGCACCTGGAGAAGAACTGTGAGTGAGTGAGTGAGTGAGTGCGTGAGTGAGTGAGTGCGTGAGTGAGTGAGTGAGTGAGTGAGTGAGTGAGAGAGTGTGTGAGTGAGTGAGTGAGTGTGTGAGTGAGTGAGTGAGTGAGTGAGTGAGTGAGTGAGTGAGTGAGTGAGTGAGTGAGTGAGCGAGTTGACGAGTGAGCGAGTGGGTGAGTGAGCGAGTGGGCTAGTGGGTGAGTGAGTGAGTGAGTGAGTGAGTGAGTGAGTGAGTGAGTGAGTGAGTGAGTGAGTGATAAGAGTGCCAACGTTGCTTGAATAAATAACAAAACAAGGAAGCGAGGAAGTGGAAATGACCTTTGATAACAACAACAAATCGACGATGAACCATAGCGTCATCCCGATGAACCATAGCGTCATCCCGATGAACCATAGCGTCATCCCGATGAACCATAGCGTCATCCCGATGAACCATAGCGTCATCCCGATGAACCATAGCGTCATCCCGATGAACCATAGCGTCATCCCGATGAACCATAGCGTCATCCCGATGAACCATAGCGTCATCCCGATGAACCATAGCGTCATCCCGATGAACCATAGCGTCATCCCGATGAACCATAGCGTCATCCCGATGAACCATAGCGTCATCCCGATGAACCATAGCGTCATCCCGATGAACCATAGCGTCATCCCGATGAACCATAGCGTCATCCCGATGAACCATAGCGTCATCCCGATGAACCATAGCGTCATCCCGATGAACCATAGCGTCATCCCGATGAACCATAGCGTCATCCCGATGAACCATAGCGTCATCCCGATGAACCATAGCGTCATCCCGATGAACCATAGCGTCATCCCGATGAACCATAGCGTCATCCCGATGAACCATAGCGTCATCCCGATGAACCATAGCGTCATCCCGATGAACCATAGCGTCATCCCGATGAACCATAGCGTCATCCCGATGAACCATAGCGTCATCCCGATGAACCATAGCGTCATCCCGATGAACCATAGCGTCATCCCGATGAACCATAGCGTCATCCCGATGAACCATAGCGTCATCCCGATGAACCATAGCGTCATCCCGATGTTGGGTAGAATTGAAGACAGATTATGTTGTAGTCCGACCACTACCACAACGTGTCACTCATATGTATACAACTACAACAACTTACCATATTTGATAAGAGTAAACGTCACTGTTATAAAGTACCCACGTATCGCCGCCTTACTGTTGCAGGTCGGGGCGACCCCAAGTGGAGGTTTATATGTTAACAAACAACTTGGCTAGACATGTTCACAGTTGTATAGTTACAATCAAAATACTAGTTGGGCATCGTGTGTCATAATTGTAAATGGAAGGCCACTGTGTTGTTTTTCGACAGGATATATTTATGTCGAGTGTGGCTTAGTTTAGCGGGGACGCATCCAATATTTGGCGCGAGTTTTCAGTTAATCTTAACGTCGCGTTATGTAAAGGCTACGAAGTAACATACACATGCCACATAACCTAATTCTATGGATGAGCGCGCCGATACTCAGTACTTTTCCTCATAATATCTCTATCGCTTACTTCCTGATTCTCGTTTGTCGTAATAGCATGTTATAATCTATTCTTGTCTGCCCAAATGGGATTTAATGAATCACAATTTTGTTTTAATATAATTTGACCGTCAGTTGTTTTATTGAATATCGACATTTCCTTTCAGCATGCAACGTAACTATGATTTTCTGGGCGAACCATTCAAATTATTAAATCATTAAAACCCGTTTAGGCAGTCAATACGTAAGCATAGCAATAGTGTTGATCGCTTGCTATTGTATTGTCTTCATTAAAAAACACTGTTAACCAAATGCTACAGATCCACCATATATTTATGAATAGGTATTTGCCTAAAGTTAAAGACTTATTCCCGTCATGGTTTCCACCACCATTCAGTCATCACGATGATACCTTGCCAACAAAACTGAATGCTGAATGCTTGTTGAACTGCCTCAAGGCTTAATACAATTAGTCAGCAACCCGCCTACCACTGATCGGCCCCTATTCAAGGCCATTCATTATTCACTGTAAACTGTGTAATCGTTACAACGCGTGACTGCAGTAAACCCGCTGCGGAGCGTCGTATTCGGCCACCGGACACCCAGCTCGGCAATGAGAGCGCGTCCGTCTACTGATGGTGGGTCGAGGTATCACCACAGAAAACACGCAGACTGCTTGAGCACATCGTGTTGTCTGTCTATTGATGGTGGGTCGAAGTATCACCACAGAAAACACGCAGACTGGTAGAGCACATCGTGTTGTCCGTCTAGTGATGGTGGGTCGAGGTATCACCACAGAAAACACGCAGACTGCTAGAGCACAGCGTGTTGTCCGTCTACTGATGGTGGGTCGAGGTATCACCACAGAAAACATGCAGACTGCTAGAGCACAGCGTGTTGTCCGTCTACTGATGGTGGGTCGAGGTATCACCACAGAAAACATACAGACTGGTAGAGCACAGCGTGTTGTCCGTCTAGTGATGGTGGGTCGAGGTATCACCACAGAAAACATACAGACTGCTAGAGCACAGCGTGTTGTCAGTCTAGTGATGGTGGGTCGAGGTATCACCACAGAAAACATACAGACTGCTTGAGCATAACGTGTTGTCCGTCTAGTGGTGGTGGGTCGAGGTATCACCACAGAAAACATACAGACTGCTAAAGCACAGCGTGTTGTCAGTCTAGTGATGGTGGGTCGAGGTATCACCACAGAAAACATGCAGACAGCTAAAGCACAGCGCATGATCCGTTTATCATAAATTATGTTTATCTAGTATAAACTATACCCATTCTAACATCTCAATTTCCCAGTTGTGTTTTAATGAATCACCTTTTAAACATATAGTTTTACTGTTATCTGTTCTGTTATCCGCCCGGATATCATTTTTATATCGAACGCTGAGTGGTAAGGTCGATATCTACAAACGCATAACGGTCCAATTATATACAAGAGGCACTTGGGCCGCCAAAAGATATTAGAATAAATATAGTTGATACTATATTACGTGATTTTATGATATACTCGACCAGACGTTATACCTTTTTGGCAGGATAAAAGTACGATCGATTGTATAATTCAAGATAACAGTAAGTAAGACCCCCCCATGCTTCTTTCGTCCACGTCATCAACAATGTCACGAAATCACAAAAGTCAACATGATGCCACAAATGTGTGCTTTAAAATACAAACACACGCACACAAATACACACACACACACNTCTATTGACATTTACAAATACGTGCTTGCGTGCGTGCGTGCGTGCGTGGTGCGCGCGTGTGTGTGTGTTATTGAAACACTGTTTTAGTAACAAATCTGCTACGACCTTCACACCATGTTGGGTCTACAATGAAATCGCACTATTGGTTACCTCAATTCTCACAAAAGCGATTGTAAAGACATATCATGTGCATGTGAACATATCATTTATGGAGCGAGGACGCTGTGACATGAAGAATACGTCTCAAGTAAATCGTCCGACGAAATATCTGTAACGCCAGCCGTCCTGTCGCTGGGGTACTGCTCGACTGTGTAGCCCAAGGTGTAATTGTCGTCATTCGATCAGACCTATTGCCGCAAGCCATTCATAAATCAGCGGCAGACAGAATACAAGACGTGTTTCTGATGCGTGCTGTCTGATTAGTCAATTGAAAAACCGCTTACACGGGCGGTTAGTCAAACGCAGATTAGTATCTTAATTGCATGTTGCCATGCGGGGCCGAGAACACCCAACGGGGTCACTGTGTCTTGGAGACTAGAACGAAGGCCACCGACAAGACGTCATTGTTGTAGGAGTCTAGCTGCTCGACTGTGATCAAAGAACAATTGGAAAGTTGGTCAGAAATAAAACCTAGACATTTCTTCACGTTTACGTAGCATAGTTAGTAGTCCTAGGGAAATAGTTATTTACTTTAACAAAGAAACATGAGTGACTATACACGTAAAAAACTACACGAAGTACCCAAAGTAAGTGAGTGAGTACGTAGACCATGCAAACCTAAGGTACTTCATAATTTATGAAGAGCTTCGTTGACATGTCTCGTCTCCCGTTAACACGTAATTAAATTGCACATACATTTCTTATCAAATTGGCTTTCATTTATTGCCAGTCAACATAGGAGTCGGTCAATGCATGATCACTGCAATGTCACCGTTGTGATGTAAGCGACCTTATGTTATGGGCGAGAGACGTCGCCTAGGGTATTCGGCGTCGGTACATTTCTAGATTCGATTTTGACCCAATATTTTGTGACACGATTTCTTAATCTTATTGGCACACATGTGACACCTAACAAGCTGCTGCCTGGTTTTACTGGATCACCAAAGTTGATACGCTGTATGGTTATGCTCGCCAGAGGCGCGAAGATAAAACTGAAGTTTGGTCTCCGTGGTAAAATTAATCAACAACTGAAATTGTCCCTATGTTGTTTGATCACAAGGAAGAACAAAACATTTGCAATTCAAATAATCACGCAGTTTTGATTATTTTATTTCGGCCGGCTGGCTGGCTGGCTGGCTGGCTGGCTGGCTGGCTGGCTGGTTGGCTGGTTGACTGGCTGGCCGATTGTCTGTCTGGATGGCTGAGTGGATGGCAAAAAAACATCAGTATCATTTTCAAAGTTCGTTGTTGAATATGAAAGAAACAGGCTCAAGTAAGTGAAAGGGCAGGAAAGGCGAACTCGTTCCAAAATAATGTTGACCTTGCACGTGGAAGAAGGGTTGACCAGAGAACGACGCCGCAGACGGAGCGTGGCTTGGTATGGATGTACATTGTGNTCAGCTGATACAGCACTGTCAGTTGATACAGCACTGTCAGCTGATACAGCACTATCAGCTGATACAGCACTGTCAGCTGATACAGCACTATCAGCTGATACAGCACTATCAGCTGATACAGCACTGTCAGCTGATACAGAACTGTCAGCTGATACAGCACTGTCAGCTGATACAGCACTATCAGCTGCTATAGTATAACTCACCCAAAGGGGTTGAGCCCCAATACAACCAAATCATGTACGTCTACCTAAAATGTTTCGTATATTTATAACCATGTATTTTATTGTACCGCCAGGTAATGAAATATACTCTTGTGGAGCACCTATTGACACGACTTGAACTGAATCCTGCCACCGTACTCACTCCTGACGTCCGGGTGTAAGAGCATTTATAGCTGCCCTGTGTGACTTAGCTGCCTTGGTGAGAGATGAATATATTTCATGCGCAACAGCAATGAACCATAAATCTGAAACCATCACTGGACACTGTGGCAACTTCACTACAACAATTGAGAGAAAAAATCAAAATCATCGCCAGTTATGAAGTTGATCTGAAGGTGAGGCAATGTTGATCTGAAGGTGAGGCAATGTTGATCTGAAGGTGAGGCAATGTTGATCTGAAGGTGAGGCAATGTTGATCTGAAGGTGAGGCAACGTTGATTTGAAGGTGAGGCAATGTTGATCTGAAGGTGAGGCAATGTTGATCTGAAGGTGAGGCAATGTTGATCTGAAGGTGAGGCAATGTTGATCTGAAGGTGAGGCAATGTTCCCCATCCTTAGCTGTATGCTAGTTTTTTTCGCAATTTGTGTATTTCGCATTAATATATTTTCAACCAGCACAACATTTATTAACATATTTCTTGTTTTTCTTATAATTATCAAGCACTACAGACTGAATAGATAATATATAATATGGAGATTTGTTATTTGTATTTTCAGCAAACTGATTTGCTGATGAGAGATGCCACCCAAGAGTGTGAGCTGCTGGTAGGGACAGCATCGACTGCTGCCACCCAAGAGTGTGAGCCGCTGGTAGGGACAGCATCGACTGTTGCCACCCAAGAGTGTGAGCCGCTGGTAGGGACAGCATCGACTGCTGCCACCCAAGAGTGTGAGCTGCTGGTAGGGACAGCATCGACCGCTGCCACCCAAGAGTGTGAGCCGCTGGTAGGGAAAGCATCGACTACTGCTATGACTTCCAATCAGCGATTGCGAGGCGGGCTATATCAGGTGAGGGCCAAATGTGATATTCTTGTAGTCATGTACATAGTATCATGGTTTTAATTATTTTCCAGTGTGTAACTGTTGTATAGTGTTTTAAATAGTTTTTTTATTTTTTATTGAAAAAATATTTATAATTTGTAATATTATTGTTATTCAAAGTTAATGCATATAGGCAAATAATAGAATGTGAATCGACGTAGATCGACCGATATGTTTAATATATTGATATCATGATATCAATGTTTACAAACTTTCATCTGAGAGGGTGAGGGGCTGCAGCCAGATGAAAGTTATTTGATGTTGTGAGATGACCCCTTAACAAAGACGAAATTGACGATGCGGCTGACCCAAACACACTACTTTTTGTGTGAAATGCGTAACTCACAACACTGCTGGGGCGAATGACTGAGATCACGCCAGGTATAACCCTACCTGATGCATACATAACAGCGTTACACTTGCGTGATTATTTTATTTATGCACACAGTAAATATGCCAAAAACTATTTCGACACGCCATATTTTACTCGTGCGTGCATTTACAACGAAGAATGTCAAAGCACACCTCGCGCAAGACCTTATCTGAAATAATATATCAGCTTGTGCATTATAGATTTTCAAGAAAAACTTTTAAAGTAATGTGCTCGCGGTATTTTATAGAGAAATGAAGAACGTTGCCAGTACAGGCCGTGTTTGCGTTCTTCGATGCCCAGACGTACTTTACAATTACAATACCATCAGTTCTATATATTACACATTAACGCTCAGGCCCTCACCCAATCGCGCATGCCCTCTCTCGTGTACATCCCTACACTTCATCGACTGGACATTAAGCTATCACGCACGCACGCACGCACGCACGCACGCACGCACGCACGCACGCACACACACACACACACACACATTCACACACGCACGCACACTCACACACAAGCACGCACACATACACGCGTGCGCGTGACACAACGCGAAAGCACGCACGCACACACACGAAAAGCATAAGCCGATGCCCATGCAATGTCAATGACATATATAGACTGTATTTATATCAACACAGCAAGCAAGTTATTGCTGTGATCATCGAAGTACGCTAATTAAAAGAGAAGGGTCGTCCACCCACGATCTGATCATTGTCTAGTTTCTAGTCGAAGTGTCCGTCGATGAAACGACACGGCCACTTCACAAACCCTGGCCTCGCTCCACGTTAGTAATTACGACGGCAGTGGACAATGGGCAGCTACTTGCACGGACCGCTGAATCGCTGTAGCGCCTGCAAGACAGTACACGTTCTCACGCAACGTCGTATCGCGCAGTAATCTCCCTTGGCAACACCTACAGTTGCGTAACCTTCCCAAGGGTTTGGTCAGCCGTGTCGGTGACGCGACCAGACACGCGCGGTCGTTACCCGCTATCAATAATTAAGACGACCACATACCCGAAATTAATTTGCGATTAATCGCAGCGTGGGAGTCCGCTGTTACATGTTATGTTTTCTGCCAAGATAACGGAGGATATTTAGAACACACATCAACTGACGATAATGGTGCGACATAATTGAGATGTATATTTCTCTATAAACAACAACTCGGGTACAAATAAAATAAATTAATTGTTTCGTCTTTGGGATGTGTTTATCAACATACTTGTTATGTGCGGGAGTTAGGGGTATGAGTGTGATGTACATAAGAGGGAGGGGTATGAGTGTGATGTAGATGAGAGGTAGAGGTATGAGTGTGATGTAGATGAGAGGTAGGGGTATGAGTGTGATGTAGATGAGAGGGAGGGGTATGAGTGTGATATAGATGAGAGGTAGGGGTATGTGTGTGATGTAGATGAGAGGTAGGGGTATGAGTGTGATGTAGATGAGAGGTAGGGGTATGAGTGTGATGTAGATGAGAGGGAGGGTATGAGTGTGATGTAGATGAGAGGGAGGGGTATGAATGTGATGTAGATAAGAGGTAGGGGTATGAGTGTGATGTAGTTGAGAGGTAGGGGTATGTTTGTGATGTAGATGAGAGGGAGGGGTATGAGTGTGATGTAGATGAGAGGGATGAGTTTTTACGTTGGATGGCATATGGTTATCGTGGTGTCCTACATCGAGATCATCCTTCAATGATACAAAGTCTGGTTAAGTTTATCGTAAAATCATGTTAAATTGTACAAGTTATATCTATGCCAGAGGGAAACAAAGTGGAACCAAATTTATCTGCGAAAATCTTGATGTTGCAGTGGCTAACCTTTAATTCCTAATGCAGTCGATCTTTACAGCTTGTCAGTGCTGCGGCTCCGACCGACCAACGGTGATGATGATATCTACCGACCAATGGTGATGATGATATCTATTGTACCATACTGTACCATATTGACCGCCCAAATGTATTTTAATGAACCACAGTTTGATGATATCTATATAATGGATATCGACCTTGCCTTTCATATATTCGAGTCGAAACATGCCAAGTATAGAGAGAACTGTCAGATTAAGAAAACTTGTGGTTATTAAAGCACGGTCAAGATATTATAATAGATGTATTATATCTACTATGCAACACGATCCTACGATAAAACAAGCATACATGTTTATCTTTATTCCAACACGATGTCGCTGCGTCCTTAATTCCGGCCCTGGTTAAAGGCGTGGTTGCCGGCGTGTGTGTTGCCAGAAGCACAATCTCCCAGACTGGCGTCGACGACGTGATTACTGCTTTAAAATATGAAACAAAAGTGGCATTGTTGTCTGGATGGAAATTTGCTGTAATATCCCCACGAAGATTGCTGTGCTGGACGAGTCAGCAACTCGCTCACGACGCGTTTGTTATTGTCGTTGTCGTGGGAACGGATTGGCGAGCGCGCAGTTTGCGCGTGCACGCAACTAAAGGGATCAATCAGAGACGGCACTTTTCAGTTTCTCACTAATTATTCATGACTCCTTTGTCCAACAACGCATCGCATGTGTCGGTCCGGCGTCAGGGCTCGATAAAAATGCGTGTCGTTTTAAACCAAAAACGTATATAAGTGAAGATAATTGAGTGGTATATACTGCGCACTGTTGGTATTGCTGCTGTTGCAGCTGCAATAGCAGCTGCTGTTATTGTTGCTGTTGCTGCGGCTGTTTCTGCTACCTCTGCTGCTGCTGCTGCTGCTGCTGCTGCTGCTGCTGTTGAATTACAAAACCACTGTAGTTCTAAGGAAATGAAATCGTCACCAATGCAAGCATGTCTTTACACTGATTTAAGAATAAAGCGCACCGTCAACTGCACCATGTACGCTGCCTCAAAACCCTCGGATTCTCCACACGTCTATGTTTCTTACAGATTATTCAACCGATTAGCGTCACCCCTAAGCCACTCCCGCCATATTATTACATAGATGCCACAAATGTGGTAACGGATCGAACTGCGTATTCACTCTACTGTACTAAAATGCGCTTAGTTTCCCCAATGTTCTGCACTCAACTTACCTCCTCGGATTGCACATCAGACGCCTTCTTAGAAGCCGACCTAGAATCAGTATAGCACGACGCCTCGAAATGCTCCGGTAGATCTGAATGACGCAACTGTCACGTGACGTTGTGAGTCACCTTCCAGGTAACGTGACAAGCCAATTCTTCATTGTCACGCTCCATTGCACCAGTGTTCCCTGTAGCATCCCTGGTGTGAACTGGTTCACCTCATTACCATTTTTGAAGCAGGTTTCTTAGAAGAGTCCAACCAAATGCAATGAACATTACGCAGTATAACATTAAATGTCTATAACTTACATTATTGTAATGTATTTGCGCATATTTTTTATTCATTCAGAGCCAATAAATAAGTATTTTGAGGGAGAACTAAATATTGATGTCCTGGCCAAGACATGTGATCATTGAGCATTCAGGTGCACGACAATTTGGCCGCTGCGACAATTCTTTAGCAAAAGTTTAAGTAATTGTTTGGCATACTGTAGTTTTTTGTTTGGAGATGTATGTTTTCAAATATCCATTCTGAACCCCACTGAGCACCCACTACGTTTAATCGAGATTTGCCAAGTAGATCTAACAATGTACCATTTCAAAGCCAATGTAACATTTGTACACAAGAGTACATGGAATTCAGACATTCAACTGTGATCATCTGCTTAGTGAATGTTTACAGAAGTTCGTTAAATATTCATAACAACTGTGCCCAGCAAGGATTGGATTACACATAAATAATCAATGTTGCATAATGTAGACGGAAACGTTTGCGGTGAGATGTAATGGTAACCTGGTGCCGTGTGCCGAGGTGAATATTCAGATTACGAAATATCCTTGTTTTTATTAATGGTGCCATTCAAAAACAAAATCATGTTAACCGTTTCAAATTCGTGGTTTCGTCATGTGGCTGCGTGCAGGCGACTGGGTGATCATTTGTCATTTTGTCGTTTTTATCCCACCCCTGTTGGCACTGATGCCGTGTACGAATGGTGCGGCTTGTGTGTCTCAGGCTTGTGTGTCTCAGGCTTGCGTGTCTCAGTGACCCGGGAAGCCACGTGGGGAGCCTCGGCTCGCGACAGGTCTTACAATACACGACAGATCGAAAGATAAACATCAGGCAAAGGTCAGTCTCCCTGCCCATCGGGTTGAAGGGGGGTTGAAGGGGGTTAAGCGTGAGGCCAACGACCTGATATCATAACAAATTAACTGTTACAGAAACAGAGAAGATAACGCACGCGTGACTGTTTATTGCAGTGTGTCACCATTGACAGTTGTTTTAATCAGGGACCCAGGATGTTAGCTATAAAGAGAATGTAGAGATAGTGTCTCAACTCCACAAGCGATGCATGCATCCATACGTAATACCAATAATAATTGTAAGATAAGTGTTGATGTTATATGGATTTAGCGTTGCCAGTGTACAATAATGCTGTATTATACATGCAAGGAGATCGGGCCGAAATATTTATTATTTCAGCTGACAGCGGCGTTACTTGAACCTTCAGGTGCACCATTCCATGGTCCATGTCATTATTTCAGCTGACAGCGGCGATTTTCGAGAGGCCACCTAGACGCCACCTGCATTTCAATGAGATATTAAATGCAGCGCAATGACAGCGACACAGAGAGTCGGCCTCTCGACCGACGACACTTGCGGTCTGTCCACCTTTTAACGATGACTGGGCAATTCTTTCAGTCCCATTTCCCAAGTTCAGACACCTGGAAAATTGGTACTGAGCACACACATTGATTATATTGTGTGATTTAATACTCTGTGTGTGGCTGGAAACATCCCTACAAGTCGACTGTGTTATCGAGAAGTGAAGTGTGATGCCCCTTTAAACAAGGCAACTAGAGCAAGGGGCATTATTAATGGTTTTAGCTTATTTACGCATGTGCGCATTTATCTTGGTGTGTGTCTATGAAACTATTTATTTACAGCACCATTTAATCTGTGTTGGGTGTGCCCTTTTAATCAGGAATTTATAGTTTACATCAAGTGTGCAAATCATCGTCAACCGGAACGAAGCAGTTGGGGTGACATATCATAGATACAACCAATGACCTTCATAAATGACAAGTGAATAGAACACACGGAGACAAACAAGACACCATCTGGATTTATTTTTGCATCTTGCAAGCTTTTGTACATACATAGTCGTTATTGTATTTTGTATATGGCCATGTGCAGTCGTAGAACCGACAGGGCGTGTTATTGCAAACACATCTATACACACTACAGAACGCGTGGCTAAGTGGTTGCGTGCTGCGATACCGCTATATCGCGCACACAGGACCAACGTATGTTCCGCGCGGCTGAACAACACGCGCCCGGTCACCAGGTCACTGCGCATGCTCACTGGTGCTGTTTATGTCGACCTCCTAAGTAGGTCAAGTAGCGACGTACCTCGCGGTCACGGGTCACTGGGTGCACTGCTGAAAAAGGATTTGAGCTGGAGTAAGATGTTTCCGCAAATACGAATAACACGATTTGACCGTCTTCACCACCCGCATATGAGTGATATAAATAACACGATTTGACCGTCTTCACCACCCGCATATGAGTGATATAAATAACACGATTTAACCGTCTTCACCACCCGCATATGAGTGATATAAATACACCCATCGGGGGACAGTAGTCCTATATACCACAACTATTATATTTAGCTTTTAAAACTCCCTCCGGCAAAAATGTCTTTCTCTGGAGTTGTCGTCACGCGATGTTCTTTCAGGGAGCTAAATGTGGCGCATCGGCCGTGTGCTTTGGCTGGTTGAAATCATAGACAGAGCTAAAACAGGACGACAGTCGACCGAACACGCACAGTAAATACGTTTGTCTTAGCGATCTGTGTACGTCAGTAGTTGTTATCGTCATGAACACGGCTGTGCAGTGTAGACGGGAGTTCGACTGTAAAGTGTGTGTTGGCTTGGAACAATGGGAGTCGGGGGGGGGGTCGGGGGAGACTCGGGGGCAGTGGAAGGGTTTAGTTTCCTTAACTCTTTCCATCCCCGAGCTTTGAAAATTATATATTTCAGTGAGGTTACATGCGCCATCACACGTGCGCACCCAGTGATGCGCGTATGTTCACACAAGCAAGTTTGAGAAGTTTTATGACATATAACATAATCATATATTTGGTAGAATAAAATATATTGGCTTGGGTGGAATCATTCCACATTCCTGCTGTATTAGAAGGTGCCGTTTGAATGAATCAGACGTCTAGCTGAATCAAATTGCGCTGATCCGAGTGGTTATATTACAGCTACATTACACGTGTTTATGTAACGTACTATGTCATAACCGTACTGAGTCTAGTCATTCGACCATTACGCAGTTTCAGCCGTACGTTTTTCGTTCTACGTATCGTTAGTTCCGTAACGTATCCGTAACTTATGTGTACATACGTACTCCGAGTAACGTATGTGTACATACGTACTCCGAGTAACTTATGTGTACATACGTACTCCGAGTAACTTATGTGTACATACGTACTCCGAGTAACTTATGTGTACATACGTACTACGAGTAACTTATGTGTACATACGTACGCCGAGTAATACAAAATAAAATAACAAAAGCAAACAAGTCCCACGCTACAAGTACCTACGTATCATATGTGCTTCGTAGCAACAGTCAAGTACACATACGTACTGCAAACCAGTTTAATCGACATTGTAAAACGTGCTAACGTTGATATTGTGCAAAGAGTGAAACTGTGGTATTTCGAAAGGTTGCTCGTGACAACATGTAACATTTACAAAGAACACATGTATTGATCAATAATATTGAAATCTGTGTAGTTAATCTAGCAACACAGTATTACCAATTTTGACACGTTGCATTTCTTTTTCCGACAAATTGTGTTTATCGAAACGTAGCTGGCGTAGATTCTATGTGGGTATTGCGTGGGACGCCGAATGTCGTTGATTGTAACAATCTTCATTAAAGTTGAGTGATATGGCGAGGATTAAAACAGTGAATGTTTGCCACGAAGTAGCCAAACAATGGAATCTGAGCGAAGGTTCACTCCACGGTGAAACAGTTGTAATGTAATTACGATGCAATTCGTAATTTAAATGGCTGGCACCAAATATGCAATGACTCACTTCTATGCGTGCTGAGGCATAGCCCGCAAATAACCGAGTCGGTCGTTTTATAACTTAACTATTTCCTAACGTGTCGCTGTTTACGATTTGCAATTTGTCACCCGACTTCACGTTTGTAAGCTCTATAAACTGACTAACGCGGAAGTTTTGTTTACGTGAAGAATGCGCACCGGGGTGCTTGTGAACTAAGTAGTAATATGTTAATACCTGTATTAATTACGTCGAGTCCGGTAACATGAATGGCATTTTGGATTTGTCTGACCGGATGTTATCAGTGACGGTTGAGTGGTTGAAGACAACATGCTTTGAGTGGGTGTTATATTGAAGCTCTGTTTTTCATTGTAGGGTATGCGATGACAAATCCTGTCTGGCCCCAATTCGGTGGTGTTGTGACGAGAGCTGCCCACATTTAGCGAAAACAAAATACGGTATTACGTAGGGGACACGGTGGTCTCTTCTAGTGTTACGTAGTGTTACGTAGGGGACACGGTGGTCTCTTCTAGTGTTACGTAGTGTTACGTAGGGGACACGGTGGTCTCTTCTAGTGTTACGTAGTATTACGTAGGGGACACGGTGGTCTCTTCTAGTGTTACGTAGTGTTACGTAGGGGACACGGTGGTCTCTTCTAGTGTTACGTAGTGTTACGTAGGGGACACGGTGGTCTCTTCTAGTGTTTAACTCTGGTCAGATCTGCTCTGGTTTTAGCGCCAATAACCACTAATCAGCAAGCGCCGCTCTGAAACACATAGTTGCGCCAAGCTGTTCTGCAACTCATGCTGGACATTGAGCGTTTTTTATAAGCAAACTTTTTTCATTAGAGGGGTCATTTGCCCATGGTGTTCTAAACTGTTGATGCATTAACAGAACATAAATTTATTATATACCAATGGTGTGTTGACAACGCATACAGACGGTCAGGTGCGATGTGAATCCTGCCACCATTCCGGAAGATGACCAGAGCTCACAAGATGGCACAGTCTGTCGATAAGATGACGCCCGCTAAGCGCAGTGACTAATGCTGTACCTCGACAATCTTTGTACACAATTTTAGAAATAAAAAACACACACTACACTATGTTGATATCGTCGAAACCTTCCCGGAGTAGGTTAGTGTTGCAATACTTTGCCTAACCACAACCTGGTACAAATGAAAGAAATGCACCGCAAGCCCTGCATTCAAGCACCGAGAAAGCAGTGTTCCCACCAATAGCCACGGTGATGTCATTCTAAAAAAAGTGCTCCTAGAGGCGTATGATGCTTTGTATGACGACACCGCGATCCACCCCACTACGACAATGAAACCTTATGATGTCACAACGGGTATTTCCACATGGCGATGAATAGAGAACAAGGTTCCAAGTGAGTTCTGCATTCATTCGTCTATTGAGTGGTGCACTGGTGACTGGGCGTATATGGGTGCGACCACACCGGAGGGCTTAATAACTGCTAAGCGGGGGAATGTCGCAAACATTGATTCAAAAGAACATCTCAACATGCAGTGGCCATTGCATGATGTTCAACGTGTTTATTTGTAAACTTTGCCGCACGGGTTATAGGCTTCGCTGGGGCGTAGTTCCGCTGGGCCAACAACTAACTCGTTTGGGATACTTGAAATATCATTAAAATGCAATAAACACGCGATACACACGCATTTTGTGTGTGTAATTATTATTATACGTATATCACTAAGGTTATTTGACCATGACCGTGCATAAATATTACATTATGACGTTTTGTAATGAAAACCGTAACATCACGTGATATCACATGACATTTTGGGAAATATCGCCCACTAGTCACAATCGTGTCTTAAGTTATTAGTTCCGACACAGATATGTACCTGAAGTGCAGAATCGACGCTTATGTTTTAAGGATCTCGTCTCCCTATACTTAGTATTTGGTGGACCGTGCGTGCGTGCGTGCGTGCGTGCGTGCGTGCTTGCGGGCGTGCACCCTGGTCAACAAGTGCGCTTGTCTTGACTTCTCCAGGGCTGCCTGCAGCTGTCTATTTGTTTTTTAGTCTATGCATCTCCTTGAATGCAAGTGGTTTGTGCGCGTGTCTGGTATTTGCCTGTCAACCAAGCTGTGTATTCGCCACTCTTCAGCTTAGACCGTGTTACCTTTGTTTGGTCTGACTGTCAGCCAGTTTGCCTATGCCATTTATCATCGCGACGTTGTCAACTGAAAACAAAGATCCCTATCAATCTCGCGAATAAACGGAAACGTTCAAGAAGCTGTGCCATAAACGGATTTCTGTAACTGTGGATCAGTGAGGTAAGACGCGGATGTTCTTATGATGGGTTTAACATTACCACGACAACTTGGACATGCAACACTCGGGCAGGTTTAACCTCCTCCAGCCATGAGCTTCTAACGCCGTCATGTCATTAACGTCTATCGTTACTGCCCGACGTTCACACGCTAGAGCTCGGATGGCTCACAATACCGACTCTGTTTCTTCGGTTGACGTTACATAAACGAACATTGTTTGACGCGCCATTTCTCGCCAAATTGGCGGAACAATGAACGGTTGTCTTTGATGCGAGCACGGCTCCGCGTGGACAGCAGCAGAGGCTGCCAATGTGCTCTGACGGCAGTTAAAGGTTCACCGACAAACGTAGGGTCGTAACCTGGGGTAAAGAAAAACCGAGGTACATTTAAAAATTCACACTAGATTCCGTTTTTAGCAAGCGACAACATGTTGAGTGTTTCTGTTCCCAAGAATCCATGCCTCGAATGTAATTACCTTCTCTTCGCAATCAAATAATTGCGTTTTAATTTGTAGTTTGCTTTATGAAAAACTATTGCAATAATCTTTAAATCTTATTTTCTTAGAAAAATACAATTACTTCCTTTTCTAAAGCCCAGAATACCCTGTATATACCGCTACGTGTATGAATGTGTATGAATCTCCGCTACATGTTAACAACTGAAAGAAAAAAAATCGGTCCACCTCTTTATCGGAAGATATTATTCTAATGATATGACTTCAGTGCGGGGGAAGTCTGGCGACAGTTTGGTAAGTAGATGGCAATCACTGTAGGTGCTCAACTGTAACTCGACACCACCAGTAATGACAGCGCTGCCGGTGGTTGCAGATTAAACTGTTGTTCACATATGATTCTTACAATCCATTAACGGTAGCATCTATAATGTCAAACAAATACAGAGTATATAACAAAATAACTACCTATGTTTGCCTATTCGCTCGTGACAATACCGACAAAAGCCGCTACTTTGAAAAGAAATCCACATTCTCACAAAGACGATCTTTTGTTGGCATTATTGTCACATAAACAACAAGAGAGACAAATGTGTTCTGCTACGTACTGTATACTTAGTTGACTCCGTATATTGACTGTTACTGATTGCTTATCAAAATAAAAAGTGCCAGTAACATGTGTTATTTAACCATTGACAAAGTGTACATATATAACTTGCATTAGCAACAGTAGCAGCGGAGGCAACAGCAGTATAGCATACGACTTAATATAGCTCGCGCGGAACATTAGGGGTTTATCTTTAAGTTTATTTCACGAGAAGAAGACACATGTGACAACTATCAGAATATATAATTTCTAGCAGTATATGTGTTATTTTATGTAATCGTGTTACGCAAGGTGCACGTAACCTTTGAACTAAATCGTCGTGGTGTGGTGGTTGGTGTGGTGGTTGGTGTGGTGGTTGGTGTGGTGGTTGGTGTGGTGGTTGGTGTGGTGGTTGGTGTGGTGGTTGGTGTGGTGGTTGGTGTGGTGGTTGGTGTGGTGGTTGGTGTGGTGGTTGGTGTGGTGGTTGGTGTGGTGGTTGGTGTGGTGGTTGGTGTGGTGGTTGGTGTGGTGGTTGGTGTGGTGGTTGGTGTGGTGGTTGGTGTGGTGGTTGGTGTGGTGGTTGGTGTGGTGGTTGGTGTGGTGGTTGGTGTGGTGGTTGGTGTGGTGGTTGGTGTGGTGGTTGGTGTGGTGGTTGGTGTGGTGGTTGGTGTGGTGGTTGGTGTGGTGGTTGGTGTGGTGGTTGGTGTGGTGGTTGGTGTGGTGGTTGGTGTGGTGGTTGGTGTGGTGGTTGGTGTGGTGGTTGGTGTGGTGGTTGGTGTGGTGGTTGGTGTGGTGGTTGGTGTGGTGGTTGGTGTGGTGGTTGGTGTGGTGGTTGGTGTGGTGGTTGGTGTGGTGGTTGGTGTGGTGGTTGGTGTGGTGGTTGGTGTGGTGGTTGGTGTGGTGGTTGGTGTCGTGGTTGGTGTGGTGGTTGGTGTGGTGGTTGGTGTGGTGGTTGGTATGGTGGTTGGTGTGGTGGTTGGAGTGGTGGTTGGTATCGTGGTTGGTGTCTTGGTTGGTGTCGTGGTTGGTGTCGTGGTTGGTGTCGTGGTTGGTGTCGTGGTTGATGTCGTGGCTGGTGTCGTGATTAGATATCCACACCGTCGTGAGCGGCGGCTGACTGTGTATGACGGGTGTCCGACATTTGGTCACACGACATTTGGTCACACGACATACACTTGGTCACAAGACATTTGGTCACATAACGCAGAGCGCGACTTTCGTTTCTAATACTGTTATTATACATTGCTAGAGTTCACTGCCACCGTTCATTTTAACTACTACTACCCTATCGGTCCATCTCATATTTGCTCTTATTGTTCCAGATTTCTTTGTTATCATTCATACAATTCAATAATATTAATGAAACAAACACTTGTATTGCGCCTACTCCTTGGAAACCTAAGGTGAGAGGTGCATCAAAACAAAAAGGATTAGTCAAACTCAAAATCGATATGCAATGTATATGGAACTAACACAGTACTTAAATAGCTTGCATAGCAGACGACGCCACCAACGTCGAACAATAAGGAGCAGTCACTGTCAGCAAGACAGAGACAACGCCAATCTTCTGGGAGGATTTTTTCTGGCACTATAAGCACCGGTTCACAGCAGACGAAGCAGTACCAGTTATAAAACAAAGACAAAGCCTGTCATTTTAAAAAGGTTTGGTCTGAAGTTTTGTTGTATTATGAAAATACTAAAATAACTGTGTGACCAAATGTTGCGCTCTGCACAATGTGACCAAAATATCTTGTGACCAAATGTCTTGTGACTAAATGTCCGGAACCCGTTTATGATACATGGTAATATGTATTCATAGCATATGATCCTTGGATAAAGGTAAACGACTAAAGAGATTTTACGGGAACAGAAGTAAATAGGCCTATGCCAATATGCAAGGAGTTAAATAATCTAAGAGATATTTGAGGCAAGCTCGGTTGGGCAAACACAGCTCGGAAAGTTTGTATTATTTCATTACACATAATAACTCATTGACAGCTCAAAAGCCAAACAAATTTAACTACCAGTAATACATGTGTAATATTTTTGTGAAGGACATGTTTGAGTAAAACATGTTTTAAAAAGGAGATAACAGCAAACGTGTAGTCGACTTGTAAACAGCGTAGTCCGTACAACGTTCTCATTTCTTTCGCTGAACTATGGCATTAAGTCACGATTGCGGTACGGTTCTTTCTAGACATTATATCATAATGATGGATGACTTGACCGAAGTAGCATCACATCGTGACTAGACTTGAATACAGAGAACCACGTGGTGTACAAACACAATTAAGGCTGACAGTTTAGCATTGGCGTTGACACATTCCAACATACAGGCATCGGGTGAAGGGACTGTCATGTGTTATTCATGTGCGCCAACGAGTCCTGCTTTAAGCATCGGCAACGAGGAGCTACATCGGCAACGAGGAGCTACATCGGCAACGAGGAGCTACATCGGCAACGAGGAGCTACATCGGCAACGAGGAGCTACATCGGCAACGAGGAGCTACATCGGCAACGAGGAGCTACATCGGCAACGAGGAGCTACATCGGCAACGAGGAGCTACATCGGCAACGAGGAGCTACATCGGCAACGAGGAGCTACATCGGCAACGAGGAGCTACATCGGCAACGAGGAGCTACATCGGCAACGAGGAGCTACATCGGCAACGAGGAGCTACATCGGCAACGAGGAGCTACATCGGCAACGAGGAGCTACATCGGCAACGAGGAGCTACATCGGCAACGAGGAGCTACATCGGCAACGAGGAGCTACATCGGCAACGAGGAGCTACATCGGCAACGAGGAGCTACATCGGCAACGAGGAGCTACATCGGCAACGAGGAGCTACATCGGCAACGAGGAGCTACATCGGCAACGAGGAGCTACATCGGCAACGAGGAGCTACATCGGCAACGAGGAGCTACATCGGCAACGAGGAGCTACATCGGCAACGAGGAGCTACATCGGCAACGAGGAGCTACATCGGCAACGAGGAGCTACATCGGCAACGAGGAGCTACATCGGCAACGAGGAGCTACATCGGCAACGAGGAGCTACATCGGCAACGAGGAGCTACATCGGCAACGAGGAGCTACATCGGCAACGAGGAGCTACATCGGCAACGAGGAGCTACATCGGCAACGAGGAGCTACATCGGCAACGAGGAGCTACATCGGCAACGAGGAGCTACATCGGCAACGAGGAGCTACATCGGCAACGAGGAGCTACATCGGCAACGAGGAGCTACATCGGCAACGAGGAGCTACATCGGCAACGAGGAGCTACATCGGCAACGAGGAGCTACATCGGCAACGAGGAGCTACATCGGCAACGAGGAGCTACATCGGCAACGAGGAGCTACATCGGCAACGAGGAGCTACATCGGCAACGAGGAGATACATCGGCAACGAGGAGCTACATCGGCAACGAGGAGCTACATTTTCGGGAGAAGGATTATATGATGGTTGCGAACTTTGGCGAAACAGAAAGATTGCCAAATAGTCTAGTATATTTCACTACAACAATGCAAACATCGATCCCATGGGAAATACCTATATTAGAAGGGACCATGCCGAAGATTTGTAGTGATAAAAAAATACCCCGAATTGTGATTTTGTTTATCATGCATCAAAAAGGATGTTTATTGAATGGTCCAGAAACATAAATTAGTTTACAAATCGGATAATTTTGTGCACAAAGAGCGATTGCACTAATCACGAATTGTTAAGAGACTCGGTGACTAAATTGTTCATAAATCCAGGGAAACAGAATGGTCGTCAACACAAACAGAAGTTAAGGCCGGAACGCAGCAGTGGCGAAGCATCGCACACTGAGACGTGACTGCAACGTCAGCTGACATCATAGTATCGACACCCCGGTGGAGGATTCCAACAGGCCGCGAATAACCCTTTAGCCGTCACGACCCGACGCCAGTGGACCATTTCACTGTTGCCCCGTGGTCCATTGCTGGGGTGTGTGTAGCACTGCTCGAGAACCGGTTTCCAGATTACTTGGTAGGTTGGGTTCTGGTGAGGCGGGCGAAAATAATTGTGTTGACGTTGTTGGAAAGTGTTGACATTAAACCTGTTTTTAATATAATGGAACAACAAAACGTACTATGGAACAGAAGTGGGAGGGACTGTTTCTCCCGCGCCTCCACGGACGTGACAACAGGCGAACACGCACTGCACGTGTGGTGGTTACACAACAACCAAGGGTGTGACTTCCCCCTTCACCGGCTAGTCACGATAGTCCTTGTGTGACATCAATAAAAACGCAGAAACACTGCCGAAATATAAATCATACAGTGACCAAGTATTTTATTGCTGAATTGTTATTTACGCAACGTAAATAAAGTTATTTGACGGGTATTGCCTGCTACATGTATGCTATCTTTGCATAGGATCGTGGTTATATACACGTTAGTGGGTAGTACGGTTGATAAGGGCTAAGGAAACGGAACGACTGGTCGTTATAAATAACCAGGACTTCCCGGTGAAATCAAACACTGGTTTGTTGTGTTGAATGAATGTATTTACAAACATTAGATGCATTATTATAGCACATAACCGAACACAGATATATCCGTCTTTCCGCAATGGCATGACTACACAGCGGTAGGGAAATGTCCATATGAGTCTTTCAGTGTTGACAACTTCCTAATACGGGATACAAACCAGTCGTTATATAAAATGGCATTTTATTTGCCAACTGATCTACACCTTGACCTGTCACACAGAAAGGATGTGTCTTTCGCGTGTGACACAAAAAAACAGGACAGGCCCATTTTATGTGAGTGCAAAATAAACCAACTGTGGTAAACGTGTAACGTCTGCGGACTTACGTTTCGATGGTCTTCACAGCACAAACACCCAACACATTCTGGTCACATACATACGCATCCAACACATTCTGGTCACATACACACACATCCAACATATTCTGGTCACATACACACACATCCAACACATTCTGGTCACATACACACACATCCAACACATTCTGNACACACACACACACACACACACACACACACACACACACACACACACACACACACCCAACACATTCTGGTCACATACATACATCCGACACATTCTGGTCACATACGCACGCATTCAACACATTCTGGATACATACACACACATCCGACGCATTCTGGTCACACATACACGCACACGCACGCACGCACGCACGCAAGCACGCACGCACGCACGCACGCACGCACGCACGCACACACACACACACACATCCAACACATTCTGGTCATATACACACACATACAACACATTCCTGTCACATACACACACATCCAACACATTCTGGTCACATACACACACATCCAACACATTCTGGTCACATGGACACACATCCAACACATTCTGGTCGCATACACACACATCCAACACATCCTGGTCACATACACACATATCCAACACATTCTGGTCATATACACACACATCCAACACATTATGGTCATATATACACACATCCAACACATTCTGATCACATACACACACACATCCATCACACTCTGGTCACATACATACACATCCAACACATTCTGGCCACACACACACACACACACACACACACACACACACACACACACACACACACACACACACACACACACACACACACACACACACACACACACACA
>SDWI01000704.1:270465-290264 GCA_009193005.1 Lamellibrachia luymesi
AACGAACGAACGAACGAACGAACGAACGAACGAACGAACGAACGAACGAACGAACGAACGAACGAACGAACGAACGAACGAACGAACGAACGAAAGAACGAATGAGCGAACGAACGAACGAACGAACGTACGAAGGAAAGAACGACGGATCGCAGTCATGTGTGAGGGGTGTGTGCATCGTATGGCAGGGGTGTCAACCCCAACTCCCACTTATTTTAGAGCCAGCCTCTCACCACCTCCCACGTATAAGGAGAATCATTGAAACACTGCGCGGGACGGTGCGTTATGTGGAGTCCCATTACTCACAGAGAAAAAAAAGAATGTCTTCTCGACGGGGCATTAAAATTAATAAGTGCAGTTGATAATTTGAAAGGCTGTAAGTGCGGAGACAATATCTTTCTGTTTGTCACAGCACAGACAGACACGGCATTGTGGTGAGAACAATGATTATATTATGGATATTTTATTTGGCGGGATACCGTTGTCTAGTGAAACAATGTGTCTGAGTCTGTCAAAGATAAGTGACGGAGATAAAACGATACTTGTCGACTCTAGTGTGCAATTAACTGTTTTAGCTGGTTCACTTTGTTATCTTCTAATATAGTTCTACGTCTAGGCTACGGTCGTTAAATAACTTAAACAATCTAAATCAATAACATTGCGATCGGCGCTATCTACCATTGGTTTGTAGACAAAGGTTTCTGTTTAACCAGAGAGAATAGAATTCTAAATAAGTGTTTTTGTAACACACGCGCATTGGGAAGATCAATGTTGGAAAGCAACAAGAAACAGCACTGGATAAACGTGAAACGTGTTGGTCTATTCTACGGACAAACAGACAGACACACGTACATGCAGACATACAGACAGACATGCATACAGATATACAGACAGACAGACAGACACACGTACATGTAGACAGACAGACAGACACACGTACATGCAGACAGGCAGACAGACAGACATACAGACATTCATGCTTGCATGCATGCATGCATACACAGGGAAGGGAAGGAAGGGAGGGAGAGGAGGGAGGGGAAGGAGGGATAGACGGACGATTTTACATTCTCTCGGATCAATTATTATGTGATGTGATGCAGTGATTCTACTCAAAGATTGCTGACAAAGAAGGTGCTACCAGGAAAAGAAGCATGTCAGATCTGTGGGATGTTGGCCGAGATTACATAGTATCGAAGTATGGAAGGACCCACATATTCCAGCAGTGACCGGTCGTATAGTGCTAAGTGCTTTTGGCACGGCCTCCATCCTGTCATTCAGTGAGCGATGCACATTGCGCCAAACTATAAACAAAGACGTATTCGCTTGATACAAACTCGCAATAGATATACATTTCTTCAGTTTGTGCCGTTCTTTCATGTACTAAGACATCATCGTTAAAGTGTGGTTCGTCGGCTTGATTAATGTTGTTTGCCAACGGGTCAGTTAGTCGAGATCATCATCACCGGTGGCCAGCACAAACAAGGGGTCAGTTAGTCGAGACCATCATCGCCGGTGGCCAGCACAAACAAGGGGTCAGTTAGTCGAAAGCATCATCACCGGTGGCCAGCACAAACAAGGGGTCAGTTAGTCGGGTGCAGCATCACCGGTGGCCAGCACAAACAAGGGGTCAGTTAGTCGGGTCCAGCATCATCGGTGACCAGCACAAACACGTCGTGTTCTTCAGTGTTCAGACTGCAATTTATTTTCACGTTGACCCCATTTAGAGGCGTAATGTGTAAAGTAACTTGCTCAAGGACAGAGTTTGATATATTCTTGTTACTTGGTGGTTCGGCCTTATCGACCAGTCGTCAATCAGTGGATAACATTTTATAATCGCTCAAAGCTTAAACGTCGTGAAGTAATACATGCGTACATACAGGTATATGCGTGTGTGTCCAATTACATGCAGGCAGGCACATATACACTCACACATTATGCACCACTTATTAGACAATATGTTTCATACGTTCTCACGATTACTTGTTTTAGAACCGGTTTAGCAAGTTTGGCATGGGAACAGCAACCCTGGCGTATTGATTCATCAAAACAAAGCGAGAAATGGTTTAAAAAAGACTGAATTCTCCAACAAAATGCCATGCGCAACAACAGCTTTCCCCACGCAAGTCGTATGCTAAAAATAAAGTGATGTCACTCATTTGCAAAGCGAGCCTATTGTATAATTATGCATTAACATCTCTCCTACAAACAATCTTATTGTGTGGTTGTTGTGAACGACTTGTGGTGCCACCTGCCGAATGGAAAACAAACGATGAATGTGCGATATTTACTCAAGAGTATTTTATACATGACAAAACTACATTTGGAAACATGGATCGTTTCAACGTGTTTGCTGTTTGTGACATTTCCAGTGATGCTATGTATTTTGACAAAAAGAATGGCAGAAGAGGTATTATCAGAAAATAAGAATCATTTGATTACACCAAATACTGCACAATTCTATTTGCTTACGCACCTATAGTTCAGTCATAGTTCAGTCATAGTTCAGTCATAGTTCAGTTATAGTTCAGTCATAGTTCAGTTATAGTTCAGTCATAGTTCAGTCATAGTTCAGTTATAGTTCAGTTATAGTTCAGTTATAGTTCAGTCATAGTTCAGTTATAGTTCAGTCATAGTTCAGTTATAGTTCAGTCATAGTTCAGTTATAGTTCAGTCATAGTTCAGTTGTGGGTATTTCGTTTTGGTTGTACGTGCGTTCCAATCGCTTGTTTTTATCGAATCGTCGTCTGACCCACACCGTTTAAATGTTATTTAGAAATGTATTGTTTGTAGTAGAAGGTTGGGCACATTCTACCAAAATATCACATCCAACAGCAGCAAGAACACTTTGTGTGTTTGTCTACAAATGCAATGTTCTTACAAGAACTCCTACTGCCTGCATACGCCCCTGATTTGTGTACGTCTTAGCAGTGCCTAACTGGTTCGAAATGTGCGTGACATGGTTATTCATTGGATAATGGGAAGCATTATGCTGATATTGAATTACCACACACAATGTCTTATTTCCGTCCAACCAGTTGCCTCACAAAACCGGTTGTACCTTTGTATAGCACAAACCTGGTATTTGTGTTATCGCCGCAACGTTTATGTGAACGTATGCCTAGATTAAATTGTTTAGACGAAATTACGAACCACCAGAGTTAGGAAAACGTAGACAGACAAAAACCGTTGCATTCGAAAATTTATACGTCAACTGAAATATGTAGCATTGCCGGACACGAGATGAAAGAAGGTTAAGAAAAGGTTAAGAAGGTTAAGAAAAGGTTAAGAAGGTTAAGAAAACCAGGATCGCTGCCAGCCTCAACCCGGACTTCGACGACAAAGAGGAGAACAACATTAGTGAAGAATGACTTTTTAATGCATCCCAGGCAGTTACGAACGAGGACGTACACCTAGCAGAATAAAAACAAGTCGTGTGGTAGGCCCTACTTGAAAAAAGTGATGCCCTTTGCGGGTAAATTGAGTACCTCAGTGACGGCACATTTACCGACACAGTAACGGGGTGTGACTGCCAGTAGGAGGCATGGGCCAGTCATGGTGTGGAAACGTCATTTAACATGCGCTTGAATCTACTCACCTAGCCACAGATCTGATGGAAGCCGTGAAAAAAATATGCATAGCGTAGTTCTAATATCAACATACGACGGTATCTGGTATAGAGGCAGACTTGTTTGTTCAGCTCGAGCTGTATAATGAGGTGATATGACGGATCCCAGCAGCGCGATGTTGTCAAACAGCGGCGTACAGACGATTACAGTGTTTCTCTCAACTCAGTATCGCGTTGCATCAACGTAGTTGTGTAAACTAAGATTGCATTTAATGGAATACACAATTAAAGCATTGTGCAGCACATCTAGCGTAATGAGATATATGTTTAGAAAAAGGCTAGTTTAACATTTAAACGACAACTAATTTTAGGATACTAATTTATTTCCAAGAAAAAGTGCTGACATTCGGACGCCAAACTTATTTGAGGCGTGTTACGCATTCACATTTCAAGTGTTATTAGTGTGCACAAGTTGAACATATTCAAAACCATGCGCAAGACAATCTGTCCTGGGTCATAATGAGGTCACTAATATAACACTGTTTGTTTGTTTGTTGAATGCAGCCAAGTAGGTTAATGCTGTTGTAAACAACACTGAATGTCGACAGTGTTTGTAAAGCGAAGACTTCACATTCTCAATAACAAAAGAAAGACAAAATCCCATAAAATTAGTCAAACATTATATCAAAAATATCATGTTAATTTGTAGACACGATTACATCTTTTATTTTGAAATTTTAAAAGGAATGCCCACTCGCACGACCATGTGATAGTGTTAAGGCGTATTGTGAGGGCGGCATGTTCTCATGTGTACGATGTTTATTTGTTTTTATTTGTTGACTTTGAAGCATCCGTCATTATCGTTGATATAATTTATTCCTGGCTACTGTAGTTAGTTGGTTACATCGGCGTCCGGACCAGTATGGGTGGCGTGCGTGCGTGCTTGCGTGCGTGCGCCCGCTCGTTCGTGCGTGCGTGCGTGCGCCCGCGCGTGCATGCGGGTGTCCACAGTACATGGAGCGGCTACAGTCACCACACTTGGCACACAGACTCGGAGGAAGAAGACATCGATGTAAACATCTCAAATAGCAAAGACACAAGGTAACGTAGACTAGTACAAAAAAATGCTAACCATAAAGAATCTAACAAATGCCAACACAATTGCATAACTACACGATATTGAATAGGCAACGAACCAGGTTTCATTTTAGAACGCTTGCCATGCAAGTGGCTTGTCATTGGCTTAACGTGGCGCTATCTAGATTACATCTGGTTACGGCTACACAATACCTTCAAACATCATCATCTCAGTACACGTGTGTTGTGTCTGCTGTCACACGTAGCCTATGTATTGCTATAGTTTGCGTCTGAAAAAAAAACTTCTGATGGAATTGATCGTCACCGACACAGCGGACTAGTCGCATCAGCAGCTCATCTTTCGAACACTTTCACACTTTCAGTCTTCCGATATATCACGAAATCTCCCGCTTTTTGATCGTGGATTTGGGGTGGCACAGTTTATTTACATAAGATTGTACGATGTAATTTAATGAATTGAGGATGTAAAACACTTAGTAAAGCCCAAAACATGACAATCGTTTCATTTAGAAATGTTCACGTTTTTTTCGCGGGCGGTCCGGATCAGAGCTCTTGCATAATTGGGACAAAATACATTCGGTAGGTGGCACCACCAACGGAAACATTCGTCAGTAAAATTGCATTCTACTTCCCTACAACTAACTTGTTCAAGTGTATTATGGGAGTATGTAGACATTAGCCAATGTAGAAACGGTCTTGTTGTGTGGATATCCCCAGTAATTTTAGCAACGACGCCTTGTAACTGTGCAAAGAGTTGACGGCTTTGTGCCAGTTTCAATATAAACACGATCATCATTATCACGCTAAGCACATATTCTATTCCGTGTGAGACTCACTCAAATGAGGATTCTGCCAGAATGTTGCCACGCTAGCAACGCCAACATTTACACTTCTACTTTGAACATAAAAGTCGTGGTTTAACCTCTACCTAGTTTTTTTTTATATAAATTTATGCGAGTCCTAACAACAAATAAAACTAAAACGGTGACAGCTATTTGTCTTATCAGGACAAAAGCAGGTTTTGATATCATGACGTGTGACGCCATAGACATTAATGATTGCATGCCCGTCATCAGAGGAGTTCGGGGGGGGTTCGAACGAATCCTCCTTTTTGAGAGAATTTATTTTAACTCTAAACAATTTAAGAAATCATCCCAGAAATCCCCGACTGCTTGACAGACTGTGTATGCCTGAAACCCCGTTTTCAAACATTGGGGACGGCCCCGGATCGTGTTGGGACACAGTACAGCTAGATAATGATGTGTTTAATCGTATCATAAATGTGTCAGTTCCTACATTTTTTCAAACTGCGAGCATTTCTCGATGCTTGGACCATGTCGACATAGATGCCTCACACCAGAGACCATAAACATACACAAAGATCTATTCGAATAATCATCGTCATTGATAATAATAATAATTATTATTATTTTATAATTGTAGCGCCACACCCAATACAGTTCACAGCGCTTTACAAAAAAATACATAAAATTCGTGCGGTCTTTGTACTAGTTTGATATTTTTGTAAGTCTTGCCATAAGGGAGTTTATAAATTGTGGTCATATTGCGATTGTTAAACGATATCAAAGCGAGGCAGTCAACCCAGTTGGGTTACAGAGGTGGGGTACACAAGCATGTACGCACGCGCACGCACGTACGCACTCAAGTAAGCACGCAGGAACGCACACAAACAAGTACACACACGCACGCCCGCGCGCATGCGACTTGATAACAAGATATAAGTTATGTTATTCATTGATTCCTCTCCCATTCACCAGAGGGCGTCACCGTACGGTCGAACTGGACGGATGCTGATATCGTAGTAAACCAAGAAATTAACAAGATTTAACCATATTGTCATCCAAGGCAAAGACCCAGATTGTGTGTGTGTGTGTGTGTGTGTGTGTGTGTGTGTGTGTGTGTGTGTGTGTGTGTGTGACCAGAATGTGTTGGATGTGTATGTATGTGACCAGAATGTGGTCAGATGTGTGTGTATGTGACCAGAATGTGTCGGATGTGTGTATGTGACCAGAATGTGTTGGGTGAAACGTGAGTCCACAGACGTTACACGTTTACCACAGTTGGTTTATTTTGCACTCACATAAAATGGGCCTGTCCTGTTTTTTGTGTCACATGCGAAAGACGCATCCTTTCTGTGTGGCAGGCGAAGGTGTAGGTCAGTCGGCAAATAAAGTGCCATTTTATACAACGAGTGGTTGAGCCGCCCGCTCTGGGTTTAAACTTTGTAGCTTTGAAATATATGTCACGCCGTCACTTGCGTCATCTGGTTTGGATCCCGTATTAGGAAGTTGTCAACACTGAAAGACTATTTCCCTACCGCTGTGCAGTCGTGCCATTGCGGAAAGACGGATATATCTGTGTCCAGTTATGTGCTATAATAATGCATCTAATGTTTGTAGATACATTCATTCAACACAACAAACCAGTATTTAATTTAACCAGGACGTCCTGATTATTTACGACCAGTCGTTCCGTTTCCTTAGACCTTATCAACCGTATTACCCATTAACGTGTATATAACCACGATCCTATGCAAAGATAGCAGGCTAAGTTTGTCAAAGTTTCAGATTAGACAAGGTGTGCTATCAACCTTCTATCAGGCAGTAGTGCAGTCAGTTCTTTTGTATTGTTTTCTGTGCTACAATATCTCACTCTCAGCTGATAACACGAACAAGCTAGAGCGTGTGATAAAACAAGCTGCCAAATCCACCCATGTTACACCACTTCACAGCTTCGCAGCTTCTGGTGGCATTGTTGAACGGAGCAATCGTTTCATGTTTCCTTGTTTACACATTTGGCAACCATTGTTGAACGGAGCAATCGTTTCATGTTTCCTTGTTTACACATTTGGCAACCATTGTCGATTGATGTACAAAAATAATTGCTTGAGTGTTTCAATTCAATTCAAATAAACCTGTCAATATATTTGGCCATGGAATTTCCAGAAACTTCGCTATAGATTCTCAGTGAGTCAAAAACAGTTAAAAGCAATTAGAATATCAGCCTAAACCTTGACAATACGGGTTAAAATTTAAGTACCCTCTAAAATTCGATACATTTCATCCATGTATACATTTCTAGGAAGTTTGGGAACAGATAGAATGTTACCGGCTTCTTTCAAACAAATGCTAAAAGCGCCAATTATGCAATGCATCAGATAAGCAAGACAAAGCGAGTGATGGAGTTTGACAGGCCTCGGTAGGATAAAGGCCTAGCTTCCTATTACAGGAGTTTTTAGGTTACGTATCTTCATTCAGCGCAAACAAAAAACAAAAACACAAAAAACTTTACACAATAACAAAACCAGCAGCAGCGGCAGCAGCAGCAGCAGCAGCAGCAGCAGCAGCAGCAGCAGCAGCAGCAGCAGCAGCAGCAGCAGCAGCAGCAGCAGCAGCAGCAGCAGCAGCAGCCACAACAGTAGAAGCAGCAGCGTTACGAAGCGTAACAAGGGCGTAGGGGGGTCTTAAAAAGGTCACAATATAGCGTGACGTACTTTATGGATGGTGGACATCATACGACGTAAACAAAGCAACGTTTGAAAACTGTGTCGACTTTACTGGAGCTGTCCTTTGAGTTGGTCTGACGCAACTTGCCATCGAAAGTACGTTTACATAAATCATCAGATATCTGCTTTGTGAGGCTGTGCGCTTATAAATTGTAGGCAAGACCAGGTTGAACTTTTCGGATATTTGGAATGAATAATTTGCTTATATTCAAGGATCTGGAGAACCCGGGTAGATGCGTATATACCCTATGTGATGTGGCATGCCGCTATACATAATTAAACTATACTGAACAACAAAAGAAACTCGAATATTAAAAAACTATTTTTTTATTACACAATGAACTCTTGTCATGACACAATGAACTCTTGTCATGACACAATGAACTCTTGTCATGACACACTGAATTCTTGCCAAGACAAATGCAGCGTGACGTCATATTCGTGCGCACGTGTATGTGCCTGAAAATCAACACCACGTAAGCCCGTTTTCAAACTAAACCACATGCTCAGCTATAAAACAATAGGTAAGCGTGTGTGAGATATTTGCAGTTTAAACGAAAAATATTTTTCGCATTTAGTCGTCTTTGAACTGCACATTAGAAAATTTAATTCAAACACAATTACTTTTGACTGAAATACAATGCACAAGTGGCATTACCTTACTGTAAATGCGAATATATATGCGACCCGGGTTTCCACAGACCAGGGTCTAGTTGTGCGTAATCGTACCTTCATCTCGTCAGGTAAACGTCTCCATACACGACATTGCCTCACCTGACTACCCAGACAAAGCGCTTTCTCTGCTGAATAGGAGCGTCTTGTATTCGCTTCAACGAACGTCGCATAACAGTGCACAACAGTAGTTATCTTGATAAAAACGGAACAAAGTAAGTAGACAATCAAAGTGGTTATTGGACGAATGAATACAAAATGTGGTTGATACAAGAACACAGTGCCACGTGTAGATCGTCTAAGCGATCTGTGGAGACATGATTACTGATCTACACGGTGTGGGTGACGTCTTTGTATAGACTACTGTAGAGCTTCTATCTCGACCAGGAAGTACGCTGTCGAATTCCCGTCCTGCGTCAGCACATAATTGCTTAAAAACTGCCGACCCGTTTAACAACTGACACCTGAGAATTTAAGATATATTTAGGAAAATAGGAAAGGCTCGTGAGAACGTATATGTCCAGAAACCATTTCTATGCTCAATCAAGTTGTGTCAAGCAAGTATGGCATTTTTACATGTTTTACAATCAGTTGACAATATGCGTATTCCTTTATGCGTTGGATATAGGATTATTGATAATTTCATTTCCAAAAGCCACTTTTCCTACACAACTTCCCCTGCCGAGCGACTACCATATCAGATGATACTAGACAAGTAACTGCAGTATTTTTATCACATCCTTTTTCTCGTTGTCTTTTAATAGTATCCCTATTTACATGTTACTGACGTGATTTTTAAACAGGTTTTGTCTACACCTTTCATGCACGATGCACTATGTCATCCTGTTAATGTTGTTGCAGCATTCTGCTTGTCTACACCTTTCATGCACGATGCACTATGTCGTCCTGTTAATGTTGTTGCAGCATTCTGCTTGTCTACACCTTTCATGCACGATGCACTATGTCGTCCTGTTAATGTTGTTGCAGCATTCTGCTTGTCTACACCTTTCATGCACGATGCACTATGTCGTCCTGTTAATGTTGTTGCAGCATTCTGCTTGTCTACACCTTTCATGCACGATGCACTATGTCGTCCTGTTAATGTTGTTGCAGCATTCTGCTTGTCTACACCTTTCATGCACGATGCACTATGTCGTCCTGTTAATGTTGTTGCAGCATTCTGCTTGTCTACACCTTTCATGCACGATGCACTATGTCGTCCTGTTAATGTTGTTGCAGCATTCTGCTTGTCTACACCTTTCATGCACGATGCACTATGTCGTCCTGTTAATGTTGTTGCAGCATTCTGCTTGTCTACACCTTTCATGCACGATGCACTATGTCGTCCTGTTAATGTTGTTGCAGCATTCTGCTTGTCTACACCTTTCATGCACGATGCACTATGTCGTCCTGTTAATGTTGTTGCAGCATTCTGCTTGTCTACACCTTTCATGCACGATGCACTATGTCGTCCTGTTAATGTTGTTGCAGCATTCTGCTTGTCTACACCTTTCATGCACGATGCACTATGTCGTCCTGTTAATGTTGTTGCAGCATTCTGCTTGTCTACACCTTTCATGCACGATGCACTATGTCGTCCTGTTAATGTTGTTGCAGCATTCTGCTTGTCTACACCTTTCATGCACGATGCACTATGTCGTCCTGTTAATGTTGTTGCAGCATTCTGCTTGTCTACACCTTTCATGCACGATGCACTATGTCGTCCTGTTAATGTTGTTGCAGCATTCTGCTTGTCTACACCTTTCATGCACGATGCATTATGTCGTCCTGTTAATGTTGTTGCAGCATTCTGCTTGTCTACACCTTTCATGCACGATGCATTATGTCGTCATGTTAATGTTGTTGCAGCATTCTGCTTGTCTACACCTTTCATGCACGATTCACTATGTCGTCCTGTTAATGTTGTTGTAGTATTCTGCTTGTCTACACCTTTCATACACGATGCACTATGTCGTCCTGTTAATGTTGTTGCAGCATTCTCACAGTCCCAAGTGTATGTGTCCGGATTAAAAAGTTTCCCGGATAAACGAATCACTTAACGGGGTCTATTTGCGTTTGGAAATTCCTTTCCCGTGAAATGATATCTGGTGCCGAGGTTTCCGTGTTATCGGCGTCCGGATTAAAGGGAATAAAACAATGATTGCTTGAAGTCATATTGTATCACATCTTGTGGTATGTTTCCATTTCCAGAACACCAAAAAATTAATTAGAATTCAATGAATTAATAATTCCAAATAATACTCTGTTCTACCGGCCGATCTCGATTATGCATTTTTTAAAGCGCGTATCGGCAAGCTTCGACGTGACGTCACTGGTGACAAGGAAGTGCTACCAGACTGGGACTTTCCATTCATTCACCGTTGACAGCGATAGTGTTTGTTTAGAAGCGACCGTCAGAATGGTTCATTGAGCGGGATTCGACTGTAGCAGTAAGAACAGAGTAACATGTAATTGGTTTAAGTTCCATACGAAGCCAACTTTGTTTTAAAAACACTTCAAGCCGACGAAGCACAGCCAATTTTGCTCGCTTCGAGAAAACTTGTTTCGACTACGATCCGGACCAGTGAAGAGGCAGCCCTGGTTTATCCTGGTGTTAACATCTCTTTGAAAGAGGATACTGTGCCAACATTATTCCCAGCAGTGGAAGCTACGTTGATGCCCTCAATTCTTAGAACACAGACAGAGGCACGGTCTTTGACGATCACGGTCCACCTAGGCCCAAACAATTTCGTACCGAGCACATGAAGCTTAATGTGTGTCTTACTGAGAATAAAGTATATATTATCTTATTTGTTAATTGATTTAGTTCCACATTTACCCGAAATTGTTACTTTATAAACGCGTGTATAGCTTTCACTTCCTTTCGCATAACATACTGCCCTATATTTTACAATTTTACCACGCAGTCAGCGAGACGATCATTGGAACTTATACAATTCGTTGTATCCGTAAAATTAAATATCATGTACTATATACTATAGTATACCAAAACTATAATATTATATACAATTGAATAATTTTAATAAATTAAATTACAGTTATCGTAATATCTGTTTCTATGTTTCAGATTTTCATGCGTTACCCCTCATCAGGGGAAATTCTCTAAAATTTATTTATTAAATCAAATATAGAACAATGACAATGATAAGCGATTAATGTATTGTGAATACGACGGAGCCACCTGCACGTTGTCTTTGTTCTATACAGTGTTTTTTCAGTTCATTTTGAATGTGAAGCATGGCCTTTTATTCACACATGCTCACTGTACGAAACAGACAAAGCATTGTGCTTCAACAGTATTTAGTTATGCGTGGTACAGTTGTAAAATATAGGGCCGTATGTTATGCGAAAGGAAGTGAAAGCTATAAAAGTGTTTATAAAGTAACAATTTCGGGTAAATGTGGAAGTAGATCAATTAACAAATAAGATAATATATGCTTTATTCTCAGTAAGACACACATTAAGCTTCTTGGCATCCCTTTGATGACAAATACGTGAATATCAAACCCTTTCGGTAAAGACTGATCCATTACTAGCAAGAACTGATTAGATAGTGCATGTCACTCAGTCACCGAAATCACCAAGCCGAAATAATATCGGCGAATTCACTTCCCATTCGGATTCATGCACATGACACTTGGACCGAATTCACCGAGGGCCGAAGTCACCATTACCCGTCAGTGCTACTCCCGCTGTTGCGATGTTTACTTTCTGACCTAACCGTGAGAACGACCACCTAGAGCCACCAAGCTTCTCCTCATATATTTACCATACATATGCACATGTCACGTGGTCAAACATTACTCTTACTTCCATTTAACGATAATTTAATGGCACGTGTTTCCTTTTGTAAATGTTATCTTTATATGGAAGTAAACGTAATGTTTTGACCACGTCACATGTGTATGCGTATGGTAGATATATGTGAGGATACGTTTGGCAACTCCGTGTGGTCGTTTTCATGGTTCGATCAGAAAGTAAATAAAATCGAAGTCAAATGCTACTGGCGTCGCTAAACTACTCCGAAAGAGCCGAATCCTAAGACGATTCTGCGATATCACTTGCCGATAGCGGTTCGAAATCGTTACATTATTCTTTTTATTCTGGAAAATTGACATTTCCACCACTCGCTATAGTAACGCGAGTTAAACTATACTGAAGCATTGCATAGACATCACTGACTGAATGTAAACCCATATCATCATTGACGTCACAAAACCACGAGATTGCTTACATCATTAACTTAGAATTTTACACGCGCTTTATGAGTTAGACGCATTAAACATCTAATTTTACCTATAAATAATTTTTTATTTATTTTTGGCACGTAGTACATACAATATTAAACTCTGTGTACATACTGAAAAACATTTTAGCTAGTGCCTTGTTGTTATTCCGTTTAACGAGGTTCCATTGTACATAATTATACAGTAGCGTAAAATCGTGTGGCAGCATGCGAAGCACTGCCACATACAGATCACTGCCACACACAGATCACTGCCACACACAGATCACTGCCACATACAGATCACTGCCACACACAGATCACTACCACACACAGATCACTGTTTATTTTTTTACTGTTTATGTATATGAGGGTTGCGTACGCGTTTTTTTTAACTTACCAGTTTAACATACGAGGAAAACAGCCGGATTTAATTAACAAACACAGGCGATGTTTCAATGTGTTGTCCACCAGCAACACACATCGTGTGTTCGTTCGAACGCCAGAGGATACTTATTCGACCTGCTGAGTTTAAATCCAAAGTTTATAAGCTGAAGTTGTCTTCGGTGCCGCACGCGTTAATCTTCACCCAGAATCTCATAAGCTTCCCTCTCCACACTGTACACTAATTAAGGTTACCTTTTGCGTGTGATAGTTAATCCGACATGAACCTGAACTATTATTTGAGTTTTTGTACATTGTATTGTACCACTTTTGACTAATATTATTATATCGGGATAATTCATTTTGTACGATCTCTGTTTAAAGTACAAGCCCAACCTCACGACATTTTTTCGCGAAATTACCAGTAATAGCAGTACTAAACTATAGCTGATAACCCTACCCACCAAAACTGATTAATTAACAGAGAAATGGACTTTGCCCGCAGTGAGAATGTTCCTCGGGTAACCTTTGACCCGTGACGTAGCAGCGGGAACCTTTTCGTTACAGCGGGATCGCAGACAACGAAGCGAAATGGCGGACACATAATTTGATGACACCAGCGTTGATTCAGAACGTTTTAATGACGACAACAGCAGTGACAGGAGTAGTAACATTTCTGTTGACTTGTATGATTCGGATAGCGAACCGTTACCGGGATCCGTCGCGCCATATGAACGTGCGGTAGATGGGTGTCGGTTCGAGCCTACCAACTCCGAGAGTGACGCTGACGATGTGGACCGTCGGGCTAACGACACGCTTTTACTTGAACGCTATACTGTCTTGTATTGTTTTCTGGTGTGTCTTTTTATGCTGTAATTCTTGCCTGTTGCTGTACGCTGTATTTTCATGTTTGCAACAATACGTTGTATTTTTTGTATGTATGTTTGTATCCTGTCGTCTGCAACAATCTGTGAATGGATATGCTCATGAAAACATAGTTAAATAAACGTTTATATATGGGGTATGGGGTTAACTCCATAATCTACACAACGCGTCTTCGTCTTTCACGTACTCATCAAGGACACCCATAAAAAGTTTGTACCAAGCCCCACAGCGTTAATCCGGCGCTGAGGATATACCCTTTAACATAGTAATATTACTGTTTTAAATTATGTCAGCTTTCGCACAGGCGCATTTTAAACCGGGGTCGAAAGGGTAGCCGGCATGTCAGCATGCCACGTACTTCTAAGAGTGCTGCAAAGACATTCCAGGCCATTAACCATACCGACATCATTATAGAGAAAAGCAAAGAAAAGCTTTATTTCACAGCACAATACACTACACTGTGTCAGTCACGTGCTTGGCGCCACTCCTTGCAGCTACAATGAACGAGGAAGTTACATCAGTTCATTCAAATGCCATCGACGCGTCGCACAGATTCGGTCACACGGGCTGGTATAATCCCCTCCTGTATAACGGTAGCTATACGATAGAACCTGCGTAACCGAGTGTCGGTTGTTCCCGCATCGTCGGCGTTGCAAGGGAGACCAGACGGGGTTATCTATCAGTCCGGGTCACCAGCGCCATCAATCTTCTCACGGGTTCTACAGTTCTCCTCGATTGACCTCTGTCATAGACGTCTCCGACACAAGGGGATCTGAGGTACGTTATTAATTATACTCGTGTATTTGTATCATGCTGTCGGATTAGTCGTTACTGTGATTTTCACAAAACTGGGTTAGTTGTACACACACCGCGTAAACACGGGCTTACCAAGAGCTGTCGTGGAATTTTTTTTTGTCATATATATATATATATATATATGTGTGTGTCTTTGTGTGATATTTATGCCGGTACTTCTACGGGAAACACCAAAGATTGACGCAGTGAATTTATAGGGGCCCACTGAGAGTTTAAAACATATTTGTAGTGCAGTCACGACTGTTGGTTCGATGAAAGGGTAAATACATGAACACGCCTCACGGCTTGAACTTTGATCCAGAGGGATAAACAGCATGACTCGTTTAAAAGTGATTAATGAGCCCGGTTCGTCATCCAGTCCATAATGTCGGTCTGTTTGTTAACTTTGGGCTCGGACCACAGTCGATTTTATCGTTGGCTACGTTATCGATCTGCGTGATTGTAGACAAACGTGGCCACCAACAACTATAAAACTCCATGACATCCACTGGCACTATATATGCGACCAACGTATTGAACACGTTTGGCCAAACCGACGTAACTCTATGGAGTTTAATCATGTCGCAAACGCGCGTAATGACGACCAAATTGGCAGTTGTCGCAAAACATTAATACATCTACCGGTTTTTCGGGAAAATCAACACCAACATCTCCAAACGCGTTTTCAAATTCGCTTTTCAAGATACATCTCCCTGTCGTCCAACATTTCAAACGTGCCAATGTTGCTTGCTGAATGACGTCTTGACAATTAAAATAACTGAAATCGCCTGACTCGCAATTTGTTGGCACTACATTCGCGGAAATATAACTGTGTCTACATTCGCGGGGGGATCACTACACGGAAGTTTGGAAACAATGACATAAATAAATAAGAGAGTGATGAAAATATTGTGTTTATTTAGATATTATTTTGTTACGTATTAGAAATAAATCCCTGCCAGATTTCCCTGTTGTCGTGGGACAAGCTAGGCTAGTAGCTTAGTCAGTAGTGTATCTGATCATTGTATCTGATCATATGTTGATGCCGCACTGAATAAATCAACGGACATCTAAAATACTAGAATGTCTTCATCTTGATATACAACCAAACAGTTCTTTTAACAGTCTCGTTATCTTAGATTGTTAGGTCAATTATTTTGTTCAAATCTGGTTAGCATTTGTATATGTTTGATTTATTGTCGTTGTGTCGACTTTGTTACCAGTGTAGCGTAGACTGTTACCAGTGTAGCGTAGACTAAATGTCTGCAACCGTCGTTCACTGATGCCGTGATTAGATAAATGATTCAACGTATGCCTATCGCAAACAGTGCCCTATTTAGAATCTCTTAAAAGGTGAGGCCAAAGCTTAGTCACCCATTAGTTTACTATGCTGCCACGTAGGGGCGCAGCAGGTTACACACGAAAAAAAATCAAAAAGTTAAGCCAACGCCCCCTAAATACACATTTGATCGCATGTCACACTCTGGTTACTCTGTCCATGGCAAACGTTGGACACGCAGTTACTGTGTTTCTAGATTTGGTGCGAATTTTCAATTAATCTTAGGGTCACACTCCGCAAAACCTACGAAGCTACGTGCGTGTGTGTGTGCGTGTGCGTGTGCGTGTGCGTGTGCGTGTGTGTTGGGTAAACGCATATATGACTTCTGAAGTGCATAATCCTCCACACTCGAGATGGGCGAACAGCATTGAGCAAATATAAAATTTTAAAAACGATTTTTCAATGATACGAACGTTTCAATAACTTTAATAGTGTTTTCTATTGAATGTTTTAAGATGTTAGGCGTGACTGATTATGTGGGATATTTTACCTCAAGCGTTGACCCTGATGTGCAGCAGCACACATATATAGCATCACGTGTTTTCCATGAGGGCAGATCACAAATGCTTCCGCCTTTAAATAAATGTGCCACTGTCGCGACACGTGCGGCGGACAACCTCTAGACATACGCACAAACACACGGCCACGCATGCGCAGTCTCCCTGATTCCTGTTCTAATTTTAGGCGAGGCACCGACCGCTGTCAACCAACAAACTGTTGTTAACACTCGTAGTGGCAGGATAGACGCCAACTCACGTGGACTGACGGATACACGCTGGACTATTCCCGCGATTGGTCATCGCGACGATGGACCATCAGGAGTACACATGGTCGGAGACGGAGTACGCCTTGCGAGACTTTATCGAGCTGTACGGCAAACGGCTGCCCCAGCTCGTCGACGTACGCCACTGCTACATAGGCGCCGACAACCGCCTGCACACGGCCGAGCACGGCAAGGTGAGTCGGGGCTGGGTGGGTCGGTCACTTTCTAGTCTTGTTACTTTCTAGTCATGACATGTTCTAGTAACTCGCCTTATTTATGTACATACATGCATACATATATACATACATGCTTGCGTGCGTGCGTCCGTGCGAGCGTGCGTGCGTGCGTGCGTGCGTCCGTGCGAGCGTACGTGCGTGCGTGATATAGATGTCGCAACGTACGCAACACGTGTCCATACCTGATGACCGTGTTGTTGTCTTCAAATACCTGATGACCGTGTTGTTGTCTTCAAATACCTGATGACCGTGTTGTTGTCTTCAAATACCTGATGACCGTGTTGTTGTCTTCAAATACCTAATGACCGTGTTGTTGTCTTCAAATACCTGACGACCGTGTTGTTGTCTTCAAATACCTGATGACCGTGTTGTTGTCTTCAAATACCTGATGACCGTGTTGTTGTCTTCAAATACCTGATGACCGTGTTGTTGTCTTCAAATACCTGATGACCGTTTGCAGCCTGTCCGAGTACTCGACATGCTAGAAAAAATCGGACACAATTCGGAATATATTTTAAATTATATTCTTTTTGCCGAAGCGTATCTGTGATGTATCTAGTATTAAATATTAAGTCATCTCACGTGGCGGATATCTTTGTGCCTGACGTAGAGTTTATCGGGAAGTAGAAGTAGTAGTTAAAAGACAGGTGTTACAATGTGTTTGGAATGTGTTTTGCGCAGCCGAACAAAGACGGGTTTTATACGTAATGCGAGCCGCACTTTTGTGTACGCTTTGTGTTTGTGCACATAGCGTTACTTTGTGTTTGTGCACATAGCGTTACTTTGGTCGTAAATCGCTCAAACTGCGAAACCGCGCCTCGGTGCGTTGGCCGTTGGCCGACTGAGAAGCGCAGGGTTACCTGTTATATGCTAAAGGTAACAATATGCAAAATGCTCCTTCCTCTATCTTAGCGATTTCCATGTAGGGAACATGTAGATTAACTAACAAGATCAAGAACTATCAAGATCAAGACACATTATGTTTTATTATAATGATTCCTGCCGATATTGATATATAATCAATGTAGGTAGGTAAACCTACTTTCGTAAGGTAAAGTCATTCCCCAGGCATTACGCCTTAGGAAGCCATGAATACTTATATGGCCAGTGCTTAAACCTGGTTTCTGTAGTGCGAAGCAACTTAGAGTGCAGTTATACTGACTCTCCTGGACGGGACACTAGTCCATCGCAGGTACCTTCCAAACAGTGTTTGTACTCATTTGCAGCTGAGTAGACTGAGGCAAAGTAGGGTAAACGAAATTGCCTAAGCTTCGAAAACGAACCCAGTGTGGGTCTTGAACTCACAACCCTCGAATTTAGAGTCCAACACCTTAACCACTACGCCATGGCCGCCCCCCTATATAATCAATGTGGTTTACACTAAATCGTCATTCACCTGTTACCATCCCTCACTCCTATTATGTATTATAAGTCCCCTATTTTTCTTTCCCCTTTCCCAAACTCACCCCACACTCCCTGTTTCCCAGCATGCCCACGCTCTCCCTTGGATTTTCTGTTCTACCGTTCAGGCATTTCCTGGTTCGCCCCTTCACCAATGTCAATACGCAAATACGTCTTTGTAAAAGTTCGCATCGTGCATGCCATACCCGTCAATAAACAAAGCTATACAAACCTTCGGGTGTACACCCGTCAAGAAGCAAACACAGATCTTATTCCACAAACGAGCCCCAGGCTTATCAGTTATGGCGTTGTGGAATCTAACAACCTGAATATTCCCAGCCAATGTTCTGCCATATTTGATGAGCCGTAACCTGGAAACAAGATGGCGATATCGCTTATCACAACGGCGTCTGACATTTGTCGCCTGGGTTTGCTTGTGGTAATAGTATACTTAGATTTATACCCTTGTCACATTGTTGGACGTCTCTGGGTGGCATATACAGGCATGCGTGACGTGACTAATAAACCACTACTGAAATGACAGGACGTTCTTGTGAGACGTGTGTGACAAGCGTGTGTAGGAATGTATAAATATTTACTTTTGTAAAACAAAACAACAGCACATTTTGAGAGTTTCGTTCTTATTAAAACAGTTAATGCTATCAAGAAAGCAATTGATGGAATATGCCACAGTAACTGGCAGGACAAGCAACAGGTGCACCGGGTGTCAAGTGAAGTCTCGTAGACGTTTGAGGGCCTTCAGCCAGAGCAACTCAACCTGAATCTATATGTAGCATATACGCAGTATTTGCGAGGCCTTAATGCTTAAAATGGAATATATAGGGAGTACAGGTGACAGCGACACATACACACGCACGCACGCACGCAC
>SDWI01000705.1:0-19068 GCA_009193005.1 Lamellibrachia luymesi
TAATTAAGGAGCAGTGTAGGTTGGACATGAGAAAGTACTCTTTCTCACACAGGATGATAAATGAATGTAACAAACTGCCAAATGATTGTGTTTATGCTAGTAGTGTGAATATGTTTAAAAATAGAATTGACTGATATTTAATAAGGGTGGGCTACACATAGATGAGAAAATTGTTGGACTCTCGATAATCAATGGCTTCCTTGTCCACTTGCCATCTGGAACTTGTTGTTTGGGATGGCAATCTTGTTAAATCTTGTTAAAATTGAAGTAGAATTATACCTCTGCTACTTCATGACTATAGTAGCCCTCTACTTCCATCTTCAAACATATTTATAATCATTTGAAAATATGTGTATCTAATATGTACAAAATGTAAACATGACAGGTCTGGGGCACCAAGATTTCGCACATTTTGCAAACTTTAAAATTATATTTTCATGAAAGATTTGATAACTGTCAAATCTTAATTAACTAACAAATGGTAAACATTATTAAATATGCCCTATCAATTTTTAGGACTAACATACGCATATGTTTGTTGTATGTGTAATAATGTTCTGACACGTTCATATCATTAAAACTTCTGAGTGCTCACTTGAAACCACATTGTGTACACACGTCGTCGAGATGTCAGCAAGAAATAGCAATGCTGTAACGAAAGATGCATCACTCACTGTCTTCCTTGAGTTCAGCTTGTTTGTGGGGATTGCTTTACCCCGGACTTTGCTCATGTAATACATGTAGAAGGGTGCGACGAGGACCAGCCACCCACATGGCACCCACAACAACACCGTGTTCTGGAAACATTGTGTCACGTCTGGGTTCGTTGTGTACCATGTCAGATTGGAATCCTACAAAGAACCGTTCAGTTATATCTGCTGTTATCAGAAAGCAACAATTCACAAACAGAAAACAGAACATTTTGGGAGGACGATCTCAAAACATTGATGTACACACAATACGAAAATTATGTCCTGGGACCCCCTCCCCTCCCCGTTACATGAAACTTTAAATTACATCAATCTACGTGTAATTTTGTAATCGTAAGGTGGCACTTCAGCCATTATAAATATAATACAAAACTGTATGCGCTCGAAGACAGTACTCTTAGTAACAGTGATCAGAAAATAAACATTTTGGAAAAAAACATCAATTCAATCAATGATGCTAAATGAAACAGCTGCTAACTCTCTCCCAATGACACCAATATTTGTGTTCTGAGATAGCGCCTCACACGTCCTAAGAGGTAACATGAAATTACCCATTTTTGGTAATTTTTTATTTATGCAAAATTGTTGGAACTAGTTCAGAAACAAGTGTGAAACATGTGGATCAAATACTAATATGTTGCATTTTATAATTATAAATAACATTTAATATATTTTATTTCAACACTTCAAATTAAAATACACTTGAACAAATATAAATATGCTGTATTACAATGTCAAATACACAGGGTTAAATTCAAATACGTTATACCAGAAGAGCTAAATATGCAAGACAACCTGTCAATTACATATATTCTATATGCACATCAAATTTCCAAATACAGGCATCTGAAAACTCAAATAATATACAACACTTATATGTAGTTGACCCTGATTTCAACGTATGTACCAAATTTCATCAGAATAACTCTACATGGTGCAACGGTCAACACAAATCTGGTGAAGTGCAAACTGATGCAACATATTTCATAATTACAGAAGGGCAAAATATGCAAGACAACCTGTCAATTACATATATTCTATATGCACATCAAATTTACAAATACAGGGTTCTGAAAAGTCAAAATAATATACAAAATTTATATGTCTAGCCAGTGTATTTGACCCTGACTTCAACGTATGTACTAAATTTCATCAGAATAACTGTTAATGGTGCAATAGTCAACACAAATCTGGTGAAGTGCAAATTGATGCAACATATTTAATAATTAATTTATTTATTTTATTAAGTTTAATTTACAAAAAAATCTAACAAATAAAACAATAAAATTTTTAATAAATATTTATTCATAGCAACAACACTAAGTTACACAATAACAATATAGAATTGTACAATAAACATAAATATAATATAATAAAGAATTTACATTTGAAAGTGCAGCATAAGTTTATTACTGCATAAACTGTTTTATAACAGCTGATCCGTGATATGGGTTGAAGACGCAACAGCCTAAAAACCAGACTTTACGGTAAATATGTTTGACCTCGGCTAGCCTTGTCAAGCAAACGCATCGTTTGCAAAATGCTGTTGGTGCGTTGCACCTGGCAAACACTTCGCAGCAGTGTTAATTTACCGTGTCTACTGCACAGTATATCTATAGACTTACCCAAAATGGTCCTAAATCGCCGCAAAACCTGGCAAACGCGTCACCTCCGCCGCTGGAACCATTCGTGAACATGTCGGTCATTCTTCTCGTAAAATATTCGGACACGCTGCCACTGTTGAACCGGCTATAGTACTTCGATGGTTGGGTGATGATGTCTCCTTTGCGCTGGGGCAAATGACCTCAGTAGACGGCTCACGACTGAGACAGCTGAATCGACAACTTGTCAAGACGACACGCGGCCAAAACACCGGTCACCGCCAACCCCTCACGCGTGGAGTCTCGATAGTGCCTCCTGTTGTTACTGAACGGTCGAGTCATGGACGTGGATGCACTTTGACCTGTCAATAGTGTCATATATATGTTGTCAATACGTCGACCGAGTTAACTAATAACCGCCAAGAACATTAGCGATGTTCGCGGTGATAACATGTCATGTACCAGTAGCAACAATACAACCCATGAACGAAGATGTATTATTAAACAAGCCACAACCTTCTACAAAATTCTAAATAACATTATTGAGATCACCCCCCTCGAGGCCTACTATAACCGGCTCTCGAACCCGTGGACAATATACGTAGTCCCCAGGTGTCGCATAAATGCAATGGTCTTTTCATTTTATCACCGAGCAATTCGCATATGGAATATGATTCCTCAAAAAATTACCAACATGAAAAACCCCAAATGATTTCATGAAGCTATCATATATGGAACTCCTTTCACCACACCTCTTCACTTAAACTGCCTTTAAAACACAGTGCTCAGCGTAAACTGGGTATGGAGGCTGTCTATGTGTGCATGTGGCAAGACATTTTAACGGGCATGCATACCGTACAGGCGTGCATGTTAATTACGATCACATGTCATGTGTCGGGCTGGTGTTTACTAGTTTACTAATACTAGTACTACTACCAGTAGTACTTCTAGTACTATTAGTAGTACTGCATTCCTTGCAACACTACGTACCTTGGCAATCCTTCGGCCTGCGTCTGGCCGACGTATTCAACGTCAGTACAACGTACGTCAGTTTACATCGATATAATTAATTATGACGTCTACCGTAGCCGGATTGCACCTGCCAGTAGCGGTGGCGGTGGGAGGAGGAGGTGAGGGGTTGGGGAGGGGGGGGGGCGCTGAATGAAAGCCAAAGGAGTGTTCTATTACACAGAGGCTAAAACGAATTACGTCAAGGGCGGGCGGGCGGGCGGGCTAGTAAAAAAGAGCATTAATTATTAATGATGACGAAATCGGGCATGTCGGCTGTCAACAACACTAAATTAACATGGTTCATTCGCGTCATGCGATCCCCCAGACTGTCGGCGAAGTAACGGTCACAGTAAAATGTCAATACAACGCAGTTGTATTTTGTCTTTGATGAGAATTATTCGGTTCTGGTGCATTCTAGAGTAGGCACGTTACGAGTAATCGATATATCGCGACACCCGGTCACGGGTCCGCGATATAATGCATCGACACGTAAATAAAAACAGCGTATCGATCGATGCATCGCCAAAATATGGACGGAAACAGCTATTTTATTTATACAAATATTTTTTATTTTCTGTCATTCAGAGTAAATTAGTTAATCAACGGAGTTTATAATTTCACAACGGAACATTAGCAATGGCAGTGAACACGTTGATAATATTTGGAAGAAGAATACGTTAACTGATAACCACCAAGAACATTATATAGCGATGTTCGCGGTGATAACATGTCATTTACAGTAGCAACAATACATGACTGAACGATTTTAACGGGCATGCATACCGTACACGCGTGCGTGTTAATTATACGATCACATGTCATGTGTCGGGTTTGTGTTTACCAGTCTACTAATACTAGTACTATACTAGTACTAGTAGTAGAACTCATGCATTTTATACGTGTTGCATTAACATGACTATTGCTGTAAAGTGGTTATAATATAATAAAAACTAACCTGCTTGTGGATATGTGACTGTCAACAGCTGTGAATGGTGTAAATACCGCGTACACGTAACACACTCCTTCCAGCAGGGAACGTACACAGTACAACACGCAGGTATAAGCAGTTATAAGCACGCCGACATAGCTACCGGCTGATATAGGCCTACCGCAACGCTAGGTGTCGTCTTGCAACACTACGTACCTTGGCAATCCTTCAGCCTGCGTCTGGCCGACGTATTCAACGTCAGTACAACGTCAGTTTACTCCGCTATAATTAATTCTGACGTTTATCGTAGCCGGATTGCACCAGCCAGTAGCGGTGGTGGTGGTGGTGGTGGGAGGACGGGGGGGGGAGGGCGCTGGCTGAATGAAAGCCAAAGGAGTGTTCTATTACACGGCGGCTAAAACGATTTGGGTTCAGCACTCAGTTACATTTCCCATTGGTGGCAATGTTAACGTTTTGCATGATTATAAGAAAACTTGACCATCATAAATTCTTAAATTTCTTACCTGCCGTCATCATCATTTCATTGACATGCTGATGGAGTTTAGTCAAAATTAGACATTTCTAACTCTTTTAAAATGGCTGAACGTGTCATGCCCATCAATGTTTATCAATTTCTGCATGAATTACTACGCACACGTGCATTGTGGTGAAAAAATTGCCAAAAATCCTTCCGCCTATTAAAATCATCTAAAAATCCACAGTTACACTGCCAACATGTTCTACCAGCAAACCTGCCAATGTGCCTGCTCAAATGCAGTTATGTCAGATGATATGATTTTTTTCAAATGACACATACCTAAAATTACTGTGCCCTACATTCTGTAACACACCAGGAAGTCTAACTGGGTCATGATCCCTTACGCCAACGGCGAACGGGCGGGCTGGGCATAGTCAAGCGCCTATGTAGGGGCGTAGTTCCCGCTGGGCCAAAAACTCGGAACATTGCTTAGATTCCTTGGAGCAGACAGATATATTATGTTGTTGAATAATCAAAACAATGAAAGTCCATTTTCGTGTGTTAGAAGTCATTGTGTAATAGATACCTGTAACCAACCACAGACACATGTAACCAACCACAGACACCTGTAACCAACCACAGACACATGTAACCAACCACAGACACATGTAACCAACCACAGACACCTGTAACCAACCACAGACACCTGTAACCAACCACAGACACCTGTAACCAACCACAGACACCTGTAACCAACCACAGACACATGTAACCAACCACAGACACCTTTAACCAACCACAGACACCTGTAACCAACCACAGACACCTGTAACCAACCACATACACCTGTAACCAACCACAGACACCTGTAACCAACCACAGACACCTGTAACCAACCATATGGTGCAGATAAAAATTTATTTGTTTTGACTCTTCGACAGCGATACGATATGCAACATTTACTCGCGCATTAATTGTAAATTGCTGATTTTTCAGGGGGGGGTAGAAAAAGAACATTAATGAATACGAAGTCGGGCATGTCGGCTGTCAACAGCACTAAACATGGTTCATTTGCGTCGTGCGGTCCCCCAGAATGTCGGCGAAGTAACTGTCACAGTAAAATGTAAGTACAACGCATGTGTTTTGTCTTTAATGATAATTATGATACACAAATAGCGTATCGATGCATCGCCAAAATATGGACGGAAACAGCTATTTATTCATACAAGTATTTATATTTCCTGTCATTCAGAGTAATTAGTTAATCAACGGAGTTTATCATTTCACAACGGAACGTACATTAGCAATGCCATGGACACGTTAATAATATTTTGGAAGAAGAATACGTAGGGACCAACGGCTCTCTTCCGAAACCGCGGGCAAAGTGGGGTAAACGAAATTGCCCAAGCTTCGAAACGGCTGAGGTGGAATCGAACCACCGTCCTCTCGATCGATAGGCGGGTGCTCTAACCATTAGACCACCACTCCCCCGCCCATTCATCCAGGCGGCCACGGCTGGGTCGGACTGTAATGCACATTACAGTACCTACTTACTAATCTACGTTAATTCAGTATAAAATAAGCGATTTCAAGTATTCGGAACGCGGTGTGTCTGGGCACGGACCACAGTCACTTTTCCCATAGATGACCATTATAATTAACGTTCTTGCGCCTACATTGAAAATTTATCCTACAAATTTTTTTTTTTAAATTCACAGAAAATGACAGACCCACTAAGACACCTGGTGTGTGAAATTCGTGAAAATTACATACCTCCTTTTCGCACAAATTGCTTCAATGCATGACACCCCTGCATTTATGCCATGAAATTCCTCGGTTTCCAAAATATGAGTACACCCTGCCTGATGGCCACTGTGTCCTTACGCAACTGGTATACCAATCGACAAATGGCATCATTTCAAAGCTTAGATGCTACTGTGCACAAAAAAACGTCACTTCCACTCACTCATCCACACAATTTCTGCTCTCACAAATAAACCCTAACTGCACAATTAATTTTTTCCTTGGAACTCTTTATCGTTGTAATGGCGGACGGATACTGACTGTGGTCCGTATATTGGGGATTAACGCGGAAAACACCAAAGCAAAGCCAATTTACTTCATACTGGTGATACTAAGGAGACATACAATTCGATTGGCAATACAATGTGCCAAGACATTCTGATTAATGTGATATTTGGCTGTGAAAGTGAACTGTGGAGGCTTCAATTTGGAGTGAATCGAGAACGGCATACATTTTTTTCCGTATCTGGCCCAGCCCAGGGCCAGGGCAGTGCGCGCGAAACGTCGACATCAAACATAATTTTACTTTCAACGATTGTAACTGTTTCGCAAATAAAATTTGCATTGAAATGTTTATTAAATTCATTACTTTATTTTATTGGTCTGCTAGTTATAAGAAATGAACAACAATATTTGATATGGTTCATATTTATTAAATTATTATTTATTCTAATCGAAAGCATGCAGTGCCTATTTTAGTTGTATGCACGAAAACTGCTTCATTGCGTATATTTATAATTGATACGTTTTTGTGGGGCCAGTTCAAACTTTTTGTGGGGCCAGTTCAAACTTTTTGTGGGGCCAGTTCAAACTTTTTGTGGGGCCAGTTCAAACTTTTTGTGGGGCCAGTTCAAACTTACCTGGGCTGGTTAAAAAAATATGGGCCAGTTAATTTTTTTGCAAATTTCAGATTGATATTATATTGTTGAAAGCTGAAGTTGCATTTACTATGTATTATAAAGCAATTTTAATATGTTTGCTGACATACAGTCAATACATTTTTTGTAAGTATCGCGATACGTATCAGATCATGACTCATGTGTCGCGATACGTATCGTACCGTGAGGGTACTGTATCGTTATACCCCTATTCCAGAGTATACCCGGGTATATTTTTGGAAGGATATATTGTTATACTTTACAGATTACTTCTGAAATGGTTACATTGTGTCATCTGGTGAAATCCCTCGATGAAATCCCTGCCCACGAAGAGATAATGCAGTCTCTCTCCACTGCACACACGAGCTGTTGTACTAATTTTAAATTGCATAAGAAAGAAGACGGCTTGCCAAGCAGAAGTACAGGGACACATGTTGGAAATGACGCAGAAGGTCGTCAATGCAATTATTAGGAAACGATTTAAAAGGACAATGATTTTGAAATGACGTAGAACCACAAAGAGCACAGTTGGGACACGAGGAGAAACGGGCGAAACATCTGAACAATTCAGTATTTCAATTGAGACAATTTAGTAAAAAAAAGAATTTAATTCGCACGTATTATTAGTATTTCTTTTATTTCAGTAGTCAGTTAGTTTACGTTAGTTATAAACTAAGTAAAACGTGTAACAATAAATTACGTAAAAATAATCATATTAGCATACAGGTAAATGAAAAAATTTACATAACTTAACTACGGTGCGGCCGGGAATCGTGTGTGTGTGTGTGTGTGCGTGCGTGCGTGCGTGCGTGCGTGCGTGCGTGCGTGCGTGCGCGCGTGTGTGTGTCGGGAGGGGGTGGCAGGGGTCTCACCCACCTGTTTTGGGGTTCAACCTCCCACATGTTTGTGGGGTTAATCACCAACCCGAATATTTTTACAGTCCGCACTTAATTCCCCCATGCTTCCCATGTCCCACCTCTTGGCGCGTACACCCCTCCCATGTACTCCTTCCCACGTATCTCCTCCCACGTATAACGGCCCGCGTACCCCCTCCCACAGATAACGGCCAAATTATATTTTTTTATTTGATTTATAAACACATTTGGACGATCAGATCTTAATTTAGCCTCGATTATCCAGGTTCCGCGCTGTGGCGCCACCGTTTGTCGCACACATCTTCGCTTGGATGCCGAGTGTGGTTCTCATTGTGACGGAAATAATATATATACGCCCAGAATCTGGGCGAATACATAAGTAGCTAATTAATATATCATCCGGGCATTTGGCTAATTCACAAAACAATATTGAATTGTTATCAGTTTATACGATGCATTTCGAATTAGCTGTAAACTTTGATTATATTGACACAACTGTCCGACTGGAAAGTTAACTCAGGTAAAAAAAATTTAGCGTACCATCTCGACCACGCTTCTGTGGCCAGAGTCTCTCTTCTCGGCGAATGCAGAAGGCGAGCGAGAGTCGGATAAGCGAGAATTGTGCCTACAGCCCTACATGGGCACGGACCACAGTCAGAATGCATCCGCCATTACAACGATAAAGAATCCCAAGGAAAAAATTCATTGTGCAGATAGGGTTTATTTGTGAGAGCAGAAATTGTGTGGATGAGGGAGTGGAAGTGATGTTCTTGTGCACAGTAGCATCTAAGCTTTCAAATGATGCCATTTTTCATTAGGTATACCAGTTGCGTAAGGACACAGTGGCTGTTAGGCAGGATGTACTCATATTTTGGAAACTGGGGAATTTCATGGCAGAAATGCAGGGGCATCATGCTTTGAAGCAATTTGTGCGAAAAGGAGGTATGTCATTTTCACGAATTTTACACACCAGGTGTCTTAGTGGGTCTGTCATTTTCTGTGAATTTAAAAAAAAAATTGTAGGATAAATTTTCAATGTAGGCGCAAGAATGTTATAATGGTCGTCTATGGGAAAAGTGACTGTGGTCCGTGCCCACATGCAGTGGCCAAATAGTGGCGCCACATGGTGGACCGAGAACCAGTTATATTTCTCGGCATTCATACATCTACTGGATGCATGAATAGTTTCACAACTATCTGACAGAGGGCGACACAAAAACCACGTGCTTGCTGTCAACCAATGATTGGTGCCATCGTCAATTAGCGCCAAGTTCAAAACACCATCTCAACAGTGTATTTTCGTGTTCGAACAGTCAAGCTTTTGTGATTTTCAGGTAACACGATCATAGGTTTTAATAACAAAATAATGTATATTGCATGGAATATATTGATATACAATTTAGTTCAAGCCCGATGTATTAGATATATCAACTAAAACAGGAGCAGGTTACACATTTTGTCATTTCCGCCGTCACTCGTGTGAGGTAAACGGGACTAATGGATTTTAGTATCTCACCCGAAAGACACATGTTGGAATTAAATGTATTATTATTTTTAAGACACAGTGTCTTGATGTTGGGCACTTTTCATGGATCTGCACAATCTGCGGATCACTAGGTCGTGCATCAATGGCGCTCAAACGGTCGATACTGTGTTACTAGTTATGTTTATGCATACGTCACGAAGGCCTTATACATACGTACGTACGTGTACATACATACATGTATGTATGTATATATGTACGTACACGTTTCTCTGTCAAAGTGAATAAATGCTCTTTTTACTGAATGCAAAACCACCATAGCTTGTTGGGTTGCTGCAACAACTTGTTTCTCCCATTTCAAATTATTTGTACTCCCGACACATAGATCCTTCTCTTGAACTGTTTCTGCTAAAACGATATTATTTTTTTCGGTTGTCATGGTGTACTGGAATTTTGGATTGTCTTTGCCTCTATGCATCCTTGTGTAGAACGTTCGTTAGGCACCATTTATTGCTTGTTCCGGGCTGGTTCCATCTAAGGGTGTCGGATGTTTCGGCCCATAACCGGTTCAGCCCATGGGCTGAACCAACTGTTTTCGCAACCGGTGAACCAGGAAGTGTTTTTGCTTGCATGGTCCGAATCAACCGTGTATGCAACCAGTGCCTTGGTCCGAAACGACTATCATATTCTAACTGGAAAGTGGGGTCCATGGACCTTATTATTAGTAAATTAATATTATTCTTTCAAATCTGTTAATATATAATATTATCTGTAATCAATAAAACATTATATGTAACATATAATATCACTATGATATAAACATTCAATAGTCGTAGAATTATCAGATGCCTAATCAAGTTATAAACATTTCCCAACTTTGATGATTGTAACCGGTCAGTTGATAACCTTAAATTTATTATGTCATATCCATTATCTTTTGGATAGTGCTCTACAATAATTATATATTACTATATTAGTGTGAGCGTATGTTTTTGTGTGCAATCATAATTTAATTTTTTTTCTAATCAGGTTGTGGGCCGAAACAACTATTCTTAGAATTCCACCACTTAGAATTCCGCTGATAGCATGGGCCGAATCGACCATAGCTGAATTCAATAGTGACGCGGTTTTCAGTGAAGTGGGCCGAATCATCCGTCTATGTGGGCCGAAACGGCTAGGCTGAACCATCCGTTGGCGTGGGCCGAACCCGTCATGGGCCAAACCATCCGGGGCCCCCAGCTAATATGCAGGCCCAATAAATGGAAGAGAGGATTAACTTGTACCGGAAGAAGAAGAACGATTCCTCAAACATTTTAACTGAAATTATCACTGTCAATATCCAATTAATTGGAAATATCACCAAAGAGGTAACACACGCATCGTTGTTGTTGACAAATGACTGAAGTCAAGAATGTGTGCTTTGAACATGTGCTTGCTGATCGAACCAATGAGTGCACCTGTTACGGTCTCGTGGTAGCAACATGATGGTTTTGTTACTCGTGGGACCTTTGTCTCAAGAGCTATTATTGGTTAATTTCGAAACATAGATGGAATTCCCATACCATATATGGAAACTATATATGGTGGGCATTCCAAGCGTACCTTTCATTGAAGGATATCCCCGAAAATGCACCTGGAACATGTGCAATTTATCACTTTTGTTTTACAGAATTCATGCGTGAAATGTTACATACCTTTTCTAAGGTGTTCTAAATGACATTAAATGTTAGCCATTAAAATGTCAGTTGGTGACAAAAAGTAAAAAATCCTCAAAAATCAGCTTTCAAGAAATATTCTCAAATTAAGTTTATGTAATTCCGACTCACATTTACATTAATAGTACATTTATTTTAGTTTTGAAGTGAACTTGAACCTGACTGACAGTGACAGTTGGCAATCTAACCTTTTTACCATAAAAATGTATCCCTCTGGCTTAACAATGTTGAAGTATTAACAGTTGGTGTCGTATTATCATGTGACATTGTCACTTTATATGATGGCATTGATAACTGTAAACGTCTTTTCGTGTCATTTTAACTGATGTCTATAGCCTGTAGGCCCTACGTAAATGTACACAGGTTTGTATGTTCTTGCAGAAATGCTTGTTTGATGTTATATTGTGAATATGAACTTGCAGGGAAATGAATGAACTAAAGGTCATTCCAGTGAAGGTCGCATTACGATGTCGTCCCATGTCGCCAAGAGAGGGGGCAGACGGCTGCCAAATGTGTCTACAATTTGTGAGAGGCGAACCACAGGTCATCCTTGGAACCAACAAGGTGTTTACTTACGATTATATATTCCCACCGAATTCAACGCAGGAGGAAGTGTACAACGACGCGGTCTCCCATCTTGTGAAGGGAGTATTCAAAGGTATAGGTTGATAAAAGTCCACATTGGCTTGTTTTATTTCTCATCCATTCTTTATTTAGGATGTAAAGCCAAAATGATGTAGCTTTTCTTCTTATACTAAAAATAGATTATGAAACCTTGGGCCATCCCTTTACCAAGTCATGTTAGTCGTCTTGGCTATTGACATAAATGTGCCGTTTTAAAGACATTATTTGTGTATACAGATTACAGAATGATGCGTCTGATCACATATCAACTTTATCCTTGCCTAAGATTGTCTCATTAATGTTAATTGTAGATTGATCAGTGGATAGCTATTTTATGGTTGGACACTGCTGCAAGATTGTATGAAAAGTTTGCAGGCATAGATTTTTTATTGTAGGATACAACGCAACTGTATTGGCATATGGGCAGACGGGCAGTGGGAAGACACACTCAATGGGCGGAGGATGGGGAGCACACTCCGGCACGGAAGATGAAGTTGGGGTAATCCCTCGTGTCATCAAGGAGCTGTTCGATGGCATCAACAGTGAGAAGGAGAGCTTTGGCTTTGTGGTACGCGTATCCTACCTTGAGGTGAGTGCGTCACTGCGCTGTCATATCCTGTTCCTTGTGGTGGCATCAGGATTTATTTTTATTATTTTATTATCAAAATAATAATCAAACACTGGCACTACTAGTTCTAATGGAGGCTACCTGAAATGAACACTTCAAGGTGTTTGGCTTCACAACCGGTTGTTGACTAACTGTTTGCAGAACAATCGCATACCTGTAGCTATGCATTCCTGGTCCTAGTCTGAAAATATTTAACAAATTGTGTTGATACTAGCATTATTAGTATTGCAGTTAAACAAAGAATCACTATATTGGAACACTGCAATTGGTTGATCTGACATTTCAGTATTTTTAGATTGAGCAAAAGTTGGCTTGGCATACATACTCAATAATTTCTTTATTTGGTTACAATTTTATCTACGTTTTGTAGGTACATCAGCCAATTAAAGTCATAGTGATGACCAGTTTTAGACTACTTCAACCACCAACAGAGTTGGCAAAAATTTGTGCTAGAATTGTGTAGATAATTAACCAATGTACACCATCAGAGACAGTAGGTCATGCCAAGCGAAGTAGGTCATGCCAAGCAAACATACTGGTACATTTTACTAGCTGCTCTACATAATACAAAACCTATTTCAATGCTGAACCCTGCATCAGTTTCTGCAACAGAATATAGTGCGTAGATTGTAAATTGAGGTGTGTAGTTTTACCACGTTGGCTGACCCCAAAACAATCCACTATGTTGTTTTTATTGGTGCTTTCAGCTGTACAAAGAGACGCTGATAGACCTGTTGACCCCGAGAGCTGAACAGGACACGGAAGGGGTCATTATTCGGGAGGACCCAAACGGCGGCATCAAGGTATCGTACCTAGGCTCAATGGAGTTCCTGTAAACACACCCGCTATATCAAGCTTTACTTTACATCGACCAATGAAAATATCCTCGTCCTTCCTGCTATGACCATTACATACCAGTCATATGTCATAACACAAAGCTGCTGTTTGTGTTTGAAGTCGGCCAAAAAATAAGCACCGTTTTGGGGGAAATGCATCAATGTACAAAGCTAGACAAAATCACTGTTGTCACACATGATAGGTGTACTTGTGACAGCACCAAACCCTCACAGAGGCGAGTAGTCCACTGGTCATACTGTTCCTTGACATTCCTTTACTTTTGCAAAATATTGGAACCTTTAAATTGCTACTTTTACAATTAAAAAATACCCTGGAATGCATAGAATTCCATTATTTTCACCTGGCAAATTGCAGTTATTTGAATTTTCACCAAGGAATCGTGAATCTTGTGCATTACCTCATGGTTGAATAATGTATTGCTTAGTTCTGATTTTGTATGAGTGCTATGACCAGCTAGAACATTTCTAGGACTAATTCCTTTTGTAAAACATATTCCTTCATCTTTTTGAGAGTGGTATGATGCCTGCCAGTGTGATGGTACTTGCCAACTGTGATGTAATAAAAGTTGTTTCTGTGCAGTTGACTGGCCTGCTGGTGCGTGAAGTCAGCGATGAGGAAGACCTACTCAAATTGTTGGCGAAGGGCGCACTCAGTAGGACCACTGGCGCCACCGCCATGAACAGCGTGTCGAGTCGGTCACACGCCATCTTCACAATCCACGTGGAGCGAACGAACAAGCACGACAGGTGAGTGAAGTACAGCAGGAAAGAGTGATGGATTCTCTCAAAAAACATGCAAGTAAGGAGACCAAGTCAGTGGCTGTGGCACAGCATAATTACAGACGGCAGTATGAGAGGAACCACCGTTGACACCAACTATCGAGGAGTTCTTGAAGACAGGCCACGTGGTACAGCGATGGAGATGTGGACTGCCCTCTGTTGGTGATGACCTGCACCACAGTCACTGACCTGGTCTATGCCACATGACACATTAAGCCTTCTTTTGCACGGTTGCCATTTTTTATTTTTTTTTACTCTGCTTGCTGGAGAGATGCTTGAAAAGTACCAGTATAATTGTAAACTCTTTGAGTTGGGCTACAAGATGGTGCAAGCTATATGTATTAATATATTTTTTTAATTCAAAATAGAACAGATAATTTAGGAATTCCCTGTTGTACATACTAAGACTGTGACACACGCTGAGGACTGTTTGACGTGCTACAGCAACGACTTCATCAAGGCGAAGTTTCACCTCGTTGACCTGGCAGGGTCGGAGCGCGCCAAGAAGACCCATGCACAGGGCGACCGCTTCAAGGAAGGTCAGGCAACATCATGACCTCTGAGAATAATATTTTACACAAACGAACATAATTAAATATGTAAAACTCCCTCCACTTGATTAACCCATCCAGAATCTGGTTAATGATGTTCAAATTTGCAATGTGTTCTTACCCTCTTTGTACCCTCGTTGGTGCACTAGGCCACTACTAATATGTGCAGTTGTTTTAATAGAAGAGGGCATACCTTTGTTAAAATAGTAGACAATTGACTTTGATCATTAAGTCAGGTAACTTGGGAAAGGTGAATAACCTTATGCTATAGTATATTGAGCCGAACTTGTTTTGTAATTTTTTGACCGGATCTTGTAAAAAAATAATTTCAGAGTTTGTTCAATGATCTCACCAAAGTACACAAACAAGATAGCACGTCATAGTGGATACTAGTCTTACTAGATAGGTTTGATTTTTGCCAAATGGGTCTGAAACAAGATGAATGGGGAAAAATTTATTGAGGAAGGATGTTTGACCATGTCAAGTTTCTTTGCTGCAGGTGTTAACATCAACCTGGGTCTTCTAGCCCTGGGGAATGTCATCAGTGCCTTGGGGGATGAGTCCCAGAAGAGGACCCATATTCCCTACAGGGATTCAAAACTCACTCGGTTGTTGCAAGGTGCGTAGAACTTAGGTCAAAGAGCAAAATATGTTCTCATGGTCAGGGAATTTTAATTATTATTTTTTTGGGTCAAAAATGAAGTGTCGTCTGGTGGCTGTGGGCTATGGAAATCTTCTGGGAATTATTTTTGTGCCAAACTTTGTGTCAAAATCGTACAAAATGCTATTTTATTTTTTAAAACCTTAATTTGAGAGAGAGAAAAGGTGAATTGGTTGGCTATAGAGGGCTGGGAGGCTGTTGTAAAAGACATGCTTGTTTAATTTATTTCATGTAATTTTGGTCATGGAAAAGCCTGGGAATTTTAAGGTACTTCCCTGTGCGAAACCAATCCTTGTATTTACCAGTTTCCCATGACTTGGGGGTGTTGTAGACTCCTTGGGAGGGAACAGCCTCACAGTGATGATCGCCTGTGTGAGTCCAGCCGATTCCAACATGGAGGAGACACTGAGCACGATGCGCTATGCCGACCGCGCTCGCAAAATAAAGAACAAACCCATCGTCAACAGAGATCCACAGGCTGCGGAGATACTGCGACTGAAACAGCTGGTATGTACTGCAGGCATATTGGCCATAAAGTTACCCAGAAATCATCAACTTCCAGTTAATAATCTTTATATGTGTTCCCAGCTGTCAGATTCAACCAAAGGTCGCATTTTTTATTTGTACCGTAGCCAGTTCAAATCAAGATATTGCTGATTGGCTTGACATGTTTATTGTGCTGGTTTCAGTACTTTGTCAAATCAATGCCGCTCTTTCCATCTGGAATTCACATAGCAAAGTTTCTGGAGGTCGGTAGCATTTTTAATGCTAAGTTTGATATTGTCCATCAGGGATCGATCTGGGCAGCAGCCATGCATCATTGATGCATCAGTTTTTTGCAATGTCTGCCCTAGTGACGCATATTTATATAAGAGTGATATATAACACCACCGTTTTTATCTGAGAAAATTAAAGTGCAGTTGGTGTTCGACCGCAAACGCGCACAAATACGATTTCGGTACTGCACGTTTAATATTTTATCAGGAGTTGTATTGCTGTGCGATTTTCATCGTTTTGCCACTTCGATGGTACATCGTTTATCTGCTAGGGTGGTACGTCATTTGTCCGCTAGGGGGACATGATCTTCCCCTAATTTGTCGCTCATCAAGCCACATGCCATAACAATGCCGCCCAAAAAAGACCCATTCCCCTACCTTCACAAGGTACCTTAGTCGGATTGGCTTAAAAGAGACAAACAATAGCTGAGGCTGTTGTTGCTGAGACAATTACGAAAACTGATAACGTGACCGGGAGTGCCAAGACCGGTGGCATTGGGGACGTCGTCGGCGACGTCAACAACCGGAGCGCCGTTGACGAGACACAGCCTGTTTTTGTTAAGTCATTTCAAACAGTAGTGGCATGACCACGAAACGTGGGACCAGACTCAGTACCTTGTTTTGTTACATTACCAGGTACAGATTTTAAAATAAACTAGTCATCTCTGTACATGTTGTTTATATTATTGGTAATATATTAAATATACTCAGAGATGTGGGCAGTCGTACACAAAACATAAGTGTTTAGTTGTTTAGCAGAAGTAAAAATTATCTTATATTTAGATAGCTTACACCTCATATTTCGTGCAGAACAAATTATCAAGCAAGCAAAATAATATGTACTGAATGTAATAAAAAAACTACAAATGTGATTACTGGCCTAACATGAAATTAACTGTAATGTTCACAATTACCACGTTATGCAAAGCAACCATGTTATGCAAATTAACTGGGGCACAACATTTAAAAAAAAGCCACACTGCATCCAACTGATAAATTTCATGCCAGTTGTGAATATTTTTCTTTAAAAAAGAATTTTTTCCACCTGGGATCAGTTGTGTTATCTGGATAGAAGAAACCCAAAAAACCTCTCCTAAAAAGGTGCTAACCCCGAATGATTGTAAGTAAACAAAATTGTGGCTTTTGGGAAAACTGGCTGCTTTAGACATAAATCTTGTTCTCCTAGGTTCAGTCTTTACAGAGCGGGGGAGCCACTATCAGCAGCAGCAACAGCAACAACGGTTACAACAACGGGTGAGTGAGTGGTTGTTGTATGGGTGAGTGAGTGATTGTTGTATGCAGCAGAATCTTAGAAAATAACAGCAATGCTGCATCACTTTGGAATGTTTTATTTGAACATTTGTCCGACGACAGTTGTTCAATTGTCATCTGTGGGAACGTCATTATTATATACTTTGTTGTGGTGTTTTAGTGAAATTCAAATAAGTAAAATAATATGTTGTTCTTCCTCGTAGTTAAATTTATATAGGGGTGAGACCAACTAGTTCTTGTAGTGCTGCACTGCTTTGGTCGTCACTTTGCACAGCTCCCTATTTCCCACTTCTCCCTATCAGCAGCCTTTTCTTCCCACTTCTCATCCTCCTCTGCCTTTCTGACATTATACTTATGATTTATTCATTTCCGCTAGTAGATAGTTTTAAATTGAACAGGGGTGTTTATGATTGGGGGAACTGTCTTCTATGTTTCCCAATGCCGGGTGTTTTTACTGATATCCGACAGAGGTAGGGAAAGAGGAATCATTATTAAGAAGTTGCCTCATTATGAGATTCACAACCAATGCTGTCTGTTACAGTAACTCGGAGGATACAAAGAAACTCAGAGAGAAAATCACAAGCCTCATGGTATGAATATTTCAAATATAGTAGGCATCTCAGATAAGCTTTATTTAATTGATTTGTCACCCAGAGTGCTCTTTAGAGTGCTCTACATTAAGGTTGATAATAATGATCTAACATCATGGTAGATTCCGTGTAACATCATGGAAAATGGAAATCATGGAAAATGTATAATACATTGCAGATGAGACCATTCTTTTGATGATTTTAACAAAAGTACGCACTCTTTTGTAAAACCGACTGCATATTACTTAAAATATTCACGCCCTACAAATTTGAACATCAACGAACCTGATTCTTGATGAGCTAAATCACTTGAGAAGGAAGTTTTAAAACAGATTTGTACAGTCAGGATGTTAGAATAGATATAGTTTATACTATATAACATGATTTCACGATAAAAGCTATACGATTTTGTACCTTTAATTTCTTCCAACCTTTGTACTTTATTATTTTATATGATTATCTTGTGTGTTAATTACCAGGAGGAGAACTTGCGGTTGTCGCGTGAACTACACAACTCAGTTGACCAGAGCACACACATGTGTGAGCGTCTGATTGTGGCGGAGACAACCCGGGACAGTCTGAAGGAGAAGTTGGAGAGATTGAGGGAGAAGACAGGGCTCAGTATCACCATGATGCTCAACAAGACTGAGAGGGAGGAGGAGAGGGCAGGGGAAAAGAGTCAGGCTGAGCACGTCAGCCTACTGCAGGAGTTATGTGACGAGATGGAAGACATTGGGGTTAGTGGACAGCGTGTGATGGGAGGAGATGGAAGACATTGGGGTTAGTGGACAGCATGTGATGGGAGGAGATGGAAGACATTGGGGTTAGTGGACAGTGTGTGATGGGA
>SDWI01000705.1:21173-41608 GCA_009193005.1 Lamellibrachia luymesi
AAGACATTGGGGTTAGTGGGCAGTGTGTGATGGGAAGAGATGGAAGACATTGGGGTTAGTGGACAGCCTATGATGGGAGGAGATGTAAGACATTGGGGTTAGTAGACAGCGTGTGATAGGAGGCGATGGAAGACATTGGGGTTAGTGGACAACGTGTGATGGGAGGAGATGGAAGACATTGGGGTTAGTAGACAGCGTGTGATGAGGAGATGGAAATAAAATATGAACTTATAAAATATTTCATTAATATTATGTATATATAGACATCTTATGGGAAATTAATTTTTCTAGGTGCAAACATATTTTGCTGAATTTGTGCTGTGGTTTGGAATGCATTTCATTAAAACATCATGTGGTCTAAAGGGTTAAACTATTTTGTAAGATCACAAAATGACTTGATCTGTGATTTTTTTAATACAGCAAACAATTAAGGTTCACTGCATCTTTTTACCAACACTTTTTGAGTGAAACATTTTCATTCCAACAGAAACAGAATGACGTCGTCTTGTCCGACATTCTCGAGGAGGAGCTACAGCACAGTGCTGCCACCACACCAGGGGGTAGCGGTGATACACCGCACTCACCAGAGGGCACCCCAGACTCAGCACTGCAGGACCACGCCCTAAGGCAGGCGAAGTTGTCGCGAGAACTGCAGGGGCTGAATGAGATGTTGGAGAAGAAGGAGAAACTCGCCAGTCAGATGCTGCAGAATGACGACCAGATGAACACAATGAGGGAACAATATGAGGTTAGTGTCAGTGTCAACAAATCATGAGGGGCACGATGACACAGTGGTTAGACTCCGGACTGTCATTCGAGAAAACTTGGGTTCAACGCCACTTGCTGCTGTTTCAAAGCTTGGACTATTTTTTTCGCCACACTTTGCCTGTGTCTTTTGGAAGAGATACTAAAAGCTGTTGGTCCTTCTACCTGGTGTCTATGCTAGGGGAAGTAAAAGATCCCACAAAGGAGGTAAATGTGTGCCCTTTTGTTGACTCACGTACACACACTGCACCCATTGTGGGTGGGCGCTGAATTAGCTTCTGCCAAAACTAGCTCTGATAATGAAATGCCACGAGTGTCTTGTCTAGATGGATACTGGTGCTATATAAGACATCATCATTATTATTATATAGGGCTGACACATAATGAGAGATCAAAAGTGGAATGATGTGAGGGTCATAACATGTGAAAGAAGCCAACACGCCTGTTAGTCAGTGATGGTTTACACCTGTTAGTCAGTGAAGGTTTACACCTGTTAGTCAGTGAAGGTTTACACCTGTTAGTCAGTGAAGGTTTATACCTGTTAGTCAGTGATGGTTTACACCTGTTAGTCAGTGATGGTTTACTGTAATCAGCAGTGCATTTATATATATGCAAATGTCATATCCTACCTGGTCGCACTAATACCAATGTTATTTAACTTACTTTTAAGCCACAAATTGAGCAATCCTTATAGGCCAAGGCAGACTATGTGAGAGTTGTGTCTCTGTTACAGAAGACAATGAAGGAGCTGGAGAGCGAGGTACAGCACCTTCACAAGGAGAAGGACGAACTCGTGTCTGCCCTCAATGTCACCAAGTCTAACCCTGCCCTGTCTAAGTATGTCTTCTGTGCCTCAATTATCATCTGTCACATAAGCGTGCATCATGTACCACAAAGTGCACACGCCCTCATTCAACAGACTGATAGTCAACTAGTTGTTTTGCCAAACCAAGTGCTTGGTTTTGAAATTCAACAATTGATTTAATCAAAATTCTTTTTTGTGCGAGATACAATGGTAAGCCGAGCTGGGATAGAATGTGTATTACAAGAAAATGGATGCAATGTAATGCGTGAAATACAAATACTGAAGTTGAAACTAGCTCTAATAAATGTTAAACTAAAGTTTAACGTACACAACTAATACAATTCTTGTGACAATATTGTGCTGTTTACTATTCACACTGTGTACATGCATTCACATAAGATTCACTGACACGTCAACAGTCCCTGTTATAATAATCATCTAGTGCAATAGGGTTGATGGTAATAATAGTATCATAAATTACAATTCTTTATTATGAATGTCAGTTTGCAATGTGGGATGTCNATAAATGTTAAACTAAAGTTTAACGTACACAACTAATACAATTCTTGTGACAATATTGTGCTGTTTACTATTCACACTGTGTACATGCATTCACATAAGATTCACTGACACGTCAACAGTCCCTGTTATAATAATCATCTAGTGCAATAGGGTTGATGGTAATAATAGTATCATCAATTACAATTCTTAATTATGAATGTCAGTTTGCAATGTGGGATGTCAGTGTACAGGCCCCGCCAAGGCAGAGGGAGGGGAAATGGGTGGCAAAAGAACTAGTGTGGAAACAGAGCATGTGCTCTCTTCGATCATCGAAATTCGTATGGCAGAGTGATTCAAATATTCTTGGCTAGTGATAGATAGAGTGAAGGCACATGACTTGTATATTAATAAAATCTTTATTTCGCACATTAGAAATGACAATTGTGCAATATTTACAGTTTCAGTAAGTTATTTTATATATATATATATATATATATATATTAGTTCCCGGTTATTATGCATATTAGTTCCCGGATGGTCACTGTCAAACGAGATTATATATAAACCCAGCTGATAGTGTGTACCAAGAAAACCTTCTTTTTTTTCTTGACAATAACCATACTTATATGTATAGAAAAGTGTATGTAAACACATGTATGTATATTATATGTTTTATTATATAGTTATATATTTTGTGTATATATATATATGTGTTTAAGTATGTATTCATATTTGTATGAATAATTCGAAAACTATTTAATTTGTGCAAGGGTAACCTCACGATAGAGACCAGGCTGGTCTTAGTGACGGTCTCCCTGATGAAACATATTTGTTTAATTGACTTTTTTTTCTTCCGCTGTCAACTTTAATTTCCTGATTTGTATTCGATATTATTGTCCGTATGTTTTTGGTCAAATAAATTAATCATCTCATCTCTGCCAACTGTAATATTTCTTCAGCTTTAGTTATCCCAACAAATTGCTTTAAATTTGTTCCATATAAGCGGTTGTTCCTACTATTTTCTACTATTGTTCCTTTCATGTGGAGGTTATTTATGATAAACAGTGTGAGGCGGAACAGGATTTCAAAGATGTTCAGGTTAAGAGGTTGTTTCTTACATTGGGAGTCCTTATAGCGAGAGTCTACTATTAATAAGAATGATGTGCAAACTATTTACAGTAGAAACCAACATACATACAGCAGAGTTATCACATTGTAAGTAATTGATAATCAAATTATAATTGTTCATGAGGTGATGTTTGTGCAGGCAATGATGAATGATGAGTCCAGACCATTCACCCCCTGCCCGTGTTGTAAAGTCATTGACCAGTCACCCCTGCCTGTGTTATAGTCATTGACCGTCACCCCCTGCCCGTGTTATAGTCATTGACCAGTCACCCCCTGCCTGTGTTGTAAAGTCATTCACCAGTCACCCCCTGCCCGTGTTGTAAAGCCAGTGACCAGTCACCCCTGCCAGTGTTGCACAGTCAGTAACCGGTCACCCCTTGCCATGTTGTAGAGTCAGTGAACAGTTACCCCCTCTCCCGTGTTGTAGAGTCAGTGAACAGAGGCGGAAGAGACTGCAGGAGTTGGGAGGTCAGATAACCGAGCTGAAGAGGAAAATCTTGGAGCAGGGCAAGATGCTCAAAGTGAAGGAAATTTCAGTGAAACATTGCGAGAAACTCAACCAGGAGATCCAGGTTGGTGTCATGAAAGTGCGGATGCTCTCAATACATTATTGGTGGCAACTTCTGTACAGCAGTAGGGTTCTCATGGGTACATGAATATTTTAATATATTGGTTTACTTCACAGACATGATTTTTTTCTTGGCTCGAGGTGGTTGAGTTTTACAAGGGCATCACATTTGAGGCGAGCGATCGCTCTCATTCCCTATCGATCGCACATTTCAATAATCTAGGGAGTGATTTATTGCTAGCGTCAATTGCTAAAATCGCTTGCTGCCTGCAACTGTTAATCTTGACAAGGAACTTCTTGAGTATTAGATTCACTTGGAAAGTCTACCCTCTTTATAATGCAGTGTTCGGGCTCCAATATTCGGAGTTCACATATCATCCGTTACTGGGGATGGCGATCGCAGCCTGCTGCACCAAGATTGCAAGAACGCCATCGCTGCCACGATGTGCTGGCCGCGGTTTATAAAAAGTTATCAAATGAGTGAACTAGCGTCGACTTGTGTATTATGTTTAAATGTAACATACTGTTGTATGTCGAACTGAATAAAATACATGTACAGTTATAGAATAGATAAGGGATATTTCGGTATGATCTGATTGACCGACTACACTGTAATTGGAATCGAAAATAATAACCTGGATCTGAGCTACCGAACTCGCATATGAGTTGATATGGAGTGTAAAAGTTGATTAAAAATTGAAAACGAAAATTTTTATAATTGTTCCACTTCGTCTTTCAACGGCTCTGAACACATATATTCACGACGCACATCTCCGGTACCACTTAACATTGATTCACTGTTTCATGTGCGGATGACGAATTCATGTTTCTGCGCACCGAGTTTGAGTTGTGCGTTTGGCATTATGGTGCAATGGAAGCATGCCATTTTACCTCGGTTTATTTTGGTGTTACCTATTAAGCTGCATTTATGACTATACATCTGATTCTTATACAAAGCATATTTGTGAATCTCAATTGCAATTTTCAAACCACCTGGCTAAGCCAAGTCGCACACGAAATCGCCACGGCACGGGCACAGCACACTGCCACGGCACTGGGCTTGCCTAAGCTGTGCCTACGATGATCGATGACATGTTGCAATTTAAAACCGTTTCAACAATTGCAATGTGTGGGGTTTACTAAAATAAACATTTATTTCATTGTACAAAAGTCATAGCACCAAAAAGTACTAATTAAAATTTCATGGCGACAACAACAGAATCCGAATGGGAAATGGTGGCGCCACCACACAGTAAAAAAACTAACAAATTGCAAACCTCAATTAATTTAGGCGAGCGATTTGTCGCTTGCCTGTTCTTTTCAAACGTGAATCCCTGTTTTACATTCCCTGGATGTAATGCCAGGTTTTCTTTTCCATAGCAGACTGAACCAATGTCGTGAGCCTTACACTAGTTTGTAGCAGCAGTAGGAAGGGTTTGAACCGAGGTCAGCATTGAGGCTGGTGTTGTTGTCACTGGGGTGTCTGCCCTGTCAGTCGCTGTCACCTCTCCCTGTCTGTCTGTCAGGCGATGAAGCGGCAACGTGTCAAGTTGATGAACCAGATGAAGGATGATTCGGACAACTTCCGCCGGTGGAAGCTGACCAAGGAGAAGGAAGTGGCCCAACTCAAGGCTAAGGTCAGTTCAGTAACTACGACAATCCCACAATGCATCTCTCATTATCGCTCACTCTCACCCTCTCTCTTGCTCACTCTCTCTTGCAAGCATAACAGTTCATAAATAAATGTGATGCACATCAGAGACTGTACCCTTGTTTTCTTGGCAGGACCGCAAGCGTCAGGTGGAAATGACAAAGCTGGAATTGCGTCATGAACGTCAGCAGGTCGTGATGCGACGGAAGGCAGAGGAGGTCAGTGCTCCATACACCTGGCAGTGCTCCATACACTTGGCACTAGTCAGTGCTCCATACACCTGGCAGTGCTTCATACATTTGGCACTAGTCAGTGCTCCATACACTTGGCTCTACATTAGATATATTTATAGATTTTCTAACAACACACCTGACAAAACCACATAACAATATTGTTCAGATTTAGACTTCAGAATCCCTTTTGGTCAGTAATTGGTGTGTGGCTGAATACTTGACAGATAAGTCAAGCTTTTATCAACGTGAATGTCTGGATAGCTATGGCTAGTTTGTTGACAGAGACCTGTTTGGATATTGTGTCAAGGTGACCACTTAACTGGTACTGTGCCCTATGTACATGTGCTATTTACATTTGTTCTGGATGATATCAGTAGTGTGTCGTGAAATAAAAACTTTCACTTTGGTTGTGTGTATTTTCACTTTGTGTGTGTTTCCAGGCAACTTTGGCCAACAAGCGGTTGAAGGATGCTTTGGCACTGCAGAGGCTTGCTGCTGATGAGAGGCGTGACAGACTCGCGAAGAAGGACATGTCTGGCATCGGAGCACGCATCCGTGTAAGTGGCATCATGTTCTCTAAAAAGGTTGTTTTAGTGGAAGAAAACTTATGCTTATCGTACAATGAATACACATTCCGAGAAGAAAATGCTCACACTAATAGTCAGGATTCACATATTATCTGATCACAGATCATTTTATATGATGTGATGGTCACATACCTAGACGAGCAAATCGCACCAACGTTCATTGATTAGATACTCAAGGGTTACGAATGAACCGGCACAACGATTTTTGCCTACGCTGCTATATGTATAACTGTATTCTGCCGTACGTTGTCTCCCGTACAGAAATGGCTGAGTCAGGAGCTCGAGGTTTTAGTGAGCATTGCGGAGGCAAAGCGCCACCTACAGGAGGTGATCAGTGATCGCAAGGAGCTCAACAAACAACTGAGAGACTGCGAGTCCAAACTCTCACTCGATCCTCCTTCCAAGGTAAAGGAAGACGCTACATCTTAAATTTTTAATTACTCAAACTGTTTCCACCGTATTCTGATGCCTTTGTATGTTTACTATGAGTAAAGTTCACTTTTATAACAATTACATACATTTAAATCGCTTTTATTCATCAATAAAGCATGCATCTATCAAGTCATAAATCCATCATTCTATCTTTGATGGCCATTAATGCTTTTTCTCTGGTCATGTTAATACTGGTTAAATTGTTGTTTTCTGCATTGCTTTCTCCACACAACCATAATCAAATCATTGTATAATTTCTTCACAGTCACCACCTACCAGCAGTTGGCTATATATGTCATTCTGCCATTTCTCTTCAGAAAAGCCTTCTCAACGACAGTTCAACACATGACGCTGACGCGAGTCACCAGGAGCTAAGAGACGAGATGACACGACTCGAGCAAGAGGTTGAATTGAGGTCAGTTATGACACATGTCATGACACACCCATACATGTATGCCACGGTAGCACTGTTGCTGCCATTTCAAAGCTTGAGCAATTTTGGTGACCATTTCTGTACGGGAGACAACATACGGCAGTTATACATATAGCGGCGTAGGCAAGAATCGTTGTGCCGATTCATTAGTAATCCTTAAGTATCCAATCAACGACCAAATGTTCATGTTGCTTCAGTTCACTGAGCTGTATAAATGAGTACCTGGATATAGACAGTGATTTAATTATTTTAACTATTCTAGTTTTCTCTCCCACTCTGTGTTAACTCTGCATTGACTGACACAGTCAGAATGTGTTGTAAAATTTTACTGAAAAGTGTTTCTGTGGGCACCACGCTATCAGCCATTAATTTCAGTTGTTACCTATTGCCAACCTCAAAGCTGCTCTCAGGTAAATGGGTGCTCACTGTGATCATCACAGTCCATGCGAAAGCTGTTTGCTTTAGTGTAGTTGACATTACGTTGCCAAGTTATGACACAATATATTAATTATGTTTACTCATCCTTGATGTTATCACCGAGAGAACAAGTGTTGATATGTCTATGTTTGCAGGAGTGTGCAGATCTCAGAGCTGCAGCAGAAGTTGATGGACGCTGACCAGGGTATGTGGGGGTCCGAGAGGGTGAAGGCCCAGAAACAATTCTTTGTTATTGTGGAGAGGTTCACTCAACCACTTTGCCTATGTCTGCGTTTTGAAACTTGGACAATTTCGTTCACCCCACTTTGCCCGTGTCTTTTGGAATAGACACTAAAATCCGTTGGTCCCTTCTGCCTGGTGTCTGTGCCATGGGAAGTAAAAGATCACACACGCGGGGTAAATGTGTAACCAAGCATCAGGCAAACCGATGTGACTTGTAGATGCATTGTCAGGTTGCAACTTGATTTATGCTTTGCTGCCAGCAATCTGGTCAAACAAATCAACAAAAAGTGAGTAAGTTGTAAATGTCTCTGTAACATGAATGATGTCCTACTAAAGATTCCCTCCTCAGTTGATTTAGCCCAACAAGAATCAGGTTCATTGGTGTTGAAATTTGTAGAGTGAATAGTTACATGTACAATCGGTTTAATAAGAGTGCTAAATATAGAAGTGCTGACAGCTCATCTGGACACTAGACAGCTGGATTGTGGCTGCCAGCAGGACCCTCATGGCAGTATTGTGTTCGTGGTTACAGAAGAGAAGGCGAAGTCTCGGTGGGACAACGTGCACACGATGGTTGAGGCGAAGTGTGGACTCAAGTGGCTCCTTAGTGTGGTGGGTGTCATTAACTACGCCCAACTAGGCTGTGTGTACAGTCTTAAAAGGTGTTAAATTGGATCTTGCAGTTTTAGGGCTAGAAAAAATGGGAGATTTTAAAGGTCTTGAATTTTATTTCCCCAAACTAAGCCCTTGGCCATAATTTATCAAAGCCAGGTGGAATGATAGCATATCACTAAGTCGTATGCTTCCTTAATCAATTGATACAGTTTGATCACTAAATAAATAAATGGCTCTTGAGGGTTTGAAAAAAATTTCTTTGTTATTTTGTTTTGAATTTGTCATGGAAAAAGGTCTTAAACTGTATTGTATTGTTCCTAAAAAGGTTTTAAATCTTAGCAGACCAAAGCCACACACACCCTGTCAACTCTTGTGGTGTGTTAGTAGTCTCTTCTCTGTTGCTCAGATTTGTTGATTCATTTACTTGACAGTCAAATTGTTTGTAAACAGAGAGTTACGGCTGCTATTTTGTGCGTCGATGATGCTCTGGCAATGATACCACTACCGTTTTGTTTGATATATTATGTCAGTGATTTGTACTGTGTTGTGAGGTGTAAGCTCAGAGGTTAGAACATTGGACTTTTATTCAAGAGGACCTAAGTTTGAATCCTGTTGCTGCTGTTTCAAACCTTGAGCGATTTCATCCACTCCGCGTTGCTCTAGTTTACTCTGCTCTATAAATAGATATATGTGAACAAAGTCTTTGTACAATAATTGCATCATGGCTGAATGCTTCCCGATTAGAAGTCGCAATGGCATTGGAATGAACAAGTCTGCTGGGGGGTGAAGTGTAAGGCACCTTGAATGGTCCCAGGGAGCGCATGCAGCCAGAATTGTAACGTTCATTCAAAATCCGCAACTGGTGTTTTGTTTTAAAAGGAATTGATGAAAATTTTATTGGTGTTTCTAGTTACATCATGTAACTTTTTAACTCAAATTATTCACTACAAATAATCAATAATATATAAAATATGTTGTTTATATAAGATTTGTTTGTCATTGTGTACCATAATATGAAGAAATTTAATAAAGCTGCTGTAAAATAGATGTTAGTTTTGGTGTTGAGTACGTCTATGGTTGTTCTGTTCACAAACTGTTGTTACGATATGGAATTGGTCATTTTTAGGTGGACTTGGTATGTGAAATTGGTGTGTGCTTGCAATTAGAATTGATATAATGTAATTAACCTGAATACAGCGATGTATAAGAACTGAGCCGTTTGTGTCGCAGGCGGTGGAGGCGAAGATGGACTTCAGCCTCAAGCTGAGTGAGTTGGAGCGAGTGAGAGACGCCTACAGGGAGGCTGTGGACCAGGGTGAGGAGGTCAACGCCTCCATCAGTGACATGAGGCGCACCCACGATAACGAGGTCACCTGTCTCAGACAGGATTATGAGAAGAAGGTCAGTGAATTATTCCTCACTCCCATCCTCGTCACTCCCACCCTCGTCACTCCGAGACATTAAAACTCCCTCCTCAACTAATTTAGCTCATCGCAAATCATTGGATTCACTGATGTTCAAATCTGTAGTATGAATAGTTTAATTAATATGCACAGCCGGTTTAATAAACAAGTACATGCTTTTATTGAAATCATCGAAAAATTTACTCTGATCGTGGGATCGGGTAACTTGTAAAAGTTTCTTTATGTTACAGCATAAAGAGCAAGAGCTCACTACTTTTGCCCTATTTTGTAGAAATTTTGACCGGATCTGGTAAAAATAAGGCAGAACAATTTCACATGGTCATGTGTAAATTGAAGGGATATCATGCATGTGTAGGTTGTGTGCAAGCAGATCTCCTAAAACATCTTTCCCATGGAACTTTTCTTGGGGAAAAGATAAATATATCCAGCAAAATAATGCTGGAATAAAAATGTGTTTCAAAATGGAAATTACACAAAGAAATTATGACATGTTATTTTTAGACTAATATGTGTGCAATCCACCCAGGTCTTGTTCCTGCTCAAGCAACTGAAAACATGCGACTTGGCGCCGGGAGCCAGTGCGAATGACCCCGAGCTCAAAGAGAGGCTGCAGTTCCAGGAGGTGGAGATTGAACGACTCGGAGTGCTCCAGGAACGTCTCGAACAGAAGACCAGTGAGTGCGACACTCTGAAGAAGGTCAGTTCTCAAGTTATTTCAGGTCAGTTTGAATACTAATATGGGTATTGAGAAGATACGCATAAACATCGCTCACACATTCGACACACGACACATGCCACCACATCTTCATTATTATGTCACCAACTCTGTTTATTTTTCTCTCACAGTCTTGGCACCTGGTTTAATGACAATATATTTTGACACGACACTTGATATTAGTCAGAACACCATGCAGGGGAACTGGTGGAATTTGTGACAATTTGACTGGGTCAGTTTATGGTAATTTGTGACGTATCATTAGTAGTGATGTTCTGATTAATAAATTTTGCTGATGATTCGTTCTTCCGATCAATTAATCGATCATAATCTTGTGTAATTGGTGAGGATTTGTGATTATATAAACAAATTCATGCTGAATTTTTTCCCATTCTGGGCATTTTATTATAATTCCTTATCTGGGCAATGGTAGAAAGAAATCTTCTGTGATTGGCTCTTCTGCTGCTTCTCCGTCCCCTGTGGCATCATAACAGTCAGGCACTATCAATCGGTTTGGCCAAACTCATGATCGATTATGAAAATCAAACTGATTCCCAACACTAATCATTACTGTGTGGCTGGACCTGCATGAGACAGTGACACGTGAACATCACTTTGTAGGAACTGACAGTAGCCGCATACACAGGAGACATTGTGAAGACCCCTCTCATGCCCCGAGTGGATCTCCCCGAACAACGGGTAAGTCAGACAGACAATGTAAGATATCACATTTTATAGTTCGCTCCTCAGTTCAGTTAACCCACTGTGAATCGGATTCGTTGACATTCAAGTCTGTAGTGTCTTGTGGGGCGCAGTGGTTGGACCATCTGAACATCAATTGAGAGAACTCAGGTTTTAATCGTCTTGCTGCCATTTCATTCACTCCATGTTGTCTCAGTTCACACAGCTGTAGATGAGTTCTTGGTGACTGCAGTCACAGTGCAGTGTGGCTGAATGCATCACAGAGAAGTCGAGTTGGTGTTGGAATGAACACGTCTGGCAGGGGTGAAATGTAGAGTGTTCTGAGTGGTCCTACAGACTTGATATTGAGCTGCATGAGAACTTACCTGTTTAGTTTGTGAATAATTAAGCAACAATGCATAAAGATTAATATTCACTGTCTAAATTTAAGAACCTACTGACACTTTTTATGAACAAAACAAGTATTTTAGTTATTTATTTATTATAATTATTTATTTATGAATACGATTTTCTTCTAAACACAACTACTGAGATTACTTACATGTGTGTTTAGAAGAAAACCGTTACTTATATATATATCTACCTTGATGAACATATTCACGAATATAATTATTTATAAATGTTAGTAATAATAAGCGATTAAATGAGTCACTGGTACTGGTGTGACATGTAGGTGACAAGTAGTTGTGTTTGTTCCAGGAGACAGAGACCCCCGTTTACATGGAAGAGGAAGAAAGCGACGACGACAACAGTATCTGGGACAACGTGAATGACCCAGATTACGTCCAGACCCCACTTTTTAAACATCGCCATGTTGTGAGTAGTCCCTAGTTGTATAATAGACATTATACATGTGAGCATGCAATAAATCCTCTGCAATCCCTCGCTTTGATGATGACTTTTGCACGTTCTTGTTCACGATGTTATGCTTAACGATTCTGAGATATACTCTAAATTTAATATAAACTTCCACACATTTTTGCACAATTTCCTCGCTGTAGTTTTAATGTTACTGCTGCAAATAGTACGGCAAAAAAACATTTTATATAAACTCCCAGAATGTTGATCATTTCATTGTTTCTCCTGTGTATTGAATGCTTTGAAGACTGTTTGTCTCTATAAGTCTGTAATATTTGCATCACCAGAAACTGACCAAGCGAAGTGTCGCGGCGCCCCCCACTGACTCAGTCGCCTGCGGATGTCAGGGGAAGTGCAAGACAAAGCAGTGTCGCTGTCGGAAGGCGGGTCAGCATTGCGGCGTCACGTGTCGATGCACTGACACGCAGTGTCTAAACCGAGAGCCTCAGGAGCCAGTGTCGACCACCAGCGAGGAACAGGTACAAGTCGCATACTTTAGACAAGCATACACATTTTTTTCGCGTGATGATGCGTCTTTAAAACGGATCAGTCGTGCAATGTACGTTTGCCCGCAATTCATCAAAACTTAAATCTCGTTTTGATTTGGCTGAACAACATTTCTTGAACCAATTCGAAAATCTAATTGCGGCAACAAATGTTTTGTAATGTGCACTTGTCTCTGACTCGACGTCATGCAGTGTATGCTGGTCTCTGACTCGACGTCATGCAGTGTATGCTGGTCTCTGACTCGAAGTCGGGCAGTGTATGCTGGTCTCTTACTCGACGTCGGGCAGTGTACGCTGGTCTCTAACTCGACGTCGGGCAGTGTACGCTGGTCTCTGACTCGACGTCGGGCAGTGTACGCTTGTCCGCATCTCAACAAAATTCATTCACAGCAAAGGGCCATTCAAAGAACATTTTCATTGATAGTTGCCAATCAAAGAGTTGCAAAAGTGTGAATAGTCTCGTGTATGCTGAGAAGGAGCTACTCATGTATGCTGAGGAGGAGCTACTCATGTATGCTGAGGAAGAGCTACTTTTGCCCTTTTTCGCCGAATTTCAACTGGGCCCAGTCGAAAATAATTGAATAGTTAGTCCAATGATTTTATCAAAACAAAATAACACGTTTGTACAAACGAGTTAACATGTCGTAGTGGATACTACGTCAGTTTGATTTTTCGTGAAATGATTCTAAAATTTAAATTGAATTGAGGAAGGAGCTTTCAGTTATTTTTCATCTCATTGTTGGGATTAAGTTGTGTCATGTCACCAAACTCTGACTCATGTCACAGTTTGAATGAATGAATGACTTCTTGTATTTTCCCACAGATGATGGACAGCACGTTCTGCATATCAAGCAGAGATGATTCGGGAGCGTCTGCGGGAGAAACCTCTTCCAACCCGCTCCTTCCCAGCAAGCCAATACGAACTGCCTGGGACAAACGCAGCGGGAACTTTGCCCTTCCCCTGAGCATCGCGAGTGAGGGAAGCTCGGGGGAGAAGGGAGACTTGGGGAAGGGCCGCAAGAGGAGACTGGGACAGGTGTTCAACGACTTCCTGGAGTGAAGATCATGTGACATAATTATTATAAGACATCGCTTGTCCCCACATGGCACTGTCACATATTTACTTTCTATACTTGTATAGTTTCTCTTATCCCTTGGCTAGAGACCTCAATTTCTTCTTGTACAGAGTAGATGCTGACACGACTTCTTCAGGAAGTTTCTTCTAACAGTTAATGGCACAATATGTGAATTTTTTTAATGTGTTTATGGATCTCTCCAAATAATTTAGCTGTGCACAGTCAGCTGCGCCAACATCTCAAGATCCAATCAGTATGTCCTGGGTTTGTATGGCGAGCTCCTTTCTAGGATGCACTGCAAACCAGCGGACATAGATAACCATATGGGTTCATTTGTGATCTCACTCTTACCAGTTTTATGGGTGTTGGCACCTATGATTTCATAATTTTGCTTTCCCGTATTCTACATGTGTGATCTAATTTACATCAGATTATCAAATGTGAATGAATAGTATGTAGAGAAAGCAACATAAACATGCACGCACGCACGCAAGCATAAGTTACTATCAGCAGCATTTGGTTGAATTTTTTTACATTTTTAATTTTGTCAACAGAATAGATGTCATTGTAGTTTGCGTAGATCAATAGTGTTGTGTCTCTTATGGAGCGCCTGTAAGTTGGGCTATCTGTTTTGTTTAGTGTAAGAACTGATTAACGAAAGTGATCTGGTTGTCGCAGCCATCATGGCTTTGTTTATAAAGGCGTACATGAGTACAGTCATGTCTCGTTTATCCATGCCCTTTGGGTCCCAAGGATTTTGGATGGATTTACAAAGCATGCATGAGTAATAAAATTTATATATTGTATCATGATTGTTCCACCAAACAAAAGCATGCAGATGACCAAAGAAAATTTATTATCAAAGAACGGATCAACGAGACATGATTGTATTAATATGTAGCTGATGCATATCATTTTTTTCTTGTACATTTACTAGTGCTACGTTTTGTGTGTTGATGTGGCCGAATGGAAACAAGTGGACGGTATCAGTAAAGTCAAGATATTGTTTTGGGATGTAGTTTTTTTGCTGTTTGTATACATCTGTTGCTGTTGTTTGGTGCTATTCCAAGTCACTTGTACAAATTATCAATGTATTTAAGCTGCATCTAGCTGTGTTGTATTATATTTATTTTTTTCAATAGTGGTTTTCTTATTAAATTTGTAAATATTCATCCTATAAATAGGTCTAACAACATTAAATTACACCTGCTTTTCTACTTTTGTAGTAATTAAATGGTACAGAGTTTCTCTTATTGCTGAGCCTGTGTGTGGTGGGTCTCATAATGCACTCTCCTTGTGAAGATGTTTAATTTGTTTAGCTTTGCACAAAACTGATTAGTTGATATTATATGTGGGTTTGGACGGACGTGGTGCAGTAGCCAGAAAAATGCCAGCAGTATTTTTGTAGAATCATATATAGTGTATTTGTATATTGGTGTAGGTGCCTAATCTTGCAACATTCTAAATACCTGGTTGTATTTCAGTATACATTGTAATTTGCCTCACATTCACACTGTATATTAAACACATGACGCTGCTGTGCTTAACTTATGTCTGTTTTCCTTATATAGTTTTTTAATTCAGCTGGTAATTAGCTTTTTCTTTGAAGCCGCAATAATGCAATGTACTAAAACTCATATCAACACTAACTTTTATGCCCAAGTCCAATACGTACTATGTTGTGTCTACCAACTTATAGTTTCCTTTGATGTGTTCACATTTTTTACATTATTTATTTAGACAAAAATTTATAACTTCCATCATTTTTAAACCATTTAAGAGGGGGTGTGGCAGGAAATGTGAGGTTGGCCAAAAAAATAGGTGGGATGTGGACCAAAAAAATTGAGAGGTTGGCTCCAACACAGATCAGAGATGGGAAGTTTGCCCCCAAAGCAGATGGAGGTTGAGACCCCTGCTACATGTACACACCCCGTTTATGTAAATTATTGTTGTTAACTGTGTCTATTCTCATCTTCTTGAAAGCAGATGCCTGGAATCAAACGAGCCAATTGGTTACTTAAACCACCCAAAAATTAAACATGCAACCACATTTTACGCAGATTAAGAATATCTTTGTTCTTTGATTATTTGTCAGTTATTCACAAAAAACAATACTATTTGAACAACACTATATGTGTCAAATCGTATTTGCATTTACCCAGAATTCACCCACCACTGAGTTATTAGCGCATTCCTCCACCCAAACGGAATCTCTCGTGACTAATAATAATACTTGTCTAATTAATCTGTTGTTAAATTATTATTGTCAGATTATAACTTGTCATATGTATGGTTAATTAAAGAGAAGGTGTGGTAGGAAGTGAGAGGTTGGTCCTAAACATTAGTGGGAGGTTGGTCCTAAACATTGGTGGCAGGTTGGTCCTAAATATTGGTGGCAGGTTGGCTCTAAACATTGGTGGGCGGTTGGTCTTAAACATTGGTGGCAGGTTGGTCCTAAACATTGGTGGGCGGTTGGTCCTAAGCATTGGTGGCAGGTTGGTCCTAAACATTGGTGGAAGGTTGGTCCTAAACATTGGTGGAAGGTTGGTCCTAAACATTGGTGGAAGGTTGGCCCTAAACATTGGTGGCAGGTTGGTCCTAAACATTGGTGGCAGGTTGGTCTTAAACATTGGTGGCAGGTTGGTCCTAAGCATTGGTGGCAGGTTGGTCCTAAACATTGGTGGCAGGTTGGTCCTAAACATTGGTGGAAGGTTGGTCCTAAACATTGGTGGCAGGTTGGTCCTAAACATTGGTGGCAGGTTGGTCCTAAACATTGGTGGGAAGTTGGCCTAAAAAGTTGGTGGGAAGTGGACTCCAAATTGTTGGGAATCTGTCCCACAAAATAGGTGGGAGATGGGAGGTTGAAACCCCTATCACACCACCTAAATAACATGATATCCACTTTAAAACGATACGAAGGCATACGTTTATTATATGTACGCTAGTCCATTTCACACGTGTCCACTTTACCTTTTTAATATTAAAATGATAGCCGCATGCTGAGAGTTAACCAACGGAGGGTGACGTGGTTCTTCAAACTATGCGCTTTTTCTTTATGTAGTTTATCCGCCATTCGCAAGGTGGTGCCACCATTCAGCGTGCCTCGAATCTTCTGGGAAGTAGCGAATCTACGGTGACGTCATAAACGTCTTTCGCTACACGAGCGATTAGTATCAATAAACTAGTCAGTACCTCGAGTGTATGAACAAATGCTTTTTAGCTTCACTCTCGCTAGAGACACTTGTGAGTACTTGGACTAGATCGGCGAAAGTACTTGCGCGAGCGTGCATACGCGTACGCGAATGTATGTACAGGACGTATTATATTATTTAAATGATAGTATGCTCTGTTGTATCTACATACACGCACGTACGCACCAGGGGTGTGATCATTTCAATATTTAATTATTAATTAATTAACTGAATTAAGTTAATATAACTAATAAAGTTAATTTTACTAATTAATTTTCATAGACAGGGCAATTCAATAGGCAATAAATTGTTCACTGCCAATTAGGCTGGGTTTTTTTAGAAATGTTATTTAATTTGTAAACAATAATATAATGTAGTCTATGCTATATATGTAAGCAGCATCCCCTGCATCACGTTCTAAACACTTACAACAAATAGAATTAATGATAGTTATATGTGGCAATAATCTACACGTTGTATATACTGTATATCCGATGTTTGGTGCCAACTTAGAAAGTTTAAAGTTATTTTAATTTAGTTGAAGATTTTATGTCGTAATCCATTAACCAGGAGAACACATTTGGGATATTCCTTTTGGCAACACCTTCACCGAAAAAGGAAGAATGTGTTCTCCTGGTAAGTATTAATACTAAAAAACAATTTTAATACTACATTTTAAGAATTTGTTAGGTTAATTTAATTAATTTAATTGAATTGGAGAATTTCTTAGGTAAATGAACTGTGGAAATTCTGAGTTAATTGTAATTTAATTAAGGAAGTGGCTAAAGAGCACTTCCGAAAAGTTGCTGAGCCTAGGGTTGTACTTTAGGCTAAAGAGCCTTCCCAGTGTGGTCAATTAGCCAGGTCACGTGATTAAATTAGGGTAGAGAGCCTTCCCATATGCTTGCGTGATGGTCTATTTGTAAAAATCGAATATGTTAACATATCATAAACATCAGGCTTACAATTTTACGTGTGAAAAATACAGCCAAATACAACATTTCAGCTATAGATAATACATGTAATAAAGTTATAATAATTTTTTTACAGCGCCATATCCATAAAAGTTCGTCGCGTTGTGCATAAAACTAACACTTAAATAGTACAAATAAAACAAATTTAAATGTAAGAATAAATAAATTAAGGTAATACAGCTGTTAATTAATCAACACATTTTAAAAAAATAAATTTTATGTAAACATCAAGAAGTTAACACCGAATAATAATAAATAAATAAGATAAATTATACAGTTTGTTAAAACAATATTGTTTGGCTCTAAAAATAAATTAAGATAAATGAGAATATCAATAAATTAGTCTAAAATGTTGCTGCAGTAATTTAAGTATACCTACTAGCGTACCAACCCAACTGTTTACAACTGGAACTGCTTATCGATTATGAACTGTTTAACCCCTTTTGTTTTGATGCGCTGCCGAGCTTGGGTCTCTCGAGGATTTCAGCGCAATAGAAGTATTTTATATATTATTATTATTATTTAAAACTGCTTTGACAGATTCAAGATACGTTTTTGATGTGATTGTTAGTCGGCAGAACATTTCATGTAGGCCAGGTGTGTCCATTATTTCGACAAGCAAATCCGACAATCAGACTGAAAAGTCGACAAGTTAGGCCGTTGACCGGTACATCTTGATTTGTGTTTCCCACGGCTTTCAAATAACAGTATACCAGATGGTAGGAGCCCCGATGGTTGTACTGGACTGCTTCATCGACTCCCTATCTGCCCAGCGTTTCGCCGCCGCGGTAGATCGTGTATTGCGGCGTAACTTCTATGGGAGACCGGGAGGGTTGGCGCAATTTTCACTCACAAATTACGGCAATGCTTATTAAGATGGCGCCAGTGATTTGAACAATGTTCTCTCGCCTATATATGTGTCGTTTAGAAATTCATTAGTTATACTAAAACGACTCGAAAAGGGTCTATATATAATGTTATATTAATATGTTTGCATGCCATTATATGCAAGCTGAGTCGTCTAGCAACACTTTATACATTGGAGTGAGTAAGACTGATCAAGTAAAATCCGTCAAACGATATTCTTAAGCTTACATGACGGTAATGCTGATAAAGATAACTACGGTGTTCTGAACAATGTTCTCTCGCCTGTGTGTATAGTAAACTAATAGTATTCTAATAGTATTATACTGTTTACAATAGTATATTAAAATAGTATGTTATAAATAGTATGTTATAAATAGTATATATAATGAATATATATATGTGTGTGTGTGTGTGTGTGTGTGCGTGCGAGCGTGCGTGCGTGCGTGCGTGCGTGCGTGCGTGCGTGCGTGCGTGCGTTCGTGCGTACGTGTGTGTTCCCTATTCCATCATGCATTTGTAGACGTATTCAGCGATTTCTTAATTATTTTAGTATTTATGATATTACCCTTTTTATCTGACCCCTCACCAACTGCACCAACCTACCCCGTGTACGGGGTAGGTTGGTGCATCCTATTAAATACATCAAAATGGTTAACAAACAATCATTTAATTCAACCCAAGGCCACGCATGGGTTATCAATCATCAGAATCACAATTGTGACATATATAATACCGAAAACTCCCAGCGCATTTGTCGTGTGACCGCTAACAACATGCAGTTTATTGAACCAATTTCTCCGCGGACTAATTATTGTCAAAAGTCACCGGGGGACTTGGCGTCGTCGATGGACTGAGCTTCACCGATGGGCGTCGTCTTGCGTGACTTCAGGGTTTGGCGACATGCAGCCTTTTTAGTCCAGTAGAAATCCGTACGTTTTTACAAAACCCGGACATTTTGGTTAAAAAATAAATGTGTATCTTAACATGATTGGTAAGGTTTTCAGGACTTGCAGAAAAAAATGCAACAAAAAACAACCCTGGGGGACATCATTTTTATCAGGAACAAAATACGTACCTTACCTTTATTATAATTTTCTTTTATTTGCTATCCATACATAATTGCACGCCTAGTATTGGCCACCAAGCTAATGCTTGATGCACTTGTTTCGATCGATCTTAAGAAATCTTTGCACAAGGGATCGATATTCTAACTGATTAACTCAATCGACGAACTATCGATTGGGTCCAAACACACTTCCTGTGGGCATTATTATTAATAGCTGTGCGTTTAGCGGATTCGACTCCATTGCAGATACACCTTCCAGGGACATCTTCCTGGGACACCTTCCTGGGACACGCTCCTGGGACACCCTCACGGGACACCCTCCCGGGACACCCTGTACGCCGTATGGAAAGCCAACCACGACGTGGTTAACGATTTAATTTTATTGCCAATGCCAAGAGATAGTTGTCAGTTTATTTATTATTGAGAAATCCATACTTAGTAAGATACAGTGTTAAATTTTAACGCTACGTCTTATTAAGTAAATATATTAAAGTAGTTAAACTGTTAATGAAAGCATCATAATATATATATATATATATATATATATATATATATATATATATAATAGTATAATTTTATATACATGCGATCAGTATATATAATAGTATAAGTTTATATACATGCGATCAGTATATATAATAGTATAATTTTATATACATGCGATCAGTATATATAATA
>SDWI01000705.1:44676-59441 GCA_009193005.1 Lamellibrachia luymesi
GAGAGAGAGAGAGAGAGAGAGAGAGAGAGAGAGAGAGAGAGAGAGAGAGAGCGTGGGGAGAGAGCTGGGTGTTCCAATAATATCAACGCTGTCTTCTGTCGTCACGCTTCATGATTTTCACTCAGAAAGAGGCAAAATGTGTATGGTTATACAGGAATCACGTATAGTGCTATATAGTGCTTTGAACAGTATTGTATACATATCATTAATTTGGACGTTTCCTTCTTTAACCTAATGCGACCTTCTGGGTTACTCTGGGTTACGCTAACTCGAAATGTCTACTTTTGTTCGTTCCTGACAAAAGACAGATAGGTTATGATATGAGACACAATGATATGTATCCCTTGCCAATAACTCGGACGAATAGATAGCGAAACCATCTGATGCCAAGGGGTTTATACAACTGGCAATACATACTCATGCCATATATCTTGGCAGGGATTGTATGATTATCGTTCGACTTTTACCTGTATTATATTACTGCCTGCGTAATGGTGTGAATTAAACTCAATTGAGTTGACAGTAAAATTGTTTTATCTTATTTTATCTAAAATCCCCGTGTATGTCCGTCTGCTTGGTATACGCTGCTACCAGTGTAACTAGAATGATGGTATCATATATTCATTGTGTGTGCGTGTGTGTCTCCGTCCGTCACACTTAACTGACTTACTCGCTTCTTTCACTGGAGTGACATACAAATTCATTGTTATACATTAACACACATTTTCATTTATACTAATTTTAATCAAAAGCTTAACATTACGGAACATCGTGGCTTTTGGGCTGTCGGGATATTAAAATAGATATAGTTCATACTATAACATGACTTTACGATTAAAAACGATCACACTACATTTGAAGAGGGATAATTACATTATCTCACATTTGTTCTACGTGGATGCTTTTCATTTATATCAAGTTTCGTGAACATTCGTTTGATTACCTTTATTAAATATATTTTTTTCATGTAAACCGAAATACTATCGATCGGTGTTAACAAGATTATGCTAATGTTTACCAGCCATCCACTACTGAAACCCCAAATGTAGACGGCGACGTCGTTGTCTTAGCGAGAGTCCAATAATATTTCGTATATGTGTAACCCGCCCTTCTGAGATATTTGTCAATTTTATTTTTAAATATATTCAAGCTGCTAACATTCACACACTCTGTATATAATCTGTTCTATTCATTTATCGTGAGAATGAATATACAGTGTACTTTCTTCTATCCAATCTACACTGTTCGTTCCTTAACACTACTTATTGTCATCCAGTTCTATTACCTGTCCTAAGTGAGAAAAATAGCTGTATCAACAATATTTTAATAACCATGCAATATCTTTAAAAAACGTATGTTTCATGTCCTCTTAATCTCATTGTTTCTATTGTTATTAAACCACATTCGTTTAGACGTTGGATGTTATAATGTTAAATTTGAGTATCATAATTTGACTATAGTTTCTTTTATATTACAGCTAAGTTAATCTGCGTGTTTCTTTGTCAACGATAGAATTCCAATCGAAGAAAACACTCTGAGAAATTAGCCGATTAAATCTTCAAAGATTACTCGCATAATCTAAGATTCTGCAACGTCCGTCATTCGTTGATATTACAGTCAGCCACGATAGACACTTTGGAGAAGCCTTTGTGTAGCGCTATCATCGTTTCTTGCCAAACCAAGATGTACTGATCCACAAGTGTACGCAGGCGATCGGATCTGTGCTAGATCCACATTTCCCGGATCACATCGGTGTTCAAACGGCACTCGTCGATAATTATTCGTGCTCCTGTTTGACCGCGAGCGCTTGTTCTTGTGAGTGTCGGTTACAAAAGAGAACTCTTCCCGTCGAGTAGTTCTATCCCGCATTATCGTTGCAGCCAATTAGCAGGACCGACAGCTGTAGGAATAACATTGCGGGTCACTTTAATGTTCTCCGTGTCATCGGATATAATAGCTGATAGCCAGGGCAAAACCACTTCAGGATAAAACTACACCAGGCATAGCCCTAGCAGACAAACCACACACAGAAATAACTTTATGAAAACTTTAAACAATGTGGCTAAAGAGTTGGTAGGCCATAAATAATTCAAAATGGATATGACTGACCACACTGCTATACAAAAACAAAACAAAAATGAAGGCAATGTCCGTGCGTGCATCAACTTAGGAAAACTTTCTTTAAAATATACCTTTCCAATTGTTTTATGATCATCCAAGTGGATCCTAGATCCACCTACCTACAAACCCATCCACACACCCATCCACACACACACACACGCACGCACACACACAAATGTGTTCATAATTTATTATTATTTATTTCTTGAAATTGTATTTTATTTATTATTTTCAAACAGCTTTTAATTTGTTTAATTGAACTTAATATGCGTTATACACATATTTTCTTCTGAAAATTATAATTACATAAATGATACTAGCCCCAAAACGCCACATACAGAACCCCCACTGGCCATGAATGCAAGTGGCAGGGTTTTTAGAATTGGTGAGACTTTGTCTGAGGCTGTTGCGTCTTTTTTCTGAATGTTACACATTTATGCCGAATGCCAGATTTTGTCAGTTCCAGAAACAATTTAAAAGTTGTTCTCCACATTTATGTCAAAAGTGGGTTGTTTTGTCCTGAGGGGGTTTGTCCATATTGTTATTGAAATGAGGGGGTTATGTCCGGATGGGGTTTGGTGCGAGGGGGTTATGTCCGAGGGGCGTTATGCCCGCAGTGGTTATGTCCAGTTACCGGGTTACCATAATAATCGTCAACGTCTCACTGTTAATTAATCTTTAAAAATATGTTTTCTGTTTCTGTTCTGTCAAAAAGTACTCGTCTGTCTAAATGAGTGGAGCATACTATCTAGATTTAACAAGATTGCCATCCCAAACAACAAGTTCCAGATGGCAAGTGGACAAGGAAGCCATTGGCTTATCGAGAGTCCAACAATTTTCTCATCTATGTGTAGCCCGCCCTTATCAAATATCTGTTAATTCTATTTTTAAACATATTCACACTACTAGCATTAACACAATCATTTGGCAGTTTGTTCCATTCATTTATCACCCTCTGTGAGAAAGAGTACTTTCTCATGTCCAACCTACACTGCTCCTTAACTAATGCTGCTTGATATCCTCTGGTTCTACTGCCTTCTTTAAGTTTGAAGAACATATTCCTATCAACATCCTCATAACCGTTCACTATTTTAAATACTTCTATTTGGTCTCCTCTTAGTCTCCTTGTCTCTAGTGTTGTCAAACCACATTGTAATAAGCGGCTTTCGTAACTAAGGTCTCTCAGTTTGTGTAAATGCTAACAGCGAGAATAATTTTTTTAAATCATTGATACATTTCATAGTCAGGCGAGTCTCACTCAAATGACCAATTGTTGGACGTTCGATAAGTCCACTTCGCATTAACTTAGTCCCGTCTTACGTTGAGTTGCCCCGTCCTACGTTGAGTTGTCCCGTCTTACGTTGAGTTGCCCCGTCCTACGTTGAGTTGTCCCGTCTTACGTTGAGTTGTTCGGTAATAATTCTTGCCATCGTGATGTGCCTCGTTGCATTCAACGTCATAACGACAATCAGGATTACTTCTGTTGTAGCTTCAACCATATATCCTTCTGACTTCCAGATGGTACTTTGGTTTACACATGTTCTGTTTTGATCTAAGACGTCTTTGAAGTGGCCAAGACGTCCGTTCCTGTTCTCCAGATGTCTTCAACGTGGCTCAACTCAACATGACATTTGCACATATTTGGATGTGTGTTGCCTATATATTATGGTTATATTTATGTTTTGTTTTAAGATGTATTAAACCTATACAAACACTGCATAAACAATAGGTGTAATATGATAATATTATTGACTTAACAGTCACGAAACGAAACAGTGATACCGCCAACATTTCAGAGGTGCTTTTTCAAAGCAAGAATAACTTATTTTCACAGTGTCCAACGTATTGCAACTGGCTGAAATAATCACGTAACAACGAAGCCGTTACCGCCGCTGGTGCACTGGTTTCTTTCTTTGTCTTCCGTCACTGACACGGGTACGACTGACACTTGCACAGTGAAATAAGATAATGAAGCTAATAGGCTCGATCTGGTTAATAAATCATCACTTCAAGTCACTTCAGATACATTTTAATTCACAGCTCATAGCACACGTGCGCTTACTATTACGACCCATTCCACTTACGAACAATCTAAATAAAATATCGCCATAGCCAATTATGATGCCTAAACAACGTTATTATTATAACACACTTTTAATACGATTTAATGAGATTGCCATTCTAAGCAAAACCAGGTGACAAGTGGACAAGGAAGTCATTGGCGTATTGAGTGTCCAACACTTTTCCATCTATGTGTATCCCACCCAATATTTGTCAATTCTGTTTTTAAACATATTAACTCTACTAGCATTTACAATCCTCTGTGAGAATGAATACTTTCTTACGTCCTGTCTACACTGTTCCTTCACTAACGCTACTTCGTGTCCTTTAGTTCTAATATTTTTCTTAAGTGATACAAAATACGTCTACCAATATTTTTTAACCATTCAATGTCTTAAAACTTCTATTTGATTTTCTCTTATGCAAATGCATAGTAAACATGACCCTCGTCACCGATAAGCCTCTTTAATTTGTTTATTACATCATAATGTTCGGAAGTGTAAACAACCATTAATTTCAGTGGGTGGCGTGACTCTAATTTTGGAGTTACGCTCGCAGGATTGACTAAATATTCGCCGTTACGAAATCACCACTCCAACTCACAACAGTCGGGAAATGTATCACTTAAAGGCTTTTCGTCTGTACGCGAACTACAACGAACGGGGTCGAAGTAATGTCCGTATAATGGTCGAATTCCCATACGAGCTCACAAATTGCATTCCTCCGCCCGGCCGTCATTTTAGTTTGATCAAAGCCACTCGTCCGAATGAATGAGTTACTCCGCTCGGCAAACACCCGCTTTGAGCCGGCCTGGCTTAGACCGCGACACCTCGCATTCTCCGGCTCCGGCTGTCTCGCCCGTCTCTTAATTAAACCCCCCTAAAGCCCGTTGCCCCGATGTGCAACCTCGAGTTTAATCGAGCCGGCGGTAATGGTTAGGAACCAAGACGCAAATAAAATTAACCGGCTTATCGCCTACTGTATAAACATCGCAGACAAAGGCCGGAGTTGGCTCGCGGAAAGACGGTGTTTCGCTCACCACAAATGTCGTCTGCTCTCATCCAATGGCGCCGTTTTGACTCGCCGTAAAGTTGACCAATGAGACTCGACCTCCAACCCAAGGACTTTGCACCTAGGGTACAGCGTTAAAACACGAAATTGTCACATTATCACAGCGAAAGTTCCATTAGCACGTTCTGTTGTATTCGGCTGTCGTTCTTGTCGACATTCTGCGAGTCGACTCTGTTGTCTGTCGCGACGATACTCGCCTTGCGATCCTGCAGTCACTGCTGGTGACTCACAGTCATCTCACGCCGCAAGGTAAGCGTCTACGGACACGGTGTGTGTCATACATTTTAAGTGAGTAATTAAGTTCACATAATTAATTGTTTTAGCAGCAAAGTGTTGGTTTAAACACAGAGTAATGTTTGACATGTAGACTAGACGAATTCACCAGACTACACAGGGCCGCGAAACATTGGTGTATTTAGGGGGGGTTGGACCAAGCCCCCCCCCCCCTATTGGCTTACTTTTTGTTTTTGATTTTTTTCTCGTACATAACCTGCTGCGCCACTACACGGTAGCATTGTAAACTAATGGGTGACTAAGCTCGCCCCCTTTGGCCTCCCCCGTTGCGTCGTCTATGACCGGTTTGTTGCTGTCCCTATATATATACTTTTGTGTCGTGGTGGGCCTAGTATCTCCGCTGGGCCTAGTATCTCCGCTGTGCCTAGTATCTCCGCTGGGCCTAGTGTCTTCACTGGGCCTAGTATCTCCGCTGGGCCTAGTATCTCCGCTGGGCCTAGTATCTCCGCTGGGCCTAGTATTTCCGCTGGGCCTAGTATCGCCCCTCACCACGAGTTCAAAGGTCGTTGAGTTATTTATCGAAAGTTACACTTGCGATAAATAAAAAAATAAGAAACTCCAAACGGCATCTCCTTAGCCTTTATATAATGCTTTGATGTACAAGTTACATTTGCGAAAACAAATTGGTGTAGTTAACACAAAGCAGCAACTTAGTAAGTAAACATAAAATCTTAGGTTTGTTTATATTATAATTATATGGTTTGTTTTGGCATACAAAATAAATTTATGTAATAATTTCCCTGTTGCTATATGATCATTCGCCTGGTTTGCGATGTTTATTGTCGCACGATTTGACGACCCATGGGCCGAACCCGTTATGGACCGAAACATCCGACACACCGCCCAGAATGGGATTATCTCAATGGATATCGCGTCAATGGCATTTTGTCAACATGATATATGATCAACTCTTCATATTGTCATTAAATTAATATTAAATAAAAGTGAGACTGTTATAAAACTCGTAAATGGTCACAATACGTATAACTATTATTATTATTATAATATTTATAATAAATAACAATTATTATATGTTAATGATTTTTTTAATATGTGTGATCCTATGTTAATGACATTAAAAAGACGCATAGATTGGTGTAACAGTTTGTCACATTGAACGACTACGACACTCCAACAATACGCACGATCGCGTGTTGGTGTTATTTCTGTTACGGGACACTGACCGGACACCAGACAGTTATGACTTCTTTATGACATTGTCAGGACAAGGCCGGGTGGGGGGGGCGTGGATTTTCACGTCACGGTGAGTCAGGGTATCTAAGTAACAGAATGGAACCCCAATTTCGCTACAATAAAACAATTACACATGTACCATCATTTCCAACACTGTCAACGTCTGACATCACAGTGGTCAGTACCCTGGCCAAATTGACCGGCTGCGAGAGTTTGCGATGCACTGCTTTTTATGACCCCAATATACTCATGTCACACCTTTTCACAGGACAATCCAGGTCACGGGGGAGTCGTGTAAATAGTACAGGGTATATGACTGTAATACTGAAATGGTATATGGCTTAATTTAGTTATATACAGAATTTCACGTCCTTTGTTCGTCCCACAATTATACTTCTTGTATATATACTAGAAATGCGGACATTGAAATAAAATAACAGAAACTGTCTTGTTCGGGTATATTGTACCGGAATCCGGGCTCAACAGTACGTCAAACTAACGTGTGAGGCAGTCTGAAGTCAGTTTACCATACCAAGACGTCAACAGTTGAATTGGAAATTAAGGAGGATATAGGGAGCAAAAAGGTGGGTCTTCAGGAGACGTCAAAATTGTATTACATTTGCTGCAGACTTAACACTAAAAGGGAATGAATACAGCAGAGTTGGTGCAGCAAACGAACAAGTCCTAATTCCAATGTCTGTTCTAAATCCCAAAATAACTTTTGCGTTCTTGCGTCCCCATCGAGCAAGCGTTATTTTGTGAACATATTCTAAGTAAACTCGCTTCACTTCTGCAAGAGTAGTTTGGAGCTTAATAATAATATTTGGGGGATTTGGAATTCGAGATAATCCGAGAAACACAACAAATCAGCGGCAGTCGGATTGAGCGAAGAAAGATAGCAACGCGAACATCGTGGTTTCTTTGACAAGGTTCGCGTGTGTCCGATTCGGGGGGCGTCTAAGTGTGTTTTGATCAGGTCGCCCCGGGGGTGGGGTGTTTAGACCGGGCAGGGAATCGCTTCAATTGAATTAAATTACGCTTTACACGCGGCTGTTTGCCGGCGTTCTGGGCGCTACATAATGGCCGAAACAGTGGCGCTTTAAACGGGCGCCGTCGGCTGACCGTGCGCACGCTGTCTGCACGTTGGGTGGGGCGGTAGCGGCCGATGTATAGGGTGACAACTACGCCATTAGCGGCGACGTCGTTAGCACCTCGTGTCCTGTTGCCAACCCTCCGTCTGGGGCGGGTGTCAGGCGGCAATATGTTCCCCGCACCTGCCCTGTCCGTCGGGGTGTCTGCCCCCAGGTATCGATTCACGCCATCGCCGTCCATCTACATAGATTTCGTCGGGAGAAATTACAATAAGCATATTTGGTGTGTTGCCTACGCGTCAAGCCAATCAGGGTTCGGATTGTTGCTCTCCGGGTTCCCATTTCCCTCCCGACACATTAATGGGAGCTCGGTCATAAACCCGGGTCTAACCCGACCAAATCAACACGCGCATGTGATAATCATGTGACATTAATTTCTCGTTCAACAAAAACATAAAACATCGACGTCGTCCGTGTAAATTAATGCAAGTCGTGCTGAGAAATGGTGATTTACGGCTCACTTTAGCTTCGAGATAGATTTGTGTTATTTAAATGTAATTTTCGGAGAAAACTATTAGCTGTTAATGTGTTTTGTATGTTAAACATAAAATATTATATGCAACACATTTCCCAGACTATTCGATGTTGCTGACATTTTGTTCATTTTATACCCGGAGAAATCTCAACCAAGGAGTAGTCCAATTTTCAAGAGGTTCTTAATTACTACTTAAGTAAAATCGAGAAAAACGCTGATATTTGGAGGGCAGAATCCCCAAAAGTAAAATCTCTAAAAACCACGGATGTTTAGATGAGTAGACGTTTTGTCTGTTTTGTGTCTTTTTCTTTGCTTAATTTCACCAGTTTACATACTGCTTTATTACTTCTGTTTAAAAGCTTACAATTACAGTTAATTTTCTAACTAGTTTATCTATCATCGGGTGCCGGTGTAATTAGACATGAATTTATAAAATAGCGTAGCGACTGATAGAACACACACCGAAAACACTCCAGTTGATGATTCAGTGCGCAACATCTAAGTTTTTATTACGTTTGACGCTGTGTAAAAATCACCTTTTGCCAAATTATATGTCTCACGTTTTTAAAAAAACTGATTCCTTGAAGAAATTGATAATTTGATCTGATTAAGATGTTGCTTTGAAAGCAATACTGTGTTGTTTTATAAATAGAAAGAAGAGAGAACAAAATAAATGCTGAACCACATTCCGCTTCAGTACAAAATTTTAATGCACAACGTTGGTCAAAGGGCGGACTTTTTTTTAGACAAACTCCCACTTTACCCACCGGTTTGGCAAGTCAAGACGGCGGCGAAATGTAGAACTTCAAACGAGTCGTTTAGCAAAGTCGTTTCGTCGTTTAGCGCGCGTGGTGGTGACGACGACAAAGCCGCGGACGGCGCGCGCCTGCGGGCGGAGACCGAGAGACGAACATTTATCTCCTCGACTCCTTTGACCTCGCCGCCTAACCAAGTGATTGTTTTAAACGGGCGGGCGATGAGTACGCGATAAACAACACGATCGCACCGATAGCTAAGTCGGATAGTGACACTTGGGCCATGCGTCTTTCATTTTAACTTGTTACATGTAGAACCCACGTTCGGGCGCATTCTGGTTTAATCGGGAAATCACTTCCACGCGTAGTTTGTACATCTTTGCCTTGTGTATTCCATTCCATTCCGTTATTTATTTCATGTGGAACTTCTAAAGAAAATAGCAACATAAACACCCAGGCTGTACAGACTGACCTTCTTTACTGTGCTGATGACATTTGATGATTTCGTTGATTCTGTTTCAATCGTGACATCGGAGTTTGTTTTTCTTTGCATCTCGTTGCTTTAATGTGACGTCGCTCTACGGGCAATGTTGTCTGCTTTCACTCTTGCTGCGAGTATTACCCGTTGTAGCGCTGCTATAGTCGTCTCCTCTCCGCAATTCGCATTCTCAACTACTTTCCGCACTTGACGTTTTGCCTGTTATACTTCTCCCAGCCACCCGTCTCGCTTTCTTCCCAGAGTTTCCCCGATTCGTCCTACAGCAATGCCCATCATCGATCCGTCTCACACACGTGCAGCTTCACTCAGTGTATCTTCTTTATCTATTCTCCATTTTTATCGGAACCATCGTCTCGTCTATACCCACAGCAGATACATATGTATGCACTATGTATGCGCAGCAGTTTTGTATCGTCGTGACAGCTAACAGGCGGGTATCCACCATCCATCATACACCGGGAGTTCTGTCAAGTCACGGCCCTTTGTTCCAGCGCACCGTAACAAATCCGCGCGTAATTACCTTACTCCCGTCAGAGGTCAGCGCGGCTTATACGGCCGGCGATGATGGCTTTATGGAGAAGGCGACGAGGCGACGAGAGGCCCTGATCGCGGGCGGCTTTGCGGAAGCCGTAAAATGATTAGAGCAAGAAATGACAGCCTAGGTCTTATATTGCTCTGGTCGTCGCAGTATTAATTAATGTCTGGCGAACGCAGACGCGGTACCCAAATGTCGGGGACCATACGACCCGTGGAATTGTATAAAATGGCACATTTCGTCTTGCCATTCTCGATTAAATTCTTCACGGTTATATAAATCTGGTCTCTGGATCCGTAGCACACAACTTTGCACGTGTCATTTGTAATTTGTCAAGTTGTAATACCAAAGACACTGTTTAAAAACATAATTGATAATATTTGATACACCAGGGACTGTGCCAGGATTCGGAACAAATAAACAGGTTATTAATTAATCTTAGGGAAGCTTCATTCCCCAGTTGGGTGCGGGGTACCTCCCTAAATCTGCGTCCACGTATAAGCAAAATGAAAATCCGTTAATATCAAGGCGACATGTATTGTTTGGAAATGATGTTTTATGCGTCAATTCACACGTAAAACATGAAATTATATTTTACACAAACCTTATACATTTGCAATGTGGATTCTTTTGTGCAGCGCCTCTTAGGATCTCTTAAATGTTAATAATCGAAAATAAAATACAATATGATGTTGAATTCGTTAACATTTATTTGCAAAAATAATTATGACGATGACATTTAATTTTGACTAAACAACACTCGTCTAGACAATCAATGTTTTATTACTAATTCCGCATAAATATTTTGTTTTTGTCATGATCGGATGGGTTTTGCTGATTTTCAGAAATATGCTCACTGGTAAATGTGCGATTTAGTCCGTGTGGCCATGGGCTGTGCTGTATCAAAACGCTACCCTGTCCTCTGTCAAAGGGGGTTTAAGACTACTCAAAGGTTGTCGTCAGTGGCTGATCTGGTTTATGACAGCGTCAACAATTCGGTGCGACATCGGTGTCGCACTCATGGCTTTGATTCCCGGCTTTACAACGCCGCCTATCGGCCGGATTATCTTTATTGTCTGTGGAATCTGTCTGGCTCTCAGACCCGACACGATACGGCACACTGGCTACTATTGACCACTGAAGTCGGACTCGGTCAGGCAATGGTAGTAAATGGGGCTCTGTTGGAATTCGTCGGGCAGCTCGAAGAGTGTCGCCGCCGCCGCAGAGGGAGTGGCCGATTGAAAGGGGTGGAAGCACAACGGTTTTCATTGGTCAACCGAACGACTGTTTTACTGACATTGCGACAATACTATAGGTTATTAGTATTTATAACATATATGTTGATTAACAATAATATCCATAGGCCTACAAATCGCGATCTTTCATAGAGACCTCTTTACTGCAATTAAAGGCAATGTTGAAATATAGCGTTTTTTATCGGATGTTTAATTGTTCTGTCAGAGTCCCGTTTGACATTTTCTGAAGGTAGATATATACTACAGCAATAAATCGTCATTAAAACACGGTGGAGCCTAATAATATTTTTTCGTTTAGATGTAATTTCATGACAGAACATGAAGAGAAACCCTCACATATAGCGGCGTGTCAGTTAATCAATGGAAATCGTTGCACATTCCCTTTAAGCGACGTTCGCTGCGATGTATATATACAGCAATAGTTGTAAGTAGTCGTAAACCTGACGCCACGCTGATTATTGTTTATACTGTAACACTTTAGTAGGCCACTTAGTTCAGTTCATAAAATAACACAATAGTATGTATTGTTGTTATTGGCACAGACAATGATTATTATGTTTAACCAAATCAGTTCTGTTGCGCAATATTAACTTTCTTATTCCCTACCGTTGCAACCCTGACTAATGATAATAATAAAATAATAACAATTACACCACCGGTAATGTTCGTGAGACTGTTCAGTGAAATCTCCATATTTCTATCTAATGTTGTCTTTTACACATTTAGCTCATTCGTAGCTTTGGCACACACGTGACCACAATTGTAAATATAAATTAAGTGTATAGTTAATGTCAACCGAATATGTTGGATCGCACGCACATGCGCTCGAACGCACGCACGCACGCACGCACGCACGCACGCACGCACGCACGCACGCACACACACACACACACACACACACACACACACACACACACACCCAGGGAGGGTGAGTATCAGAGTGCAGCCCAGTCGGGTGCTCTATCGTCGCGGTGGGGGCGGAAGCCGAAATGCGTTGCAAACAACTGTCGTCTTGTTCACTTTACAAGCGTCATGCAGCGCGACTAATGCCGACTGTTCGCGAGAAGTCTTGTGTCCACCGGGACCCCCCAAGGCGCCCTGTTGGCTGCGCCGACCGCGAGCATGCGTCATTTGTGCCGATCCATTCACGGCGGGCCCGCCTCCCATTGGATGGCTGTGCGCTTTGATCTCGCCGACCGACCAATCACGCGGTAGCAGCGACGGTAATTATGCACGCGGTCCGTCAGTGGAGAATTTTATTGCCGTCCTGGTACAGATTAGCTCGGCAAATATCATTTTGACGACAACGTCAACAAGGCACGTTTGATAGCTGTGTCCGGGACGCGATAGATCGATGTTCGAGAGAGAGAAGCGCTGGTAGAAGCAACGTCGTTTTCTGCGTAGATTTGCCACTTTACGGAGCAAGACAGCGAGTTTCCGCAGCGCGCTCGCGTGCAGTAAAACGTAGGTACAACACGCTCAATTGACGTCGCGCACTTTTACGAGCGTACGAAATTAGCCCGGCACGCTACCGTCGTGTTCATCAGGCGCTCCTCTGGCAGGTGGGGGGCGTAGTGAGCATGGTTTAACCCTCCCGTCAGTTCACGCCAATCGTAAAACCAATTCGTTAAAAGGTCGTCAAGTTTTAACTCTAGTGCTAGTCGTGGTCTCTTCGTTTAGCGCGCTCCCCAAAGTTTAGTTCGCATTCTTCCATCGGTTGTGATTCAAACATGGACGTGTGTCACAGCTGTCCCTGCTGACAAGGTGACATTTACTAGCTGTTCGTAGGTGGCAGACAGACTGACAGGTGGGTTCTACGTGTAGACACGACGTCGACTGTAACGTTCGTGGCGGCCAAGTGTCGTTAAATGGTTGTGTTTAGATCGCGCACCTTTTTACGGACATCCGCGTTGACGCGTCTCTATATTTCGTCAGTTGTTTATGACAACTAACATGTGTAGCACTGCTCACCGTCAAACCGGACAGTCGTCGGCACTGCCCGTGGTTCTGCCAAATGTAGACTGTATAATGTATGACTATGCAAGTGGGTTCGCCTTCCAACACTTTGCACCTTCAAATTAATAATATATAACTGATAAATTAAAATGCTTCAACTGATATCCGTAAACTTAAATTATGGCAATGCTTATTAAGATGGCGCCAGTGATTTGAACAATGTTCTCTCACATATATATATATATATATATATGTGTCGTATAGAAATTTAATAGCATCAATAGTTTTACTAAAGCGAATCGAAGAGGGTATATAGATAATTATTAAATATATATGTTTACATGCCATTATATGCACGCTGAGTCGTCTAGCAACACGTTGTACATTGTGAGTAAGACTGATCACGTAAAATCCGTCAAACGATATTCTTAAGCTTACAGGACGGAAATGTTTATAAAGATAACCACGGTGTTCTTTCATGTTCTCTCGCCTATAACGCGTATAATATTATAAAAGATACAACATTGCATGCTGCTGTTAAATTATATAAGTCTAATATCAACCGCGAAATATTCAACCAATTCACGCAGTCACATTTCATGCAGGTCAAAAAACAACAGTACAAGACGTGGTTATTTCGAATACGTTGCAAGTGATATACAGATATTTCATGTACCTTAACCGTCACGTCTAACGACCATGTCCTGTTACAGATCCGTCACGTACAATGGTCCAGGAGTTAGCGGGATACGACAGTTGCGCCATGCATCCAGCGACGAGACAGACCCAGCACAACATGAACGCCTACTCATACTCGGGCCCACAACCCCAGTACAGTCCTGACTATGGCCAGTACCACCAGCTGACGGACGGCCCGAGTCTGCAGCAAACGATGGCCGGGTCGTGCACGGCAGGCGGCTGGCCCGGCATGTACGTGGGCGCCCCGACGGCTGGTCCAGGTCGGTCTCCGTCGGGCCTCGATGACTGGTCCGCGTTCATGACGACACAGACCATGCAGGGACATCCTAACCCAGGCTACGGTTACAGACACGGCGCCTTGTCCACTATGGCCCCGGAGATGAACTATGGGCAGAGCACCCACAGCCCGCTTCCTGTTACGTCTCTCCCGAACCTCAATCACTCCCCCGACACTCCCGGCATGATGTGTTCGTCTCCCGGCTCCAATGTCGCCATGACGGGAAGGCAATCCCGGCCGCCCTTCGACTGGATGAAGAAGCAAGCCTTCCAATCTCCGCTCGTCAACGGTATGTCCATCCATCATTCTCATGGTCCTCAAGAAGAGGTCATTTTCGTAACGAAAATTAAAACATTATAAGTACATCGTCAGATCATTTTACCGTAAAATCATGTTATATAGTATAATGTATATATATATA
>SDWI01000705.1:93452-104633 GCA_009193005.1 Lamellibrachia luymesi
TAACTGTTCACTCTAACTGTTCACTCTAACTGTTCACTCTAACTGCGGTAAAAGTGTTTGTGGGAGTGTGTAGCTGTGTGTGACGTGATTGGATGTTTTGCACGATTGGACAAGATACTGCCATGATTTTTTTCACAAGTGGTCAAAGATGTTCGACAAACAAGCAAGCAGCTCATCAAATGCGTCATTAATTTCAATTTTAATAGTTATGTTAGTATACAATTTGTCTGTATTAGACAAGTTTTTTATATTAGTGTGTTCAATGTATGCTATTTTTGTGTTAGTACATAATTTGTAGTGAACATATGACTTGCACTACAATGGGGTGAAAAGTTGGGTAAAAATCTAAAACTCCAGACTGGAGGTATACATTGAACCACAAAACAAATTAAATAAAGTTATGTATGTATAAGGCCTAAAAAACAATCATAATAAAACATAATGTGTTGTAGACATATTATTTAGGGATTTCTGACTTTGCATTTTTCATGTACCACCTATTATTATCATTATATAACTACTCGGGTCGGGGTGAACCATAGATAAGTATTATACTTATGTTCACCCCCTTTCCAACGCATAATTTCTAATAATTACTCACGTTGAATATGGCGTTGTATTCTATTTTTACTGTTGTGGAATTTGAAGTGCTTGTTGGAAATAAAATATTGATTGATTGAATGATTGCATCCGGTAAAAACAACGAATTAACTTGCTGCTCTATAACAGTGACACGAGAACATGCAGTAACAAGGTCCCACCTCAAACCGAGATAAAGCCGACTTGATTGTGTTATCCAGCGCCAGCTCCTCAATCTTGTAGCCGGAATAACACAACGTCGGGATGCCAAAATCTCTAACACTGCAGAGCAGATATTTGATCTGTGAATCTCTGATAATAGCAGTTGCCATGATGAACGTGATAATACAAGACACGAAAGCAAATGAGTGACTTATTCCAGTTATCATGGCTTATATGACAGTGGATGAGCACATGTAGTGAGCACATCTTTGTTCATTCTGCCTAGAAATGTTTTGCTTCAACAATATTACCATTGTGAGTTTAGTCCCATTATACTGGTAGTCCTATTGTAGAATGAGTCATTTTGCACTCCTTGTGGACACACTAGTGATTTCATGGTAAAGTGCTTTGTCACAATTGCAATTACTTTTAGATTCACACCCCTATTCACTAAATAAGGCAGCTCATTGCATAGGTGCTAATCTTGTGTTACCATGCTGTTGATTACGTAATAATGTAATATAACACCAATAATTAAAAGTGTATTGGAAAAAGGGTGAACAGAAGATGTGTAATATAGTTAACTGTAATAAATATATAAAGTAAATCATAATACATAGTCATAGACATAATATGCATAATGATGTTGTATAGAAGGGTGTAGTTAAATTGTATCATTTCCGATTTACTCCATTATATTTAGATATAAATTATTTTATATACCAGTACACACCCCAATCAGTGATTACCAGTATTACGGCAGTAGATGGTGTAAACCATTGATGTAAGGCCGCCTACTAGGTGATGTTAAATAGACGGAACAGCCAAAACATGACCGCCGATCATCAATAAGTCATCGTTCCGGGAGCCCAAAACATACTTTAATATATGTATAATTATTTCCTACTTGGTGGAAAGTTGCATTATTGCATTATCTAACTATATATTCCAGTGACATCATTATATAGATCACGCAATCCACGCTATTCGCAATTAAATCTGGTTCCGGGCTCGTTCCGGCTAATGTGCAGGCCCGTTAAAACGTCACCTTGCCTTGGCTTGGTATTTGTGTCTAGTAGTGGGTAATACGAGGATAAGGCAGGATGGGGTGGGGGACGGGAGAGCACACATTGTATCTTGTATGTTAAAAATGTCCTTATAAGAGGAACAAATGCAGGGGGGGCGCCACCTCGTGGTGTCTCGACAACTAATTATATCTTGATGAATACAAATCCTGCCAAAATAAACGGGGGTGCCCGGGCACCAGGTGAACACCCCTTTGACCGCCCATGGGTCCATACACCCGACTGCAGTCACTAATTTGACAAGCATTCCTGGATCCGCCGCTATAGTTACTTGTCTATAAATATTCGTGAATACCTGTAGCCTTCATCTACTCCATTACTCTCTCTCCCCCCCCCTCTCTCTCTCTCTTCCTCCCCCCCCTCTCTCTCTGTCTGACGAAGTACACGAGTAGAGATTCTGGTGATGGCTGAATATTTTTGAGTTAGGTGGACGAGGAAATTGTTGAATACTTGCACGAGAGAGGGAAAGATAAAGAAAATAAAAGTAGATGTCCACGACTCTAGAAAATACCGAGGTGGCACGTTGCTGAGTCATATTCTGATGTCGTAGATATAATTATGGATGGAAGGATAAGGAGGATAGTGGAGTGTGAAATGGGAGAAGAACACAACAAGGTTTCAGAAGAGGAAGGTACGGCGAACAAGATGTTCACTCTGAGGCAACTGGTGGAAAAGAGATTGGAGGGACAGAAGAATATGGCTCTAAAAAAGAAGGCAAGTTGCAGGTTTTCTTGTTATCTAAATGTTTATGTACGCACGCACGCACGCACGCACGCACGCACGCACGCACGATCGCACGGACTATAGTCCCCTCTTATAACGCCATCCCTTCTACAAAGAAGATAAATTGCACCTTGTGTGTAATAATAAAGGTGAGGTGAGGGGAAAATGATCTTGGGTAAGCTTTTGCTGCATGCCAAGGTGGCTTCTGTTATAAGAGGGGGACCACTGTATAATACATTAATTACAGTACATTGTGCATACAAAATATAAACAAAATACATGTAGCATGACTATTTTGTAAAATTTTAATAATAATAATAATGTATTTCACAAGTTCACGCCACTACCATGTCTCTTGCAAATTCAGTCAATTCTAGTTTGAACTAGAGTGATCGAGTCGAATATCTCCACACCACCACTGTAGAGTTGTACGAATACTTCCTTTGCATCACGGTCATTAACTCATCGGTCCATATTATATATTTGGGGCGACTGGCCTCGGACACCAACTCTGTGATCATGATTTGGAAATTCCCTTTTCACTTTCGGAAAAAGTTAAAGCGAAATAAAAGTCATGGTTTTCGGCCTATGCACCAATAAGAGTAAAAAACACATCCATTTGTAGCTACAATTCAAAATATCACGCCAGTCGTTTACTAGGAAAACTTTGTTGAACACACATATTAATTCCATGGGCCGCACCATACGGTTAGATAACCCTACGTCACGAATGAATTCTGGCAAATGAAAACATCTTTGTATACACATATTCCTATACTTGCCAATAGGAAATGGCCATGCTATTTGCATCCAAACTGAACTTGTGTACAACATATTTAACTTTTATTTACTAAACTAATCCTCTTGTTGACAAAATAACACGTTTGTTTGAGATTTTGCTTTGGTTCTGCATATGTTGGCCGCCCTTATTACGTCACTTGTAGTCTAGTTTACCCCGATTTTATAGAACTGCGCATGCGTTCATCGGTCGCACTGGTTAACATGTCAGCCCTCGGTCATTCAGAGAAATGACCGGAATCTCCCACTTTTAGAATACATTCAGAATAAACCACTGGCATGGTATTCTTGATTTTAGCTGCACGTGGTTATATTTTATTATCTCTTTTAGGTGCATAGCTCCCAAACCATGAGATTCGTTTCACGTTAAAGATGTTCGCGGTGCACACGGTAAGTACGTGACTGTCTTAGCTTCTTTTTGTGTCATTGCTCTGCATCAAATCAGAACGACCGGGGAACACGTGGCAATGCCCTTACTTCCTGAATAGCAGAAATTGTATGTTAGAAATGTCTTCATATCAGGAACAAATGCAGGAGGGCGCCAACTCGTGCTGTCTCGACAACTAATTATGTCTTGATGGAAACAAATCCTGCCAAAATAAATGGGGGTGCCCTGGCAGACACCCTTTGCTCCGCCCATGGGTCCATACGACCTGCTTCAGCCACTCGTTCGACAGGAACCCCCGGAGCCGCCGCTATATTTACTATTGTATACATGTTGCCTCTCCATACCCACATTACCGTGACTCCCATCACTGTCGGGACGGTTGGGTTCGTGGCGTTGGGTTCATATGACAATATTATGTTTCCCACGTAGAATAACTGTCTTCACTACGGGCTGCATCGTAAAAGGCGATTGTTTCTCAGATTAGTTTGTAAGCCCGACAACATATGCTGACCTGTGGAAATTCAGTAAAAAAATAGTATGTAACAAGAATCTATTTGTGTTTAGTAATGGATACTACAGTGATAATTGCGGCATGCTGGGGAGGGAGCAAATCAGAATGACTTGAGGACATGTGACAGTAATGGTGGCAATGTCCCGGATGTTAGGAAGTCCTCGCCGGAGGAACAAGTGCAGGAATGCGCCATCTCGCGGTGTCTCAACAACTAATTTCGACTTAATGAAAAAATATCCAGCCGAAATAAGGGGGAGGGTGACCAGGCACCTGATGGGCACCCCGTGGATGCGCCCTTGCGGTCCCTATGGATAATGTACAGTTGATATAAGTCGATAGCAAAGTAGCAAATGCTAATATACAAACAAAATTTAAGCAGGAAAACCACGGTCTAATTATGTTTTATTAAACACCTGTTATTTCTTTATCATGCTAATGTGAATTATTATATAAAACAGTTGTATAGTATATTGTATAGTATATTGTAAACATTCAAAATACATAAATAATACTACATGGTAGGCGTATATTGAGTTTTATGGACGTCTATGAAGCTTATTACTGATTGTACTAAAATCTGTATGTACAATTGGTGTACTGATAATGCGAGATATCCTCTTTTTATGAATATAATATAAAATTAGATACAACCATTACAACAACATAACTTGTAATAAACATATGTGCATGGTATGTATACAAATCATTGTATATTCATAAGTTCATATCATTATGTTAATTATTAATAAGAATAATTAATAATTCCTAAAACGTTTAATATCTTAAAACATTGGATGTAATGTACTAGACAACAAATTAATTATGTCCAATTGTATTCGTCACAGGTATGTCAGACTTAAAGTAACAACCGTAAAATTACTGCGTCAATGTCAGCTCTGGTTGGTGCTGTCTTGTTGGACTTAAATCTAGAGTTTGGCATCTGTGATATCGAGCAAGTCTTGGAGTCTTAGATAAACGATCTTCTTCACCTGTTCAATCCCGAGATGCACCTCTTCATCTGCAGAATTCAGGAGACGTTTTTCCAGTCCTGTCAAGATGGCTGTCTTCTTGTTTTCTCGCACGCAGATCACAAATGGAAACCCAAATTTTGCTTTGTACAGGTCATTGCGTGTTGCCATGGCAACACTTTCGTCGGGAGACAGATCAAGAAGCCCAGCAGTCCTCTGTTCACGTGTAGATTCACAGCTCAACTGTCCAGCTGTTGCTAGGCGGCCGGCCAGGTCAGGGTGGCAGCGGAGAATACCCTGTTTCACTGAAACATGAAACAGATATATTGTGAAGATTCATTTAGTAATAGAATGTAAAGCCTACGAAAAAGCTGGTCACCAAGACTTAGTAAGAATGCTTCAGTTCAGCTCATGAGTGACATGACACATTAGTCGTCTGTCCAGGGTAAATATATAACCCCATTTCGATACGGCAAGTCGAAATTACAGGCAATACGTGTATTTGTGTCAGCGCTGAACTTGCAGAATGAAGATTGGAAGGAATGGTCGATGTAAAACAGATTGTTCACTTTCTGTCGAGGGGACTGGGGTTTAAAATCACACGCTGTCGTTTCGAAACATAGGCAATTTCGTTCACCCCACTTTGTAGGTACGCGACAATCGGCCTACATACGCGCTAATCGCTTTGGCCGCGACGTCGATCTCCGTGCTCGTTCGTTCGCCCGGAGACCGTGTTTTTGCTGCGCGTTTGGCTGGCGTATTTTAAGAGCTCCCGGAAAACACTCATTGTGATGATGTAGTTAACATGTTCCGCTGACGCGTCGTTTTCGAAATTTTCCAATCCGATTTGTGGAAGTCAAAAAATATTTACGTCAAACTTTTTGACTGTCATCAAAAACAAAGTCATCGACCATTTACCTGAAGGTAGCTAAATTTTTCTTTCAAAACTTTATAATTTGTATTTCCATATACCTGTCTATGTGTGTGCCAAATCTGAAGCAAATTAAACTATTAGCACAATGTTTTCTAGAGTTAGCAAAATTTCATGTCAAACCGACAAATGGTTGATCGGGTTGAATTTCACAGCGACAATCCCCTCTGTTTGTCATCGTTTAAATGACCGTGGCCCACCATGATCATACTGAAATAATTCTTTTTGGTGTATTTAANTATATATATATCAGTTACAGGGGCTCAAGCTGATTCAGTTGCCCGTGGTTCAGACACTCACATGTCATGGACAGCAAGTCGATAATGCTGGTAAACTTCTCAAACAAATCAGCAGAACTTGCAAATGGTCGGGCTGACCATACCGCTGCAGCAATAATCGGACAATGTTCGACAACATTGCCGAACTTATCGATAAATTCTTCGTACGTAAGTTTGTTCACCGCTTCCATAATTTCCAATGTAAATAAACGAAGTGCCAATAATGTTGTGAGCGCGGCGTTGTAAGTTTAAGAAATCAGTTTCCATTATTATTTCATAGGTGGCGCAACCGTTCCTTATGTCATATTAATATTATAGTTTCGAAGTAACTGTTGTTTCTGGCACTCGGCAACGTTCTGTTAACTGACTACTGTGACAAGTCTGTATAAATGTTTTGGTTACTAGAATCTGATGGTTTTGTGGGTTGCAGTTGCATAGTGGTGAGAACATTGGACTTTTGTTTGACAAGACAGGGTTCGAATCTTCTTGCTGCCATTTTGAACTCCATGTTGCCCCAGTTCACACAGCTGTGTAAATGAAATTGTAGCATGGCTGAATGCTTCCCAGAGAAGTCGAGTTGGTAGGACTTTGAGCGGTCCCAAGCACCGGATGCAGTGCTATGTAAACACTTGCCTTTATTCCTGTTATATTTTAAACAAAAAGTTATATAAGTAAATGCTAAAAGGTATATTCAAGACGCTTGTACCCGCTCTTGTCACGTCGCGACTCGACTTCGGAAACGCGGCCCTGTACGGCATTACCGGAACCCTGCTACATCGACTCGAGATGGTCCAGCGATCCGCTGCGCGTGTCGTCCTCTGCCTACGTCGACGTGACCAACACAGCCTGACGGCGGCACTACGAGAGCTGCACTGGCTACCTGTGGCGCAGCGAATTCAGTTTAAACTGTTGACCTTGATGCAAGGCGCGGTGCATGCAAACACTCCACGTTACCTTGCTGACCTAAATCACCCTATGTTCCCTGTCGCAGTCTTCGTTCGGCTGACCAATCTCTCATTGTTGTTCCTAGGGTAAATCTGGAACGGCTCGGCCGACGAGCTTTCTCGTGTGCAAGTCCCACCCTCTGGAACTTTCTTCCAATAGGGCTAAGAACGCAACGCGATTCTAAACATTTTAAGAGGGACTTGAAAACTTTTCTCTTTAATCAAGCTTTTTCGTAATTTTTGTGTGTATGTTCATGTATAATGTGTGCATGTATGCATGGATGTATATGTATATATGTATATGTGTATATGTATGTATATGTGTGTATGTGTATATGTATATATAATGTATATGTACATGTGTATGTATGTATGTGTATGCATGTATATATGTGTGTATGTGTATATGTACATGTATGCATATGTATATATGTGTTATCTTATGTAATGCCTGTATTGTAGTAATTATATTCACTAATGTAATATATTTTATTAATTTATTTAATTTATTTATTTTTAGTGTAAACACCCTTGATTCTATTTTTAGAGATATGCGGTGTCTAAATAAACTTGATTTGATTTGATATATTATAAAGTGAAAATACTGATAATATTGCTAATTTAATTTTTGTTAAAGACGTTGAGTCTTAATTGCGTGAGGGTTATAGACATGAAAACTTCGCACTGAGTTTGATGTACTCGTCGGACGTGGTGCTAGTGTTGCTGACATTCGGCGTGGTGAGATTCGTATTGTTTACAATTGTTTCAAAAAGTACTTCTTTCGTTTTATCTCTATTTCAGTGTACTGTTTTCAAAGTTGTCAAAGTAAATATTATAATTGTGATGAGTTAAGCATAGTGTTTGAACAGTACTGTGGACTGGATATATAACAAATTAGTTTTACCTTTTAATTAACTTACTTGATCATTATGTTTTAGTGCTTGCTGCGGTAGAACCACTGGAAGTTGATGCTGTAGTACTCAACGTGGCCAAAAACCACATTGAAATTATTTGAAATGACGTGCGTCGCCTGGACCAGACGCTCGACTAACATCGACGACTAATTCAGGAAACGCAGGGGATGTATCCTGGAGTGCCCCTTACTGTCTCTGCTGTACTCACAAGTTACGATGAGTAAGTTTCAGTATCAGTACTATTTATATGTGGCTAACATAAAGTTATGAGTCTAAATGCAAGAAGAAGAAGATGCCGATGGTTTTGTGGGGAATTCCAAGATTTTTACCATTAATTTACATTTTGTTGACATGCATGTTTGCATTGATGTATTGTAGTGGAGTCGGTGTGTAAACATTTTATTTACATGCGTATGAATAACTAACTTGAATCTACTTATCCTTCCTTTGTACAGTGATGCCCTGTACGAGATGGGTTGATGTACAACCAGAGGTTACACCGGCTGACAGCTCAGATACCTAGTGTATCTTTCTGGGATTGGGACATCATGACGCGACTTGCACTCTTCAATGTTGACGGCCTGCACCCATCACGTGAAGGCAACGCTGTGCTCCACGATACTACTGCCAGCAGTATCCGGCAGCTACTGTCACCTGATCATAGGCGTGGCTTTCATGTGTAAGTTTAAGCGAAAACTGTTTTGTATCATGAATATCGTATTGCCTACAGCTGTTATGACACAATACCCTTTATTGTGTCTTCCTTGTAGAAGCCGTGCTGGTTTTAAATTAGAAAAGAAAACTTTTTCTAAATGATTTGAAAGTAGTATATCTGTCTATGCATGGAGGCGGATATGGTAGGAACCGAGCTGACCTGTACCCGCACAGAACATTGGTGGCGTATGGAGGCCAAGGCACGAGCCATGGCTGCTAGATCACCTCGACCCCGTAGACAATGGCAGGACACAGCACCAACGAACCAGGAAACTACCAGCTACCCGGTCCAGGCCACCCAGCTGGTCGTACTATGGACACCGATGACCTAGAAGTCTACGTCTTCATCAGCGTGGCAGGAATGCCCATCACCCTTCATCCGGGACTGCTGCGTTCACCATGCACAGTACGTACAGTACATATTTTCCCAATTTAGTCGGTCCCTGATGTTAAAACATCATTGATATTAAAAAAATTGAATTGAATTAACAGTGGGTCAAAGGTCATGGGTGGACATCTATTAAGAGGGACCAATATATCTTATAGGGTCATCGCAAATTTGCAGAAGGGAAGGGCTAAAAAGAGAGGAACTTCGGCAATCTACATATTATTTCATTGTATGAATTGTATGTACATTATATAGCCACACCAGTGTGCGTGCGTTCAATAGTCTCAATAAACGGCAAAAACAACAATAACTAAATGAAGACTAAAATGTTGTTCAAACACGATGATATGGACAAGAAAATATTGTAAATAACAATAAGTGGCTAGCTATGCTCATAATGCAAACTATGAGGCTACATTACGTTTATCCTAATATGATATAGTATATACTACTCACTATATGTGATGCAAACGTCTTAGCTCATGATTACACGCAAAATGCAATATAGACTTTGGGTTGAAATACAGATATGCACAATGGCAAATCATGTAGTCTTATGTCAATGATATATTTCTATCACTATTTATGTATATAATGTGGTGTTCTGATATTTCTACTTTGTATAATTAAAGAGACCATATGTTATTTTGAATAAGTATTGTTTATTTTCCTGTGTACCGTAAGCTATTTACGATTTCCGCCATTTCGGAAAAGAAATGATTGAGTGATAACACATGCTATTGACAGCAAAACGAGAGTATCGTAACGAAATACCGGTTAGTTCAACTTTCTTGGCTCCCGAGAAGTAGCCCAAGGCACAATTAACCGCTTCTCGTCTGCAATTAATTGTTGGTTGTTACATTAACAACCCGCTTGTCTAAGTTCTGGTTAGTAATTATATATAAACAGTAACTCGTGTATTTCAAAAGCATTTTGTCAGGAAGAAAAATTCTTCTTAGTGACAACCCAAGCTACTGCAACGAAACAAAGCAATATTATGTATCATAATTGACGCCGAGTCCGACATAAATGTTTTGAAATACCTCGGTATACGAGACATAATGGCACAACGCTATGCTTTTTAACAGTGCATTAAATTCATGTTAGGTAATTATGGATTTGTTTTCTAATAACACCGCAATCATAAATGTGCAAGCTAATGTGGAAGTGCGTAATCACATCAGTAAACAGATAGTATAACAGGTGTTTAGTACTTACTGCCCCGTGAATAGATCTCGCGGTGTCGTACTCTGTTGGTGACGACGGACGGGCGCTGTGTAATCAGTCAATCGGTGTGCAATCCGGTTCTTCGCGGGTGGAGGGAGTTTATATAGTGTCAGCCAGCCAACCGGAGCACGGATAGCTGGAGGTGCGACAAAGGCCCCCAATTATAGTGCTGTCGCCCGTGGTGGCGTTGATAGCCACCACACTCTCCGTCCCCTGTGTTTTTGTAAAGCCTATGGTAATCTTAATAAAATAATCATATGCAAATGTGGCTTAAATACAAATAAAAAAAAATAGCAGTAACAAGACTGGCATCCGGAATGAATGACACTGCAGTAGGAAGCGATGTTGTATTGATTTTGTTAACCTCCTCCCACGAAGGTATGTCCCTACCCATAGTGTTTTCATCTATTCCAGTACGGCGTACATTGATAGACAGCTATCTAATGTTGTATTGTGTTAGACAGCTGTCTAATGTTGTATTGTGATAGACAGCTGTCTAATGTTGTATTGTGATATACAGCTGTCTAATGTTGTATTGTGATAGACAGATGTCTAATGTTGTATTGTGATA
>SDWI01000705.1:115467-137770 GCA_009193005.1 Lamellibrachia luymesi
AAACAATCACAGCCATGTGTGAAACATAGTATGCTTACAAATAAAGCACATCAACGCTTAATCGCAAATAATCACAGCCATGTGGAAACATAGTATGCTTAAAATAAAGCACATTAACGCATAGTCGCAAACATTCACAGCCATGTGTGAAACATAGTATGCTTACAAACAAAGCACATTAACGCATAATCGCAAATATTCACAAACATGTGTGAAACATAGTATGCTTACAAATAAAGCACATTAACGCATACTCGCAAACAATCACAGCCATGTGTGAAATATAGTGTGCTTACAAATAAAGTACATTAATACATAATCGCAAACATTCACAGACATGTGTGAAACATAGTATGCTTACAAATAAAGCACATTAATGCCTAATGAAGCACACCAAGCCTTAGCGCATAATGAAGCACACCAAGCCATGAACAATCGCTAGCCTGGTGGCTATTACTAGCACGGAGTTTTACTGTGAAGGTCGGCAGCTCGCTAGCTGAATAGCTGCCCTACCGTATGGCTCTAAACGTTTTTACTCTAACCGCGGGCAGCTCCTTGTAAAAAACGAACCGAGCCAACCCGTGGCAATCAGACAGTAAGGAGTTTGTGTGTAGTTGACTGAAGACTTTATTTCGAAGACGGAAGAACTGTTAACGCAGGATGCGGTAGTCACCGTAAAACTGAATATTTAAACGGAATAACACAATACAATTACATTCGTAAAAAAACACGAAGTGTGAGATGTCAAATAAGGACCAATTAACAACACCTAATTGATAATTACAGAACACATACAACACGACAAAAACAGTGTAATTACTAATCTCCTTGGACCTTTCTAAACAATAAATTCACGCAGCCTGCCAAAAGGTGACTAATGCAAATGGCTGTCCGTCAACTGCCCCGCGCCTTCCGCCTATGGGGAAGATAATACATTATAAATGTTACAATCGCCAGACGGCGACACCAGTCCATCCAACGTTCCGCAGTCCAAAGCCCAGACAGTCATGACGCCATTTACACAGGGGTTTTCCCGAGGTTTACGCTGAAACATTCGCCAGGGTGCGCTCACGGGGTTTCCCTTTAGGATTTCCCCAGGGTTTGCGCTTATACAATCGCCAGGAGGCGCCCACGGGGTTTTAGGTGACCACGTGCACGATGTACTTCCGTTTCCGGTTCCTTCGCATGCACAGTGAGTTTATATCCGAACATCTAACCCTAACTCCAAATCAGTGACCATGTTGCATTCACTTCAGGTTCCGGTTTCTTCAACCAATCAGTTACCATGTTGCATTCACTTCCGTTTCCGGTTGCGCGAGCACCCCCTAACCAACCTACTCAGAACCTCGCAACTGTACAACATCGACGATTTGTACATAACCACGGCCAAGTCGTTGCAGTCGATAATGTGGTTTCAATAAGATATACGCATGTTTGCTTATTTGCATAAAAGTTGAACACATATTTTGCAGTTTCCGTGTACTAGAATTACGCCAATTTACGGGTGAATAGTTGTTATAACGCGTGTTTAGGAGGACGTTACGGTCGCATAAGTTTTATTTGTTTCCTGAATCTTTCTGTATGAAAATTAGCATCGTCACTTGCCTCGTCTATTGAACGAGGTCACGCACTTCCATATTTGGTATAGCGGACNGCATAATCGCAAACATTCACAACCATGTGTGAAACATAGTATGCTTACAAATAAAGCACATCAACGCATAATCGCAAACAATCACAGCCATGTGTGAAACAGTATGCTTACAAATAAAGCACATTAACGCATAATCGCAAACAATCACAGCCATGTGGGAAACATAGTATGCTTACAAATAAAGCGCATCAACGCATAATCGAAGCACACCAAGCCATGAACAATCGCTAGACTGGTGGCTATTGTTAGCACGGAGTTTTACTGTGACGGTCGGCAGCTCGCTAGCTGAATAGCTGCCCTACCGCTCTAAAAGTTTTTTACTGTAACCGCGGGCAGCTCCTTGTAGAAACGAACCGAACCAACCCGTGGTAATCAGACCGTCAGGAGTTTGTGTGTAGTTGACTGAAGACTTTATTTCGAAGACGGAAGAACTGTTAACGCAGGATGCGGTAGTCTCCGTAAAACTAAATATATAAACGGAATAACACAATACAATTACATTCTCAAAAACACGAAGTGTGAGATGTCAAATAAGGACCAATTAACAACACCTAGTTGATAATTACAGAACACATAAAACACGACAAAAACAGTATAATTACTAACCTCCTTGGGCCTTTCTAAACAACAAATTCACAACAACAAGGTGACTAATACAAATGGCTGTCCGTCAACTTCGCCGGGTCTCCCGCGCATGGAGAAGATCATACATTATAAATGTTACAATCGCCAGACGGCGACACCCGCCCATCGAACGTTCCGCAGTCCAAAGCCCAGAAAGTCATAACACCAATTACAATATTTAATTTATTGCACATGTTTAGCTTTTAGTTTACAATTCTACAATATAAGCGACATTACTTTCTATTTCACAACACTAGTTTTAATTTTCATTGTATTAATATGTAGTTTAAATGTTTTAGCTTAATTTTAATTTATTTCATTTATTGAATATTTTGAGCATTTAGTCCACACGTATTTTGTATTATGTGAAGCGCTTAGATTGGTAATCATTTACCTAAAAAGCGCTATATGAACAACCGGTATTATTATTATTATTATTACCACTGGCCAATAGGAAGCTCTGCATACATCACATTACTAATTATCTTGTTCAGGCCAGTCCAATTAAGCGCTGTAGCAATATGCCGAGGGAGCAGGTTGTCATATACAGCACCTTAATAGGTGTTTCTGTTTCGGCGACTCAAGAGTACTTTTCAGCCTGAAGGCAACAATTTATTTTCCCCACACACCTTATTTCACACGCAGTTGTCTTCCATTCATGCCTCTTGTTGATTGCCCAGGTCCACATTGGTAACGCATAGTTGGTGAAATGATTGCTTTGATAAGCTTGAACGTAACAGTTTTGTTTAGTGTATGTGGCATGCTACATCAATTACATCTCATTGCACATTCATGATGTGCTGTAGTTGCATCTATTTCGTTTTGCATTCGTGTATTATATTCATGAATGGTGTTAGTTGGATGTAATGGTAGACATTGGTAGTACCCTGTAATGTATGTGTGAAGTGTAGCTATTTTTAAATATATTAAGCTTTTAGTAATGTAAATATGTTATGATAAGTTTCAGTGGATGCCAGTATTTTTTTTCATTTCAACTGTTAATTTGCTAATAAAATTAATACAATTAACTTCACTTAATATAATTAATTAACTTGAACAAAATGGGTCAATTTATTTAAATTTAATTGAGACATTCCTTACTGGCACTCGACTAAGTGCTCGTTTAACACTTCCATACTTAAGCATATTCACGCTGTTGGCATTGACACAATATATTTACAATTTGCATGAATGAGGCTACATGAAATGGTTTCATGCATGAATGAAGCTACACGAAATGGTTTCTTGAATGAATGAGGCTACATAAAATGGTTTCATGAATGAATGAGGCTACATGAAATGGTTTCATGCATGAATGAAGCTACATGAAATGGTTTCATGCATGAATGAGGCTACACGAAATGGTTTCATGCATGAATGAGGCTACATAAAATGGTTTCATGAATGAATGATGCTACATGAAATGGTTTCTTGAATGAATGAGGCTACAAGAAATGGATTCATAAATGAACGAGGCTACATGAAATGCTACATGATTATTCCATACACACAGCCAAACAATCAGTTGAAAACTGAAGTAAGAATCCATATTTTAGTGACATATACATGACAAAACGCATCAATTTATATGTAAAATATATGTGCTTGTTATTCTATAAAATTTCTATTTGATGAGATATTTGTAGCAATAGTTAGTCCTTTAAGATTGAATAATTGCTTCTTTTTGATAAAATGACAGATGTTTGATAAGGTGATGAAAAATGGTTGGACTCTCGATACACTTGATAAAGACTGACTTCCTTGTCCACTAGCCTTCTGCAGCTTGAAGATTTGGATGGCAATCTTGTTAAAATTGCTGGAGGTAAAACTTGTTTCAATGTTGTCACCCTTTTTTTCTATATACATATTAACTCCAGGAACTGCTATATTGAAGCACATTTAATTAGTAAAAGTTGGGCTTCACAATTGCGATTAATTTGTTTTGTCTTAATCCTTTCACTTAGATCTTAGCGTGCGCACCATCCAACATTGCTGTTGACAATCTACTGGAGCGGCTGGCAGGTCAGAGGGTAAAGGTCATCAGACTAGGTCATCCTGCCCGATTGCTGGCCAGCATCCAGCGTTACTCGCTGGATGCAATACTTGCGGGCAGTGACGAGGCAAAACTAGTGGCCGACGTGAGGAAAGATATGGACAAGACACTGGTAAACATCTTTTGTTGTCCTATTTCTATGAAGCAGGCGAATATATTATGTGAGGCATTGTAGGGGACAGATCATTATTTTACTTCAGGGTTAGTGTCATATGAATAAAATCTGCAGACACTCATGAATTTTATGCAGTCATGTGATCTATCACTGCCAGACTTCTATCTCTGGGCTTATGAACAACATCTACTAAGGAAGGCCACAGTCCATAGATGATATAAAAACAAATTCTGACAAAATCAGTTCAATCAGTGCAGCTGAATGTGTCGTTTAAAAATTTTATGTTTAATTCACCTCATGTCTGCAGTGCAGAGGCCGGAATCTGAAACACGTGCTCAAATCTCAACCAAATCAAGGATACTAAAGTTATTCAAAAGTTTCCACAGGGATCATGTATCATGTGAAGCAAATATGTACCAAAGAACATATCATTTGAAATAAAAATAAGGAAGTTATATTAAGTTGTATGAATACCATTTTTTTTACCTTGTACACGCTTCCAAGGGGAGAAAAAGCAGCCAGGCTACAAAAGCTTATGACTCCTTGCACTACCCAGTGAAGGTTTGGTAGGGTAATGGTAATAACAACTTATGACTCCTTGCACTACCCAGTGAAGGTTTGGTAGGGTAATGGCAATAACAACTTATGACTCCTTGCACTACCCAGTGAAGGTTTGGTAGGGTAATGGCAATAACAACTTATGACTCCTTGCACTACCCAGTGAAGGTTTGGTAGGGTAATGGCAATAACAACTTATGACTCCTTGCACTACCCAGTGAAGGTTTGGTAGGGTAATGGCAATAACAACTTATGACTCCTTGCACTACCCAGTGAAGGTTTGGTAGGGTAATGGCAATAACAACTTATGACTCCTTGCACTACCCAGTGAAGGTTTGGTAGGGTAATGGCAATAACAACTTATGACTCCTTGCACTACCCAGTGAAGGTTTGGTAGGGTAATGGCAATAACAACTTATGACTCCTTGCACTACCCAGTGAAGGTTTGGTAGGGTAATGGCAATAACAACTTATGACTCCTTGCACTACCCAGTGAAGGTTTGGTAGGGTAATGGCAATAACAACTTATGACTCCTTGCACTACCCAGTGAAGGTTTGGTAGGGTAATGGCAATAACAACTTATGACTCCTTGCACTACCCAGTGAAGGTTTGGTAGGGTAATGGCAATAACAACTTATGACTCCTTGCACTACCCAGTGAAGGTTTGGTAGGGTAATGACAATAACAATTTATGACTCCTACGTTATGTTGTAAAATAAACTTACTTACGAAGCAACTTATGTGGACGTTTGAAGTATATCACGTAACACAGAACAGTCATATAAAACATCTAACTATTGTACATAATTACAAACTCGTATTGTTCTGAGGTTCCTTCATAATATCTCCAAACCCCCGGGGGAATTTTTCTTTTATGAACCATCACCTTGGGCCTCTGGGCACGCATACACAATTTCAGCCCCATGCATGTAAAATAGAGACATAAGGGAACAGACAAACACAGCCACAAATATCTTTATAGCATAGAAGTCATCGACACATCAGAAATACCTCGTTGTATCTTCCTTAGACATCCCTAAAGAAGGCTAGAGACGGTGGGGCCCGTCAGCGACTCAGGGAAGAAATGAGGACACTACGGAAAGAGTTAAGGCAACGGGAAGATGCTGCCACCAGGGATCTTCTGAAGCGTGCTGACGTTGTCATGGCAACGCTAACTGGGGCGACAGACGAGGGACCGTTGAAACAGCTGGAAGAAAATCACTTCGACATCGTCATTGTGGATGAATGCTCTCAGGTGAGAATTGTGGCAACTCCAGGATTCATCTTCTATCCTTTCTTTTCCACATGGTAGGGAGGCCATATCCCAAGCTATTTAATCACTAAACTCTTCCCCATATGTGTCCCTCCTCTGCCTTTCTCTTTCACCCTCTATTTGTTATAGCCTTTCTAAACATCCCTTCACCCTCCTTAACATTTCTGTTTCACCTTCCACAACCTTCCATTTTCCCTTTGGTGATCTCCCCCCTTCCCCCACTCTCCCTCTATTCCAGGATTCTTTAGTTTCTGCTGGGACTCAGTAACACAGTAGTTAGAGCGCCAAGCTGTCAATTGAAAGAATCAGGGTGCCATAGACGCCTAGGCAATTTAATTCACCCCACTTTGCCTGTGTCTGGTCCCTTGTACTTGGTGTCTGCGCCAGGGGAAGTAAAAGATCCCACTCAGGGAGTAAATGTATATTGTGGACTCTCACTAATTGTATATAGGATGGACGCTATAATGGAGCAGAGCACCACGAGTGTCTTGTCCTTGTCCAGGTGTATACTGGCGCTATATAAGACATCATCATTATTATTGTCGCGACTGTAAAAGACACTTTTAATAATAATAATCATCATTGACGGAGACATTTGCCATTGTTCACCAGGCAATGGAGGCTGCGTGTTGGCAGGCATTGCTTCACGTGCCCCGCTGCATCCTGGCTGGAGACCACAACCAGCTCCCTCCTACCATCATCTCAAGCAAGTAAGTGTCTCTGTCGCACGGATAGACAAATCATCAAGTTAGTCTAAAAGTCATCAGTGTTTTATGCTGAATCCATCCTCTAAGTTGGACCTTTTTTATTTTGAAATAACAGAGGTTGCAAGTTTTGGATAACAACTGGTGCAGAGAATTCCAGGTGAAAGGAAGATATTAGAATGCAGTTCAGCTTAATGGGAAGAACAGTAGGAAGTCAGATGATGTGGGCAGGTCACTGGGTGCAGATGGAGGAGGGCGGGTCACTGGGTGCAGATGGAGGAGGGCAGGTCACTGGGTGCAGATGGAGGAGGGCAGGTCACTGGGTGCAGATGGAGGCAGGCCGACTAGCAAAGAGAGCAGAAGCAATGAAACGGCCAGGCTGCTGGAAAAGGGACAGAACAGCTAAAATGGGGAGTCTTGGGTCCTCGTGATTAACAATGGTCCTTGGTCCCTGGTCCTTACATTGGAGTGTTTACTTTCAGAGCAGCAAAAGAGGGCCTGGCTGTTACCCTCATGGAGAGGGTGCTATGCCTATACAAGGACAAGGTCATGCGAATGTTGACTGTCCAGTATCGCATGAATGACCTCATCATGCAATGGTCTTCTGACCAGCTCTATGACGGCAAGTTGGTCGCACATGAATCTGTTGCGAAGCACCTGCTAAGGTGAGTTCCCTTGTAACCAGTATCGTAATTTTCTGTGTGTAATAATAATAATAAAATAATTTTTATATAGCTCAGTTTCCTTGAAAGCTCAGTGTGCTTTTCATAAAATGCATGAAATAAAAATGATACATAGAAAATTGGACTGATTGTACTGACAGAGACGTGAATGGCGTGAGTGACACAGAGGATACTGCCACTGCGCTGCTGCTTATTGATACTGCTGGTTGCCACCAGAGGGAGCTACAGCTGCCAGACGAAGTTTCCAAAGGAAACGAAGGTATACTCAGCTTGTTCAAGGTTTCCTAGCATGCCAGTCTTAAGTGAGTGATTCAACCACCAGGTGGCAGCAGAGGATGCACAACAAGATGACAGATCCTTTTGAGGGGTCATTATTTAAGTTATGGGGCAGGGCTGATGTAGTAGTGGTGCACTGTGGTAGATTTATGGTTAAATATATGAACTAAAGAAGTGTTGTTTTGAAAACAGCCAGTAAGTGACAATTTCTGCAAAGTTAGCTACAAAACACAATCCGACAGAACAGCCCAAAGTAAGACTGGTGACATTATCCTGTGGGTTGGTGCTAAACTATATAGAGCTGGGATATAACGGCAATAGTACAGTTTTTATTAAACTTATTTAAAATAGTTATTGAGTCAATTTGGTTTGATTAATTTGGTTTGAATAATTTGAGTCATTTCGTTTGAGTGTTTGATTGAGTGACCATTTACTGCTATAGGTGAGGCTGACCTGGTGACAGCTCACGTTGACAGACTGGTCAGTGCTGGAGTGTCACCTCAAGACATCGCTGTCATTGCGCCATATAACCTACAGGTAACTACTGCCCGGGCTTTTGTAGGTACAAATACCTTGATACTTATCAAGTACATTTTAGTCGTAATAATCAGCAGTAAGGCCCAATATTCTGGTATCATTTATTGACTTCAATAAAATACTGCTAGTAATGCTATGTTAATTGTGTGCCCTGCCTGTAGGTGGAGCTGTTGCGGTTGCGACTGTCCCAGAAATACCCGAAATTGGAGATCAAGTCTGTGGATGGCTTCCAGGGCCGGGAGAAGGAGGCAGTCGTCATCTCCTTTGTCCGGTCCAACGAGAAAGGTATACTACCAAATGGACTTATTTTATTTATGGCCGTGCATCCAGTCCGTGGTCATATTGTTATTAAGTTAGAAATTAAGTGTTTTTATCTACACATATCCTAAGCCAAACTGTCACACCAGCAACCTCAGCAAAGAATTTAGGAGTTATGTTTGAAAACAATTTAAATTTTAGACAGCATAATTCTCAAACTGCAACTGGTTTCATTAGCAGTTGACTGGTTATATATATGCTCTAGTAATGTTACACTAGGTATTATTGTGCATGCCTTCTAACAAAAATTAGAATCCCCTCTTTAAAGTGATTACATGGATTTATTCCTTACCCTGTATTACAGTGTGGTTTACATGATTCTACCATCTGTAGGTGAGGTTGGCTTCTTAGCCTTGGAGCGGAGAATAAATGTTGCCATCACCCGAGCACGGCGCCACCTGGCGGTGATATGTGACAGTGAGACCGTGAGTCACAACAAGTTCTTGAAGTCGTTAGTGGAGTACTTGTCTGAGAATGCAGACGTCCGCTCAGCAGAACAGTACATACAAGGTGAGAATGGTGTGATGTATACTGACATATAGATGGGCACAGTGGGTAGAATGGTGAGATGTATACTGTGTATGTATACTGTGTATGTATGTATGTACAGTGGGTAGAATGGTGATCTGTCAATTGCAAGGACTGGGATTTGAAACCACTTGTACCGTTTCAAAGCTTGGGCAATTTCACTTATCCCGTGTTGCCTCAGTTCATTCAGTGGTATAAATGAGTACCTGGCTATAGACAGTGGTGGAAATGTGTGAACGAATAGTCTTGCAGTAAGTGTAAAATGACTGAATGCTTCCCCGAGAAGTTGAGTTCGTGTTAGCTGACAGGGGGTGAAATGTTAAACTTTTTGAGTGGTCCTAAGGACTGGATACTGCGTGAAATAGAAGAACATACCTTTTACTTGTATATAGTGTTAATATGTCTACCTACATTGCAGTGACGTTGTTGTTGTGGGTGTGGCATTGATATTGATAAATTACAATGTCACATGTTTCTGTTCGTCTTGAACTAGTCATATCTTTTGTGGCTAATTATTCTAGCCAACCCTCCTTTCGATAAATTGAGTCAACAATATCGTTGTCATATATTTAACACTAGAGGGCGTGCTAAGTACTGACTGTCTGCGACCTGAACGACTGCGCAACATGGAGAGCTCACAGAAGAATAAACCGACTCAGTCTCGCAGCAAATCAGACAAGACAACGGCAAAACCTCACAAGACGACACAGAAAGCTGCTCCAATCACAAGGCCAGCACCCCACAAGTCAGTCAGGTATGGGACATGCACCCTCATAAACCCACCCAGTTCTGTACTTCGTGCAATGTAGTTTGTATACCATTGGGCAGCTGTGTATTTGTCTGTCACACTCTCCTGCCTTCTGTACTTGTTAATTAATTTTTTGGGGGAAGAATACAATTTGTTTGGCAATTGGCTTAGCTTAATTTCAGTTGATAAGTTGGCTCCTCGAGACTATGAAAGTCTTAGTGGAGTCTCCTTAAGTTTGTTTTGTTATATACCTGACTAGGTACTGTGTTTTTTATATGCTTTATACACTCTCGTCTGTAAAATTATAATCTATCATGGATGTATTATTAGAATTTGTTGGGGTCAAATAAAATCATTCTTCTTCAAGTGCGAAGCCAACTAATGAGGCACCTTCAGCGAGAGAGTTGGAGCTGCAGCAGACCTTGGTAGACTTCCACAGTGATACTGCCCGCACAGAACACGCCTTCCCTGCAAGTCTCAATGCTCATGACCGCTACCTTGTCCACGAGGTCAGTACTGGGGTCACTGACTCACTGGTGCGTTGACCAGTGGTCAGGCAGTGAACTGAGGGAGGCTGGAGAGACCAATGCCGTTATGGACAATGAACCCCATAAAATAAACGTGTTAACATTTGTATGCCTACAGGTCTATCTGTACTCATACACTGAGCCATCCCATTTGGTCAGAATTATCACAATATTAGTATGTTATAATAAAAAACTATCATGCATAAACCCTCGGAAAACTGAGTTGATGAGTTAATCCACACAAAATGGCTTGGCAATCTCAAAATCGGTATACAATGCTAAAGTTCAACTAATGGATCAATATGCTTTGTTTCCTTTCAACACTAATACGGAGTGAATTTCAAAGAATTGGTGCAGCTACCAAAAAAGCCCTACTCCCAATATTTATTTCAACTTATTTATTTCAGAATTAGATGATCGAAGCTGTTTGGGCTGTCTTGCAGGAGTGATCAGTGAATGTAAATATGGCAGTTGCTTAGATGAAAGTACCTGATCGGTAACAATACAGATCTTAGCAATAATGCGATATCAGACAGCAAGCAACGCAGAGATTTGTGGTGAGTGAACTGTGTGGAGAGAGAGCAGTGTCGGGTACAAGAACGGTGATACACAGAGGGTAGTGTGCGGACAGTGTCGTATACATGGACGGTGATACACGAGGGTAGTGTGTGGACAGTGTCGTGTACATGGACGGTGATACACAGAGGGTAGTGTGTGGACAGTGTCGTGTACATGGACGGTGATACATGGAGGGTAGTGTGTGGACAGTGTCGTATACATGGACGGTGATACACGAGGGTAGTGTGTGGACAGTGTCGTGTACATGGATGGTGATACACGGAGGGTAGTGTGTGGACAGTGTCGTGTACATGGACAGTGATACACAGAGGGTAGTGTGTGGACAGTGTCGTGTACATGGACGGTGATACACGGAGGGTAGTGTGTGGACAGTGTCGTGTACATGGACGGTGATACACGGAGGGTAGTGTGTGGACAGTGTCGTGTACATGGATGGTGATACACGGAGGGTAGTGTGTGGACAGTGTCGTGTACATGGATGGTGATACACGGAGGGTAGTGTGTGGACAGTGTCGTGTACATGGATGGTGATACACGGAGGGTAGTGTGTGGACAGTGTCGTGTACATGGATGGTGATACACGGAGGGTAGTGTGTGGACAGTGTCGTGTACATGGATGGTGATACACGGAGGGTAGTGTGTGGACAGTGTCGTGTACATGGATGGTGATACACGGAGGGTAGTGTGTGGACAGTGTCGTGTACATGGATGGTGATACACGGAGGGTAGTGTGTGGACAGTGTCGTGTACATGGATGGTGATACACGGAGGGTAGTGTGTGGACAGTGTCGTGTACATGGATGGTGATACACGGAGGGTAGTGTGTGGACAGTGTCGTGTACATGGATGGTGATACACGGAGGGTAGTGTGTGGACAGTGTCGTGTACATGGATGGTGATACACGGAGGGTAGTGTGTGGACAGTGTCGTGTACATGGATGGTGATACACGGAGGGTAGTGTGTGGACAGTGTCGTGTACATGGATGGTGATACACGGAGGGTAGTGTGTGGACAGTGTCGTGTACATGGATGGTGATACACGGAGGGTAGTGTGTGGACAGTGTCGTGTACATGGATGGTGATACACGGAGGGTAGTGTGTGGACAGTGTCGTGTACATGGATGGTGATACACGGAGGGTAGTGTGTGGACAGTGTCGTGTACATGGATGGTGATACACGGAGGGTAGTGTGTGGACAGTGTCGTGTACATGGATGGTGATACACGGAGGGTAGTGTGTGGACAGTGTCGTGTACATGGATGGTGATACACGGAGGGTAGTGTGTGGACAGTGTCGTGTACATGGATGGTGATACACGGAGGGTAGTGTGTGGACAGTGTCGTGTACATGGATGGTGATACACGGAGGGTAGTGTGTGGACAGTGTCGTGTACATGGATGGTGATACACGGAGGGTAGTGTGTGGACAGTGTCGTGTACATGGATGGTGATACACGGAGGGTAGTGTGTGGACAGTGTCGTGTACATGGATGGTGATACACGGAGGGTAGTGTGTGGACAGTGTCATGTACATGGACAGTGATACACAGAGGGTAGTGTGTGGACAGTGTCGCGTACATGGATGATGATACACGGAGGGTAATGTGGACCGTACATGGTGGAGCAACACAGACAATTAGGCTGTCATTGACGTTGAGAACTAACTCAGTGAAAATTATATTGAAAGTTAGAATTAAACTGTCACTGAATTTAGGTCAAAGACTGGCAGTGAAATGGTTGTGTTTTACAGATAGCAGAACGTCTGGGTCTGGTTCACCTGAGTTGTGGCGAGGGACTGGAGAGACAGATTGTAGTGAGCAAGTCAGACAAGACAGTCTGCCACACGTCAACCCCCAACACCTCCAGCACTGACAGCCTGTCAACGACCAGCGTCAGTTGTCCCACACAGTCATCTGATGACACTGAGGAGAGTTCTGGCGACGGTCCGACAAAAACATCCGCTGCACAATCTCCTACAACATGTGCAGCACAATCTCTGGTAACTTCAGCTGTCCAATCTCCACCCGGTCCGATCAGAGATAGTGACTCGACGTTTACTTGCGACAACTGCGGCAAGCAGATCCCCGCCGCGAACCAAACATTGCACACCTTGCGTTGCCGCCAGGAGATGGCGCCACCTAGTGACAGCATTGTGCACACAGAGAAAGCGAAGAAATCAAAAAGCACAAAGAAGCAGAAGAAGAAGAAAATATTGGAGCTGGAATCAGAGGAAGACTTCGATGCGTTGATCGCAGCGGCGATGAAGGAGAACGTCTCCTGCGCGTTCACTCGTTGCAAGGAGAGCACCGCGACGCTGGGACAGAACTGTCCATTCTGTGCCCGCAGGTACTGCCTAAGGCACCACATCCCGGAGGTGCACGGCTGCGGGGATATGGCAAAGGCTCGTGCCCGTGCCCTCATCAGCAGGGACGGAGTTCTGCACCCAGGCAGTGGGGTGCCCAGCAAGTTGCCCGATGCCAGAACGCGAGCACATCTGCAACGGAAGCTCGACAAGAAACTGACCGGCCTGGAGGAACAGCGGACGCATAAAAAGAAAGAGAAATGATGTTGATATTACGAATGTAGTCAAATTTCTCAAGGCTGTCATTAATGGTCCCTCCTCAATTCGAGTTTGTGCAACTTTTTTATGTAGTTTTGGTGAAATCATCAGACAAACTATTAAATTATTTGATGTTTAGCCAAACTTCAATTAAAGTGAAAATGGACAACTCACGAACTTCGCGCTTGGTGTAATCTCGTGTTTCATAGTTTATGTTATCGAGTCTCCTTTCTCTAGCAAAAGACACGTAACCGACATGTTCAGTTGCCTGAAGGTTAAAGGTCGGCTCCGCACTGACTGTAATTTACCAGTTCTAATGACCAAAGTAAATTCTTTTGGTGATTTGAAAAAAAATTCTTTTAAAAAAAAATCAGAAACTCACACACTACATATTTGGACATCAACGAATTTGATAAGCGATAGGTTACATTAGTTGAGGATGGAGTTTTAAACAAACTCTTGTGATCATTACTCTATGGCTGCAGTTATATCAGACCAATCAGTTCTTAGTTAAGGCATGATCTCAAGAGACAGATGTTCGGCATTACACAAAACTGATGTCATTTATCTGTACACTAATCCCTGAAAATGTTCTAACCTTTCATGCTGCATCCAACATATACCGTTGTAATGCCAAACTCTGCAATGGTTCAAAGTCAGCATACTTATGTGATCAGAAAATAAACAGTATTTTTTTTTTTTGGGGGGGGCTAACAGCAGCTAACCCACTCCCCGTGAAATCCATTTTGTTTGATCAATGAACAAATTATAAAATCATTTCACGTGTCTCCGACTTGCTGCGTCGCGCGTGCGTCACCCTATTGGATAAATTGCGAAGCTCCTGGGCTGTCCGCTAGGAAGGTCAGGAGTGTTGTACATCGGCTTTTCCGCCTGTTAAGAGCCGACCTCGCTACGCAACACAACAACCATACTGCGCATAGTCAAACGAATATATAAGTACTTCAACCAAAACTATTTGACACTGCCGTAGTGCCAGCTAAGCCAACAGTTGTGTCTACTATTAAATTATAGTAACAGGACCACTCGACAGTCGACACTCCACAAGGGGACACGCTGCCGCCGGTATTCTTCATCGTGTACCTCTAAGCAGCCCTTCGGACACTGCGGATGATGTCTTCCAAGCCGACCACAACTTTCCCAGCGAGGCAATATACGTAGACGACAGCGACTTCATCTCAACTGTCCACGACTACCTGAACAAGGTCAACGAGATGGCGTCAGCAGCACTGGGAGACTGGTTTATGTACGTCAACGTTAAATCTAGGACCCTACATAATGTTTGCTTAGTTATAAATATTTTATTATTTACAATGATAATATGAAAAAGTAGGGAGCAATCCGAGGTGACTATAGCCCGTTTGGGTGAATTTGGGCCAGTGCACAAACAAGAACTGTCATGACACATGGGACCTCTGCATGCATTCCATTCACCAAATAGCGGTAGTTGTATAACGTTGCATTCGTTTCTACGGAATCTGAGAATTTGGTCCCTCTAAAACAAAGTCAAAGTCACCCTGCAATTTGAGATGGGTCAAAATCACCGTGGCTTAAATTTCCAAAGTACTAAAAGTGGGAATATGCCATGCTAAATTTACATTTAGTCTCCAACTCCATGGAATCTTAGATGCTATCATTGTTAAGCCTTAGACTGTCAATAAATGTTTTGTCCATCCCCTGTGGCCTGGGCTGTCCACGTTCAAGTTGCACACCATTCGGAATTTTTATTAAAATGTTCAAACATTTATCTGTCGTAATTCTCTCTGAACATTCACGTTAATAAGGGCCACATTCTCAGAATCGTTAACAAAGAGATGTTGCATACCACTAATGCTGCCATTTTTTTAATGGAACGCATGCTGAGGTCCCAGGTGTCATAATAACTATTTGTTTTGTCCTGGGCCAAAGTCATCACATCGAGCTAAAGTCACCCTAGTTTACGGTAACTACTGTCCAACTGGAGAACACCTGAGATGATAAAGAGAGCATATCAGGGAGCATGTAACCAGTTATGTTCATTACCTTGTTGCACAAACCAAACTGTGTAGGTTGTCACAGAAGTACGTACGTCTCGCGAAATGTTAGATGCACCAGATGAGGCTCAGTTCTAGACCGTCCCAAAGACGTGACGATGTTCTCGATGCAGACAGTCGGCTACAACAACAAACACGAGACTGTCGAATTGCAACTGTGAACAATGCAACCGAGCAGCCAAATATGTGAACATGTTCTTCATTGCAAGCTGGCTTCATATCACCGTCGTTTAAACGACACGCTTTGTGGATAATGTGGCAATCGAATAGTTAGCTGGTATCAATCACAGTGTCTGTGTACTCCTTTAGACATATTAAGGTAACGAAACCTTGCACCTACCGTCTCGAGTCGGCAATCAATATGACTTCGCCCCTCAGTATATAAAAATATCCACGGATTACAAGATAGTGTCAATGTGCGCTGTTCTTAGTTCATACGACAGCAAAGTTTTATGTCGTGATCCACAGTTTTATCAAAAATACATACGTGATATTATTTTTTACACTATAGAGGAGAGTTGTAGGGATTGCACCAGTTCCTCGAACGGACCAGTTCTGTATCGTCCATATTACTGTATACCGTGGCATCCTCTATCGATTATGTCATTCATCAGTGGCATTTCGGATAACACGGTAAGTTTCGAAGAAATAGCAGTACTCTTTAAATATTTATCACCGAAAGTAGGTTTTCTATGTCCCCGATAAAATAATCACAGGCCGTCATCAGTTATCAGTACAGAACCCTTGGTTATACTTACAGGCAAAAAGGTGTGTCCATCAAGAGTATAGGAGGCCAACGTATGTGGCGATAATAAGAATTTTAAAGTGGATGTCGTTTGCTTGTGATGACAATGCAACATTTTTAACACGTGAAATTCCACGATTGGACCACCGCAGTTGCCACAATTGGACCAGTGACCCACGCAAGGGTATGCCATCAATAGATGTGTGTAATTATTCCAACACAGTTTATTGATTACCAGAAAGTAATATTTGACAAGGGACCAATTATAATAATGCAAATAAAGGAAGCTGCTAAGTGGTCCAATCGAGGGAACTTGTAACTGAATACATTTGGTCACAGGCAAATTTACATTGTTTCGGACTACCAAAGACTTGGAATTTTATGAGGGTTTACATAAATTTAGTACCAATGGTCATAAATTAACGAAAGAGGATGAAAATAGAACTGACCAATGTTGGACCTCCGGGGGGGGGGCAAAGGCTGGATGTCCAATGAGGGGTTTGTTACTTAGCTGTGACATTTCTTAGATTTTGTTAAACCAACGAAGGAGGAGACTGTTGTGCTCATACTCGATAGCCACGTGACCCACACAAAGAATTTGGCTTCAACTGATATGGCTCGGGAAGCTGGAGTGGTCATGGTCTCACTCCCGCCCCATACGACTCACCAACTCCAGTCTTTGGATGTGGTTGTTTTCGGACAGTTTGGAAATACTACGATGATGCATTGAGGATGTGGATGAGAGAACATGTAGGCAGACCAGTGACAACATAGCAAGTCGCCGAAATTCTGAATGTGGCTTACAGAAAAGCAGCATCCGTCCAGAATGCTGTTAGTGGCTTCAGGAAGGCAGGTATGTGGTCATTGACTATAGACGTATTCCAAGACTCCGACTTCGCTGCTGCTACGGTAACTAACTTAATCACGGAAGCTGCACAAGAGTACAACCCTACGCCACCTCTGACCCCAGCTGTTGCAGCTCCAGCACTGACGGCTGTTGCCAAGGTGACTGTACAAGAACACAACCCTACACCACCTCTGATACCAGTTGTTGCAGCTCCAGCACTGACAGCTGTTGCCATGGAAGCTGCACCAGAGTTCTGCTCACCGAAGAGAGAAACTAGTTAAACAAAGCAAAGTCGGACCGGAGAAAGCTACGCCTACTAGGCCTACACCCACCCAAGAGTCGAACACTTCTGAGACGACTGCAACTCAACTGAGAGTCGACTGTAGCTCATCAAGGACACCGAAGGCTGCAGAAATGGTCAATGGTGCACCATGTTGTACGATGTTAAAATCTACCCAGGCATAATACGACGAGTAATGGATGTGATGAAAGAAACTGTGGCGGTGCAGTGCGTGTAAATTGTGGGACAGAACAGGTTACGATGGCCTCTGAAGGATGACACCGCAGAATACGAATCGCAGGCATAGTGCGACGAATAATGGATGTGTTTATATGCCCGGGGCCATAACAAAGGCGATAACTGAGAGGGTAGAAAACATCATGGGTTCGGGCAAGGGTGGATCTGTTTTAGTACACGTAGGGACAAATAACGTAGAGAGGGAGGGTACAAATGCCATAGTTAGGAAATACATACAGTTGGTCAGAACATTAAAGCAGACGCTGTTTGAGCAGGTAATTATCTCAGGGATTTTAACAGTATTAAGAAGGAGAGGTCAGATATATCTAAATTGCCGGGGGTGGCAATTAACATGCTATTCCAGAAGCTATGCAGGGAAGAGGAAGTTGGATTTGTGGGGAAGTTTTGTTGGGATGGCTGATATGTACACGAGGGGTGGGCTTCATCTAAGTTGAAAGGGGGCAGCAGTATTTGCGTGGAAAAGGGGCAGCAGTATGAACTCTCAGCAGCAGTAGATAACGGCATGGGTAGGCATGGGTAGCATAACAAATATTTTTTTGTAGTAAACATTGTTTAGACTAGAAGCGCAGGGAGGTTACTTAGAGGTGCCTCAAATAGGACAAGAGGCCACTAGTACAGACAAACCATTAACAAAATGTCCGGAAAACATATCTGAAGCTGGTTATAAACGCGTTTGTTTAAATGCAAGGAGCATCGTAAATAAAAAAAGAATAGTTAAACATTATGGTAGAAGATATTGACCCTCACACAATTGGTATAACCGAATCATGGGCCAACATAGACATAACATATGCTGAATTAGGACTGATGGGATACGTAATGTTTAGGAGAGATCGAATAGGAAGAAGGGGGAGGGTATTTTATATATTAAAGAATCTATTCAGGCTTATGAAATAAAATTAGAAAGGGAAGCAGATTGCGATGAAGCTGCAAGATAGTTTCAGGAAATTCAACATTAACTAATGGATTAGTAAAGGAAGTGAGTAAAGGGGAGTGTTCATGATGTGAGATTTTAACCATGGACACATACAATGGAAATATCTAGAGACAGGAGGTGACGACGAACAATTTCCATGGATGACACAAACTTGTTTATAAAGGTTAACACTGATGGCGATAAACAACATTTACAAAACGATTTAGACAAATCAGTTAAGTGGTCTGAAATATTGGCAGCTGTTATTCAATTTTGGGAAAAGTAAATGCCTACATACAGGACACGGGAACTTTAATATGAACTATAATATGGGAGATACTGTTATAGGTATTACTGTAAAAAAAAGACTTAGGAATAACAATAAGTGATGATATGAAAGTTTCAGATCAGTGTAGTATTGCAGCTTCAAAGGGTAATCAAATTCTTGGGTTGATGAGGAGAAACAGAACATACAAGGAAAAAACTAATTATACCTCTGTATAAAGCAATAGTTAGACCTAATATACTGTCTACAAGCGTGGAGATCGTATCGTAGGAAGGATATTGATACTCTTGAACGCATCCAGAGGAGAGCCACTAACATTATTCCAGAACTGAGAGACCTTAGTTATGAAGAACGCCTGAAAGAATGTGGTTTAACAACTCTAGAGACAAGGAGGTTAAGAGGAGATCAGATTGAAGTTTTTAAGATATTGAATGGGTATGAAAATATTGATCGTTTTTCTCACTCAAGAAAAATAGCAGAACTAGAGGACAAATTGAAGTTTTTAAGATATTGAATGGGTGTGAAAATATTGATAGAAATATGTTTTTCTCACTCAAGAAAAATAGCAGAACTAGAAGACATGAGGTAAAATTAGTAAAGGATCAGTGTAGATTGGATATCAGGAAGTACTCGTTCTCACAGAGGACAATAAATGAATGGAACAAATTGTATACGGATTGTGTAGCTGCTAACAGCGTGAATATGTTTAAAAACAAGGTTGACACATATCTCAGGAGGGCGGGTTACACGTAGATGAACATTGTTGGACTCTCAATAAGCCAAAGGCTTTCTTGTTCACTTGCCATCTGGGCCTTTGGCTTGGATGGCAAATCTTGTTAAATCTTGCCAATGAACACTATATTTTACTCACGTATTAATTCAAAGTTTGGTCTGCAAATGTTTTTCTTGTCCATTCGAAGAAGACATGGGACATTGTGTAGGTGGATGGAACTACACAGATTATGAACACTGGTATTTATTAGTAATCACGTGTTTGAAATGATACAGTACTGTGCATAACAATTGTATTGTATGCAATTTTACAATTGCATTAAATGTTCTGCTTCTGAGCTGTGTGGTTTACTTAGGCATACAACATGTTAGGAATATGGTTACCCTTTTACAGCTATTGTTTATCAGTGTAAATATAAACAAAACACCAGCCATTCTACGAACTGGCTACTTTGATTTTTTTAAACGGAAACACATTTTAGAGTAACCATAAAGAAATGTAATTTTCGTTATACACATCACATTGCAATGATTTGGTGGGATGACAGGCAGAAGCAACAGCATGTATTTGTATATAATACAACATGATTGTATGTTATATAATTAACGTCACGATTGTCAATTGTTCTAAGATCTCAAAATATAATGTGTTTGTAGCATTAATAAATCAATATGATGGGAGGTGGACTCTCAAATTTGGTGGGAGATTGGTCCCCAAAACAAGTGGGAGATGGGAAGTTGAGACACTTGCCATACACCATCAATATATAGGAATTGTGTAATATAAATCGCGGTTCAAGTGTATTTAAACTTGCCTACATAATTGTATTATAACACCCATTGCATTGCCATTGGTAAGGCTTGGGTGCCGCTTTCAAAACACGGCAGATGCAAGATGCAAGTACATACCTGGATGTCGCCGAGACCCACAAATACATTCTCAAGACGCCGTAACACTCGGTTGCTGCGAAATCGCCGTCTGAATACAGGGCACAGAACTTACGAAAAAGTTACGCGACCTGTCGTAGCTTTACGCAAAAATGTACTCCATATTTACGCAAATTCGTATCTTAGATGTTTCGAGAATAGCACTTACGAAAATGTCGTAGTAAAGTTACGCTGTTTCGCCGCCATATTTGCAAAAAACTGGAGTTACGATTCTTTAATTCGTTCGAGAATGCGGGCCCTGCAGCACTCTACATTAAACATGTCAGAGGTTTTCTTTACCCCACACGTGTAGTATCGTCGCAAAGGCCACTCTTTCAGAAGTTCAGAAATGCAAACATTTTGACTCTAGCTTAATTCTAGGGGACGATATTAATATTTAAAAATCGCCACCGTCAAGAAGTGTCTGCCGATTTCAAGCAAATTTCCAAAATTCATCACTTTAACAACATCTGTTATTAAATATCCTTCAAGTGTAGTATCATTGTAACTGTTTAAAATGTTCACAAATGCAAACATTTTGACTCTAGCTTAGTTCTATGGGAAGATGTTAATATTTAGATGTTGCCACCGTCAAGACAATTTTACGCCAATTTCCAAAATGCATATATTTAAGAATGTTTTTTTTTATTTATTAAAGATCCTCATGTGTAGTATCACTGTAAAGACCACTCTTTATGAAGTTCAGAAATGTAAAAGTGTTGATTCTAGCACAATTATGTGGGGATAGTTTCATATGTTAAGACTGCCACCATAAAAATTCCAATATGCATAACTTGAACTGAACAGATAATTTGTGTTGTATGTCATTGATTTTATATTTAACTGCAACATGTTTCATATTGAAGGCATACTTACAAAAATACAATGTGTTATCTCTAAACTGTCAGAACTTCCAGGCGTTTTTTTGCTTGGTCCTCCAGTAACTGGTACGTGTAGACGACTGTTTCATCCGTGTCATACGCTACATTAAAATATGAAGAAAATCCTCCAAAATTGTGATTCCGAACATTTATGTGTCATTTTAAACAACAAATTATATTAATATAACATTTGATCAATTGCTACGTTTTAATTGAGTTGACATGTGTTTAAATCAATGTTTAGCTATACTTGAGCCATTCTAAGTGATATATTGTCTGCACCTTGCCGCTTTCATGTATCTTGAAACATCATCCAGGTATCTGTCTAAGAGCAATTTATTAATTACTGTTTTTTTAAGGATTTTAACATGTTCTGGCATTGCTAAAGTCGAAACTGAGATGCTCTTCTCCTTAGCTTGTCACTCCGTCCTGGCGTTGCTGACTTTCAAGCCAGGCCACTGTTTCTAATTCACCTTGTTGGGCTTGTCACTCCATCCTGGCGTTGCTGACTTTCAAGCCAGGCCACTGTTTCTAATTCACCTTGTTGGGCTTGTCACTCCGTCCTGGCGTTGCTGACTTTCAAGCCGGGCCACTGTTTCTAATTCACCTTGTTGGGCTTGTCACTCCGTCCTGGCGTTGCTG
>SDWI01000705.1:139309-150546 GCA_009193005.1 Lamellibrachia luymesi
ATCTTTAAAATGTCATAACTTGTCTAATATTCAACCTAGAACAAATATCTCAAAGGCATTTTAAAGTTTTTTTCAGGCTCTGTACAATGATACTCAATTGATGTCTATCCATGTAGGTTGATTTTTTTTGTCACATACCTATAATATATACATGTTGGTAATTGATATCGTTTTTAATGGTAAAAATGACCTACTTAAAATTGGCGCAGATGCGAAACGGCAACAAGGTTACAAGCGGATTCGTTTGACGTGACTACCTACGTATCAGTTATCAGTCCTCAACTACTGAACTAGGTGAGATTAATGTCGTATTCGGAAGAAGACGAAAACTTGTGTTGATAAAATGACGTCATCATATACACTAATATGTACACATGTACATGAAACATTGCGTGATGTCAATCTTCGAAGCCGATTCGAAAAGACGAAATAAAATAAAGTGATAATATATGATCATAAAAGCATTTTGTCCATTTAGAAATGCAAGCCAAGTGTTCATCAGGCATGGGCTCTATTATAGACAATGTATTACTATTACTTCTTACTGCTTATATTACTATTACATTAATTAATTATATTCTAATACTATTACCAGGATATCTATTACTATTACTGGGTCGTTATGACTATCGCTGAATGTCAACTATTTTTGATGGGTCTGTGAACCCTAGAATTGCCTATGGCTATGCTATAAACTCACTTTTTGTAGTACTAGCTAAACATACATTTGTACACCATTTGAATACCTGAGGTAAGATTATTCGTCAAAATTTGAACAAAAAAGGTCTGTGTGGCAATGTTACCATGTGGCAATTGGCAATTTGAGAAAGGACTGCTCCTGCTCTAAGACTAAGATAACATGTGTTGCCTGCCTGCACATATCTGAAACCATGCCCTTTGTGTGTGCTAGGAATGTGTGAAGCCATAGCCACCCCAAAGGGGTATCTCAACAATTAGTAATTGGCTTGCTACTCCTGCATTGTTTCATTGAGCAGGTATTTCTGAATGCACCAAATTATCAGCCTACTGGTCTTTTCATGTTGTTTGAATAACGGCTCAGCCATTCAAAAATTAAATATTTATTCGCACATTAAAAATGGCAGTTGTACGATATTTAAAATACAGTAATTTCAGTAATGACATCATTAACATCATCATAGCTAAAAATATTGCATGTTTTAAGATCATTTCTAATTTCCATCATGTCAGATAGAACACTCACATTAGATATCCTTTCGTCGGACACACCCGCCTGCCCCACGCGGCCAGTAACACTAACAGACACGTCGTCGTATTCATAACGTATATGACAGTAGTTACCACCACAATTCGACCATGGATTTTGAATTGATAATTTAGCTACATTGCTTATCACTGGCGACTTGTGGTTTAGAGCCTTATGAATAAACTTCATGAACCCTTGCTTTAGGCTGACCAATAGTGACAAACGATCAGATAGTGGAGCTCCGTAGTAAGAGCAGCAGTATTATTTGAAAACGTGCACTTTACAGCAGTCTTTGTGTGACCAAAATCACCCATGAACATGTTATACCCTCTCCAGAATTTTGCAATGCCATCGGCTAATAGGCTATCTTTATTAATAGTGGATACAGATGTACAGCATCCTAAACACACTGTAACTCAGTGCCATTGAAAACAACTGTTCTGTTATCCTTTTTACAACTCCGACCTCTAAACACAAGATACATACTCTTCGCTCTATTAAACTTAACACAGTAATCGTCTGCATATTGTTCACATATCTCGTTTAATACCTTGAGTCCAGACCTTGTAGGTGTGTGCAGGGTCAAGTCATCTGCATATCCTGTGCCACCCGTATAGTGGTTGCCCATGTGGCATCCCACACCACTCTTCTCTAACTTTTCAAATAATCCATCCATATATACAGAGAAAAGAATAGGAGAGAGGATTGCTCCCTGCTTGACTCCATTACAGGCGGTAAACTGGGACGAGATACTACAGCCCCATCTCACTTGAAGTTTTTGTTTAGTATACATATACAGCAGCAATCTTAACACCAAAACGCCCACCACACCATCTACACTAGAAGACAGGAATTTATTTCTGCCCTTTATCCAGCGTACCTCAGACCATAGGTCACGGGATCTATTCTCACTAATGGCCTCGGCCATCTTAGTGGTACACTTGATACCGAGCCCTTGTGATACGCCTCATTTCTGTAATATCACCCTGATCATTGTCTATACATTGTTTACAGTTACTAGCAGTTGGAATAACATGCAAACAAAGCTGACATTTTGTAAATTTGCAGCAGAAGATGTAATAGAAAAGTAATAGACTATTATCTATTACTTTACGATCTATTACTATTACTTTTGAAAACTTATCTATTACTATTACAGAAAAGTCTATTACATATTACTATTACCCCATGCCTGGTGTTCATATGTAGTTGTTATTCTTTTACTCACCGCATGATATTGATCCCATTGCCTACAGCCTCTGACGTCATAGGTCTGAACATCTACTCATGGAAAAGCTGGAAAGTGCTCTTGAAAACGCGGAAGACATTCTCATCCCCTAAACTTGCGTCGTTCTTTGGCGGTTTTTGTTTTGACGTGCTGTTTTACGGGTCTCCATTTTGATGTGCCTTTCTCGTTCGCGGTGAACGAACGCGCGAGGAAACGTGAAAAAGCGGTGTTTGACGCCCGAAAGCAGCCATGTTGATAGCTATGCGATGTATTTGTACTTTATTCGAGGTGTGCGTAACGCGCGTTCGACCTTTCTACGCTAGTGTTTCGCCTGCGATTGCCTGAGTAACGTGCATGCATACACTAACAAGAACACGCAGTGCACATGCACTGGAACTGAGAGGAATGTGACGAATGTATTATTTCTTGCAGAGCGATCTCGTATAGACATTTTCGCACTGATTGCTGGAACGATCGTTGCAGTGTCAGCAATACTGCTAGCCGCCTGGTGGTGCGTGCGGTACCTGGTAGGTAGCTCATATACAGGTGGTGCGTGCGGTACCTGGTAGGTAGCTCATATACAGGTGGTGCGTGCGGTACCTGGTAGGTAGCTCATATACAGGTGGTGGGTGCGGTACCTGGTAGGTAGCTCATATACAGGTGGTGCGTGCGGTACCTGGTAGGTAGCTCATATACAGGTGGTGCGTGCGATACCTGGTAGGTAGCTCATATACAGGTGGTGGGTGCGGTACCTGGTAGGTAGCTCATATACAGGTGGTGCGTGCGATACCTGGTAGGTAGCTCATATACAGGTGGTGGGTGCGATACCTGGTAGGTAGCTCATATACAGGGGGTGGGTGCGGTACCTGGTAGGTAGCTCATATACAGGGGGTGGGAGATAAAATCACAGGAACAAACAGCTGAGGTTAGGAAATAAAGTTACCGGAAATAAGACACTAGGTACAGGATCAGTCTCCTTGCCTGTATGTCAGTATAATCATCGACTTCACCAGAATCAGTTAATTTTCTTAAATTTTGAAAGAAGGAGTGGTATTAATTTGACAAAGTAGCGTAATGTATGAAAACACGCACGCACGCACGCACGCACGCACGCACGCACGCACGCACGCAGAAACACGCGCGCACACCCATGCTCGCGCACACAGACACACGCACGCAGACGCACGAGCAGGCACGCACTCGCACACACACACACGGCGCAGTATTACAGTAGATAAATTAATAAAAAAAACGCCTCAATTGTGTACATTTTAGTCGTCTTACAAACACTTTCCAATGCGTTCTCATCAGTAGTTGCAGAAGAGAAGACGAGGCGCAGTCCCGCATTCCGAGGACGTCGAAGCAGGGGGGCGACTACTGCCGGAGATCCAAAAGATCAGCATGCCCCCGGCATCGTCTGGCGCAACACCAGCTTCCTCCGATACGACGTCGACGGAGGACACGGACGATGACGGGGACGAGGACGTCGAGGCGACCCGCCCCAAGACACCAGCGCGCGGGGCGGGCGTCGTTAAGCGGATACGACGCTTCTGGAGCCGCTTGAAGAAGCGCTTTAAGAGCAAGTCCGTCAAGTCCAACAAGACCGGCAAGACCTGCAAGACAGGCAAGACAGGCAAGACCGGCAAGACAGGCAAGACAGGCAAGACAGGCAAGACAGGCAAGACAGGCAAGACCGGCAAGACAGGCAAGACCGATAAGACCGACAAGACAGGCGAGACTGGCAGGACTGGCAAGACCGGCAAGACAGGCAAGACCGGCAAGACAGGCAAGACCGGCATGTCTGGCGCACGTGTAGATAGGGCGACCTTTATACAGGACGTCGTCGTCTATTATGATTTTATTTTTCTTGATTATATGGTGACGGCATCCTAGGCGCCTAGTGATCATTTTATTTTCCACACTACTCTGTTATTTATTTGTTACATGTACATTTGAGTTACTTGACCTATACATACATACATACATACATACATACATACATACATACATACATACATACATACATACATACATACATAGCCGATACGTCACATTCTAATCCTCTCAGCATCTGTATCAATGTCCATGTGTACATTAACGTCACCTGTTATCAGGAGCGAATTACAGGGGTGATTTGAGCGTGTGCGTCTGTCAGCAGGTATTAACATGTTTTGGCAGGAATAGCAATGTGACCATGGACGACCTTATACATTAATGTTAATCGTAAGTTCCTCCTCTCCTCGAGGTCTGACCAGCCTATTTCTTCGATCATGTCTGTGAAGCTACTCTGGTAGTCGTAGTCGCCTGTAACCAAACGGACAGCTACTCTGGTAGTCGTAGTCGCCTGTAACCAAACGGACAGCTACTCTGGTAGTCGTAGTCGCCTGTAACCAAACGGACAGCTGTTCGCTGAATTGGTTCGAATGCTTTAATGTTTCTTTTTAAATGTGAGTCCAAAACTGTGCAGCCATATTCTAGAACATGTCAAACGAGAGTGACATAGGCTCTTTCTTTCAGTATCTGGAGACATGATTTTAAATTCTTCCATAAGAATGACAAGGCAGCATTTGCTTTATTGCAAGTTTTGAAGACGTGCTGGTCAGGATAGTTTGTCAGTGACCGTCACCCCAAGATGTTTCCCTTTATCAAACTGTTCTAGTATATGGCTGCCAATAGGTTCTGGATAATGTGTTTGAACTCGGAACTTCTGGCGATTCTCATTGCATTGCACTTAGAAACATTACAGTGCATGCCCAATCATTTCCCCATTCTTCAAATGCATTTGAATTTGATTGAAAGGTTGACTGGTCCGCCCCTGTAAAGATGGGTTTGCAAACAATCGGACGCTGGATGTTACATGCAGGGGTAAGTCATAAAAACAGCAGAGGGGATAGAAAAGTACCCTGGGGTACACCTGACTAGACTTTGATATTATCAAAGAAGGTCCCTTCTACACGCTGCGTAGGTGTTTCATGAACCTAGTCATCCAGCGATGGATGTTACTATTTATGCCGCAGTGATTGAGTTTAGGGAAGAGTTTGTTGTGATACCTCGGACGGATGTCATCTTACTTGGGACGAACTCACTGGTGACTGACGAGTAGTGTGTTTTAATCGCATTCCAGTTTTCATTTATTGACCTGTTAATGTGATCTTGTGAATGTTTAGAACCGAAGGATTATGTCAATTCTTTCCTGTTGTACCAGTCGGCCTTTGTCAAAAAATTCACATGAGAGCATAGGTGGATTAATTTGTTTTGATGGTTTCTTTGGTGAATGGTGGTCTATTGTTCGAGTCAGTAAAAATAATTTCGTGATCTGAGATACCTGGAATGGAATCGGACTGTCTAGCTACAAAGGGCTCGTTGGTACAGAAAATATCTAGGATTTTTCCCTCTTGAGTGGGATCACGATGGGTTAAATGGTTTTCTTCCAGGATTTGAATGACCTTGTTATTGAGAGCTTTGTTGCTGGTGCCGGGTGTTACTTGTCAGGTTTCCCAAATTATGCCCCCCCCCCCGGTACGATTGTTGAGAGCTTGGGTGCTAGGCTATTGAAAGCCTTTTGTAGTTTATCTAGTGGCTGATTGTTACTGCCTGGTGGACTGCTAAAGGCTTTCGCTTAAAGTGTGTGTTGATGTCAATGATATTTTGACCCATATTAAGTCGCAGTCAGTTTGCAGGTCGATCTCCACTGCAGGATATTTGGCATTTCCCCCTCCTCCGTTTACGATCCTTACGGAAGGCTCTGTAGCTGATTGAGGAACTCAGACGTTTGAATGGGTTGGTCATGTTTTGCATTAGATAGAACGAGAAGTTCTGGATCTGTGGATTCAATTAAATAGACTAGTTCAGCCATTTTGCTGAAAAAAACCGTTGCAGTTTATAACAGGTGTTCGCCAATTGTTGTACATTTGTTTTTGTTTGTTCGGGGCTAGATTGAACTGGTCACCACCGTTAGGACGATCTGATGAACCAGCGGATGTGGCTGAACGTGTTCTATATGTTGGGGCAGACACGTTGCTGGTAGACTTAGAGATGGGTGTGCCATTACTATTCCTCAGACTACATATCCTAGCTGGGCTGAATGCCCAGTCAGTGGATGATATCGATACAGTAGAGGCATTCAGACCTGACAATGGATCATAGTAGTTTGATTCGAGTTGTGAGTGACACATTTGGCACACCCCCAATTAACGCTGCTGTGTTGGAAGTGCTCATCATCATTAGAACTTAATTCAATGGACGAATTGTGATACCAAACATTACATTTGTCACAGCAGATGACATTGTGCTGCTATGAGACTCCCAGGTCACAATAACCGCATGGAAAGAATTATTCATCCCTATGGCCATGTCGGCATGGCAGAGGGCCAGGAATATGTTGTATGTCTCCACTTACCACCTAAATGTATAATAATGGCGGCGCTGAGTGTTTCGCCATTCGAACATTTACTGGTAGTGTAGTAATTCCAATTTAATTTTGTCTTGTGCACAGGCCAAACATATCGATCATATCCACATGGTTGGTGAATAGTAATTTAGGGGAGACTGGATCTCAAAGTTGTATTCTTTCGGTAATGGCGGTACTTCCGTTTCCTCCCAGCATGCCTAGCGTCATATCCGATCATTTGGGGTCATATATCCAGTCAGCTGTGGTCACTGCCTTTTCCTGCCTAGGGTCATATCCTGTATTGTCATATCCGGTGGGATCTACGGAGCGGCCATTACGAAGGGGCCTGACGTTAAAGGAAATAACAAACACCATTTATGATTATAGCCTAATCAACCACTGCAAGAATTACATAATTATTAATCATGATATTGAATAAATGTTCGTACGTATATCTTATATAATTATTTTTTATAACTAACCAAGCACTATAAGAATGACATAATTATTTATCACCATCAAACTATTATATGTTGAATAAATGTTCGTGGGAAAGATTTCGAAGACGTCGTCCAGGGACGCCTTCCACAGCATATGTTAAATTCTCAATTCTTCTGGGAAGCACCCGTATACCCCTAGGTGGTGATAGGCGCGTGCTAGACCCACTATACGTATGTCATGAAAGATATCCGTCCGCGTCCAACGGCGGGCCGCGAGAACCGTCGGAAACCCCGCGGATGGAAGCAAACTTACCGCCTATCGAAAGGGTGCAGGGAGTCCTGCTCGATAACCCGCATTGGTCTCATCATACGCATAACCCCCGTTTGCTTCAGTTCTTCCTTCGATCGTTGGCGTCGGAGAGCAATGGCAGTTTGAATTATGTCGCTGTAAGCAAGACGTATATAGACACCCCGACAAAGAAAGGATATTGCGCAACATAATCGCAGCGAGATAAAACGCCGGACTAGGTTGCAGCCGTCAGAGTTGCTTACGCGAGGAAAGTAAAAAACTACGCAGTGGTAGGAAAACATGAACTGCAAGCCTTGCAGTAGATAAAATCCGATACATGTGGGAGAAATGCTTGCGTTATATAACGAATAACGAAAAAATGTCTGATGCTTCAAAGCGTTGTAAATTTTGAAAAGCCTCATAAACATTAGCGAACAGACGACAACATGGGACGTAAACCGCGAGCTATTAGGCTTAGGGTCGTTGTCGAATTGTTATCCCTGTAGACTGCACGCCTGGAGTCTACAGGGATACTTTACATCCGTGGAAGGAGTATAAAAAAAATGTACATACCACGGCGACATAAAAACCGCGGCAAAACTTGCGACTAATAGCATGAAACGAACGAGCCCAGGTTGGAACGAGGCGTGGCGTCATGTACGAGCTACTGATGCAAAAAATCAAAGATAAACCTTTGAAGTCGTGTCTTGAGGGAACCGGTGAGACGCCATTGATAGAGCATGTTCCCTCAAAGAGGGGTACTGTGGCTTGGCCAAGGACCGCAGTACTGGGAGACGCGTTAGACGTAGTGCGGCGTTCCTCACTACGGGTGACGGTCAAGAAATACGACAACGATCCCTTTACCAATTTCAACGTGACAGACGCGGATGTGGTGTAAACTATAACTATATTTCTTTTATGTTCGTTTCTCTGTAGGAATGGGAAGCCGAGGTCATAGCTATGTATGACGCGTATAGTGCAGACGTTTCTAGCGGTGTTGTACAGTGCGTGGCGTTACAGGAAACTGTTGCTGCCGCCAACGACATCATTGACCTCACCGTCCAGACGGGCAGCGACATCGCCAACGACATCATTGACCTCACCGTCCAGACGGGCAGCGACATCGCCAACGACATCATATACCTCACCGTCCAGACGGGCAGCGACATCGCCAATGACATTATATACCTCATCGTCCAGACGGGCAGCGACATCGCCAACGACATCATTGACCTCACCGTCCAGACGGGCAGCGACATCGCCAACGACATCATTGACCTCACCGTCCAGACGAGCAGCGACATCGCCAACGACATCATAGACCTCACCGTCCAGCGACATCGCCAACGACATCATAGACCTCACCACCGAAACGGGCAGCGACCTCACCAACGACGTCATCGAACTCTTCACTGAGGCGGATGACTACGTGTGTGATGACGACCTCTTCGATCTCAACACTAACACCGACGATTTGCTCGACTACGTGAGTGATGGCGACATCATCTCTACGGAGGCGGCCCCCTCTTGTTCGTCAGCGTCACTGATTGTCTCCTACTATTCATTGACCGATGATGCGTGTTCGTTGTCATCGATTCTCTTCGCTCTTCCGCAGGATGGAGGATTCATTGAAACAGTTGGACGAGTCACTGAAACAGGTATTTGTTATGCATTAACCAGTTTGACGCAGCGGGTACGTAATGAGCGTGAGGCGTGCCGTGTCGAACACCCTAGTCAGGTGCGTTACTTGGTCGGGTGCCTCGTCCCAACAGACAAAAATGTAAAGCGCCATCTCGACTACGAATTGGATCGTGCGTTAGCGCAGCTGTTCACAACGTTGGAGACTGTTCACAACGTTGGAGACTGCTGAACGGCGCGGTGAAATGCGAGAACATGTGCGAGCGGAGTAGCATCGTCGCCCCGAACAGTAACCACACTGACAATCCGCATACATTTTTTATTATTTATGAAGAACATTATTAATTACTTTTGCCATTATTAATCGCTTCATTAAGAACGTAATTATTATTATTTTTTATTATTGTTATTACAAGTGTGTACAGTGATAATAGATCATTATTGTTATTACAAGTGTGTACAGTGATAATAGATCATCATCATCACTTCATCGATCGAGCCTCTGGCGTGGTAGTTACTCACCCGTAAGCTCGGGGCCTCTGGCGCAGGAGAGATCCCCCAACTCCATAATCTCATCCTTCGATCATCTGGTGTGGTAGTTACTCACCCGTAAGCTCGGGGCCTCTGGCGCGGGAGAGATCCCCAAGTCCATAATCTCATCCTTCGATCATCTGGTGTTGTAGTTACTCACCCGTAAGCTCGGGGCCTCAGGCGCGGGAGAGATCCCCAAGTCCATCATCTCATCGTTCGAGCGTCTGGCGTCTGGCGCGGTGGACACACCTCTAAGCTCGGGATCTCTGGCGCGGGAGAAATCCCCGTAAGAACCCTTCGTCATTGCACTATGTATTACTATCACTGTATACACAATAAATGTTGAACAACTCATTGAAACTTGAAACAAGATGGGTATTGTTTCGTGTTTACCACACTCTTGAAACACATGCTTTATTAATTAGTTAGTCTTAGCTCTTCACCCTGTCTAGTCGTGACCTCTTGAAACAAGATGGCTATTTTTTTGTCCCACACTTTTGAAGTATATTCAGTAATTCACTCTTGAAACAAGATGACTAATCCTTATAATTAGTTAGTTAGTCTTAGATCCTCACCCTATCTAGTCGTGACCTCTTGAGAAAACAAGGTGGCTGTTCCTTATGCCCCGCATTCACTCGTGAAAGAAAGTAACTATTATTTCGTATATCCCACACTCACTCTTGCAACATATTCTTTATTAAACAGTCTTACCTCCTCACCCTATCTAGTCGTGACCTCCTGAAACAAGATGGCTATTCTTTCTTGTGTACCACACTCTTGAAACATATTCACTCACTCACTCTTGAAAACAAAATGATTAATCTTTATTAATTAGGTTGCTAGTCTTATCTCCTCACCGTTATCTAGTCGTGTCCTCTTGAGAAAACAAGACGGCTGTTCTTTGAGTCCCACACTCACTCTTGAAACAAGATGGCTTTTCTTTCTTATGTCCCACACTCACCCTTGAAACATATTCTTTATTAATTAGTTAGTCTTAACTCCTCACCCTGCCTAGTCGTGAAAAAATCCTTTTTCTGTCCCACACTCACTCACTCACTCACTCACTCACTCACTCACTCACTCACTCACTCACTCACTCACTCACTCACTCACTCACTCACTCACTCACTCACTCACTCAGATACTGGCACACTATACTAGTGTACGCCTGTCGACACTGCGGGGCGGTCCATTCCTACCCCGATTTACAGCATCACATAAACAGTCACGCCACCGCCAGTGCCATCTAACGACGATCATACGTATGGAATCACATCGACCTCCGCATCTACAATGACAGCGCCGCCATCTACCGAGCATACGTATACAACTACATCGGTGAAGGCTGACGGTTGTGCGACATGCGGACTCGTTCAATAGAAGCTATGACCAGACAAGCGAGAACCGTATCCTGGCGACGATCCAACGACCAACCGCCTTTATCGAAACCTCCGAGACTGTCGGTGAGTTTAGGCGTTAGAAGAAGAAGAAGAATG
>SDWI01000705.1:192571-245053 GCA_009193005.1 Lamellibrachia luymesi
TTTTTTTATTACATTATAAATATACAAATGAATGAATGAATTATATGAAGTGATTCCTGAGTTAATCATGATAAGTCTCTCATTGAGTTACTGAGTAAATCATGCTCGACCACCTCAACAACAAAACACCCAGCTCTTTTCTGAAGGCACATAGTTAATCATGGTCAGCTGCCTCAACAACACACAGCTCTCTTCTCAAGTCACTGAAGTATATAATATTCGGAGCTGCTGCTCAGCATGGCAACACCCCAATGTTGTGAATACAAGTTTCAAGGAACCGCCTTTGTATATTGGCTTAGACACGTTGTCAATGTGTCCTCGCAATATAGTTTATTTACCTTTGATTTATGTTTTGGGTAACCACAAACAATACACAATAACTAAATAATTCTCAAACAAAATCGTTTGATCACAAGCCTTTCAAAATATCCTTTCGACTATTTAAGGAAAGGGTCTACACGCACCATATCATCAGTATCAATATGGAGCTAGAGCGTCGTTGGTGGATTGATGTATTGCGGCATTGGGGAATGTCGGCAGATTCCAGTACATACCGATGAGTTTGTTCAAATTTTGAACAGCAGCGGCAACCACTGGGTTATAATTTATGCAGTGAACTGTGCAGCTGGTGAGTTACAAGTGTACGATAGTCTGTACCGGACAGTGAGTGAAGACTTCAAGGAGCTTGTTGATACACACATATATGACCGCATCGCGAATCACCATGCCCCGACGGTGCAGCAGTGCACTACCAAGTCTGTTTTTCCTATTTTAATGAGAGTACTATTTCATTGATATATTGACAACATTAAATTTGTATTTCAACGTAATTACTCTTAAATTGCAATAATAAAACAGCAAGCCATGTTTAATATTCAAATAACAGTATAAATTGCCGCTTTTAAGCATTTAGCATACTTTCGTTTGATGATTAATCAGAACTCCCTGGAGTAACCAGTTACCAGAATTTATAACGAAAATGTTCTTACAAACCAAGTCAACTTTGTAAATGAGTTTCTTCCCTAGAGGTATTTAATGTACTAAATATATGTAATTAAAAATAATTATGCTTAAACGCAATAATTACACTGCAATCACTGTTCAGTATCCCAATACCAGCACGACGAAGCGCCAGTGTATCTGTGTGAACTCGTGCGCCCACATCTACCGGCAAGAGCACTGGGCTCAGCCAGCAGTAACAGTTTGGAAATGAAGCGGTCTCGTATCAAGGCTGGGGACGGCTCTTTCGTAGTATCTGCGGCGTCTCTGTGAAACACTTAACCTAACTTTATTAAAACCTGTGACAGCTTCAAATGTCGACAAAACACACATATTTTTCGCATCGCAAATTAGTGAATATTCCAGGTAAATGTTGTCCTCTACTCACAGCAATTTAATTATGATAATCCCAGTAATCTTATTCATGATAATTAACAGTATTTTAACCAAAAAATTATTACAAAATATCTTATTATTATTTCTAAAGTGCTGCATTGAAGCATTTAAGTTATTTTATTGTTGGTGATTCATAAAAAAAATTACTATATCAACCGCATGTAACCATGTGTAGTCGTTTACGTTATAATGTAGATGGATCTTTCTACCACAGTTATCGTTGATCAAATGAACACTCCAGTGAGGGCAATACAACTGACTTTGGGTTGATGGCCATGGTTGCGGCAATAGAATTGTGGGAACAACGACGTGCCTTCAACTTTGATGTGAAAATGTTGAGAGAGCACCTGGCCACTTGTTTGCAGAGACAACACAACGTTCCCAATTTCTTAAAACTGCCGTCTCCTGCCACAGAAGGAGTGCACGATGAAAGTCGTGGACCCGCGGCTGTTGGAGGCCCTCCGACCGCAACCGCCTACATACATGGTCGGAAACATCATTCGAAGTCTCAAGGACGAAATAAAAGCGATCATCACTCGAATGGATTTGCAAGACCGGGAGAAGGTAACGCTGTATAATTAACTTTTGAGTCGCTTCTATGACAAGAACGATATACACGCGCAACAACCGACACGAGTGACCGTGGTGAACGACGGGGCGACGCAAAAAGAAACGGAAGCGGCGGGGTCGGCAGCGGTAGATCATGTACAAGCCGATACGAAATCCTTGAGAAAGAAAGTCAAGCGATTGGTGGATTTGAACAATCCTTTTTGTCAACCTGAACAGATAGCTAGGGATATTCTCCACATCGCACGGCTGTTGATACTGGACGAAGGTGTAATAAAAGTCGCCATTTGTCAACTGTGCCACCGCTTCCCCCCTCACATCAGCGACCATGCAGTAGAGGTCCTGATAGACACCCCTTCTTTATTTTGTTTTAGCAAACATATCCGTGGTTCCATCCACTGATATGATTTCACCGCATGTCGGTTATGTATTGAACTTTGCACTGTTTATTTGATTTACTGCTATTATATTGTCATAGCCTTGACGCATCATTGGACTTGGTTGCATTAATATGAACAGGCCTAGTATTCCAAAGCCCAGCAATGTTGCAGTTCTTTGTTGTACGGAGCGCTTACGATTGTGCAGTAAAATACTATTATGTACCTTCTTACTTGTATAAGTACTGTTATCAAATTACAGTATATTTATTTCTCTGACCCTATTGCTGCGGTTTATTCGACAATGTTGCAGATGCCTCCTAAAAAGCAGGGAAGCTGCCTCGTAGAGCAGCGTGTGCCATTATTTCTGAAGAACCCGTAGCAGCTGCTTTGACGTCCGCAGCCAGCGCAGAGGTGATTGCTGCTGCGGTCATGCGTCAGTCACCTGGAGCGGTCGAGGTGCCTACCGCCAACATTGACAGAGACAGTGCTGCGACCACGTGCAGAGACTCTGTCAACGATGAGACCTGCCCGAGCGAGCCGACTACCCGTGTCGACATCTCATCGGTTTGTGCCAATGCCGTCGACCAGCACCACTGCCCCGCCAATGCCGTCGACAAGCACCGTTGTGATAGTGACGTGGACGCTCTACTCAGCGGCCTCCTCGGTGATCGGAAAAGCCAGACAGATAGCTCCTTGGCTAGATCCCATTCCAGCATTAATACCAGTTCCATTGAAGCAAGAAATGCTGCTAGCCTAGAGCACAACTAGTCAGATCATCATTAGCACCGACGACCGGTGCGGCTGATAGGAGTGGTGTCAACACGTTGCGCAACTATATCACATCGGTCTGTCTTGGCACTAGAACCTTCCCTGTCTCACGCAGTAATCTTGCATGATTCTTGACTACTTATCAACTGTGCCAGCTATATCTTACAGCCACAAAATAGTTGGGTTGGCTAATCCAGCAAATAACTTCTACATTAATAAATTGCTAGTATGAATACATAAATAATCAAATACAATTGCTTTGAGGCGGCCAATTGATCTGCAAATGCTAGGTCAACTTGTCAGTGAGACAAAACCAGTAATTCCTGTCAAATTCACCCAATTATGTGTGGCCGCAATGTATATGCTCGCATTTCTCGAATTCTAGAGAATCGGAGAAATTACTATTCGGCCGTGTGTGCTGGTCGAACATGTAATACAAAGGAGTGATTTAGAGATTGTGTCACGGCAAAATGGCGCGAACAAAACTTCTCTGCGAATCACGATCAGGCATGTCAAACACTATCAAGTTAGCAGGCCCATTGTGCTTGAAATAACTCCCAAGTCCACGGTCTGCCCCGTGGCTTACATATGTCGTTATTTATACACTCGCGGCTCACCAGCAGGACCGGTCTTTATCTTCGCCGACAAGAGCTCTATGTCAAGAACTTAATTCGCATCTCAACTGTCAGCATGCCTTTCACAAGGAGGTTACGACCCTGGTTTTTACAAGTGCCACTCATTTCGCATAGGTGCTGCAACTACTGCCGCAACAAGGGGTTTTATTGATAGGCAGTTTCAAATTATGGGCATATGGAAATCTGCAGCCTTTAGGCGCTACATTCACATTCTTTGATGCAGTTCCGAAGCGGTATAGCCATGTGAAGATCAAAAGGTATAGGCCATACGATCATTATCCATTAAAATGTGACATCAACCGACGCGGCGTCCCATACAAGTCACCGTTCACAATGACAGAAAAACAGCGAGTACTTGCGCAGCCTCGATTAAGGGTTCTTACTGAAGACGACATTTAAATAGGAATTTCCAAGATTATGCAAACTAACTAACCGTTTTATATTGGTATTCTGCTAAATTTGCTCACATAGCTTTTACGTTTAACATTGCTTTAACCATACGTTGTCAAAATTAAGTAATATGAATAAAGTTATATTTTAATACGAAATTGCTATGAAATTGGTTTTATACATAATCAGTTCTTACATAGTGCAATATTCAGAATATAGGAACTTTAAAAGCGCTTTACATTCCACCCCCTGGCAGACCATACACTCCACATCCTGGCATACCTTACATTCCACCCCTGGCAGACCACATATTCCACTCCCTGGCAGACCTTACATTCCACTCAACAGCAGACTTTACACTCCACCCCCTGGCATACCTTACACTCACCCTGACATACCTTACACTCCACCCCCTATTAAACCTTTCATTCCACCTCCTAGCTGACTTTACATTCCACCCCCTGAAAGACCTTACATTCTACCCCCTGGCATAACTTACACTACACCCCCTGCCAGACCTTACACGCCACCCACTGAAAGACCTGACATACCACCCCCTGGCAGACCTTACACCCCACCCCTGGCAGATTTGTTCCTTCAAGCACCAACTCGAATTGTCGGGTGATCAATCAGCCACGCTGTAAATACTGCGCGAGATGTATTTTATATACCATTGTATATTCATTAAATTAATCCCGTGTATTTATACATCGCCCTTTTCAGCATTAACTGTTCAAAGGCGCTTTCCGAGTTAATTAATTAATTATTTAAACAAATTCCTAAATACTGAAGAACAATTCCGTTTAGTTAAAATTAAAAACAATCACTAACAAAATTTAAATCAGTAACACTCCGGCTCATTTAATCTAGAATCCGGAGTGAACAAGTCTGTATTCACTTGTTTCTTGAATGTAACAGCCAAGGGAGTCTTGCGAAGAACAAGTGTAATATTGTTCAGCAATTTGGGTGCAGCAATGTAGAAGGCTCTGTCACCTAGCTGCGTCCAGGACAAAGGCATCTCAAGTAGCAACTGCTACCATATTGCCAGGTACTCATTTATGTAATATCGTGAACTGGGGCGACGCGGAGCAAATTAAACTGCCCAATTAGAACGCGTTCAACCGATTTCTATAAAGCCAACTGAGGATTTCATGGTGTCTCCCTCAGTAAATATGACTTTCAAATTATAACCAATGGCAATGGTATCACGAATGCTGTCATCATGCGTTGATGAGACTGCCAATACATATAATATATCATGTTGACCAAAACAAACGAAGCAATAAATGGGTGTGTCAGAGCATATTTATATGAGCTCATCATGACTGGAAACATGGGTAATGACTAAATGACCATTACTAGGGGACCAAGAATATAGGATATATGATTAACACATTTTATCTTTACGAAAGCCTATTATTTGTCGGTAGAATATCATATTCATGACAATAATCTGTTGAATATGGGTTAATGTTTAAATATATAAGAACATATAGTTAAATCATGATTGTAGCTCTATCATTGATGAAGACATGATCAAATACTTTTTAGCTTTAGTTCAAGAACAAAAGTAAAAACTCAAGCGGAATCTTCACCAATTTAATAAAAACGTATTTCCTTTGTATTGACCCATATGACTATCAAATAAAGACAATGTCAATGTCACCAAAATAAGTAACAGTTTCCATCACTCCGACGTTACGCAAGCCTAAAGACTTGCGTGTACAATGCGAGCTAGTTACATTTGAATATATTTGATTACATTCATTATTGGTTTATACTTTAAGTCCTAAAATAACGTAAAAATAAATGGTGACATATGTTAGAAATTACCCATTAGTAAGCTCCAGACAATTGGTTGTTCACGACACAGATGGACAAGTATGTGTGTGTGTATATATATGTATGCATGTATGTACATAAAGTTTCCAACACGTTATGACGAAAACTGGCGACGCAGAGTTCCATCTTTGTTATGCTTGTCCCAGGGATGTATGGATAGTAGTTCAATATTTATGGTCGTTAATTCATTATATTGTTACATTCATATAATTATGATATTGATGAAGACGTCGTGGTGATGCGGTAATTCAACGACCTATCAGTTCAAGCAATTATTGTGTTGCTACGTTCCTACTACTTCTAAAGATGAGTTTAAGAAAAAAATTCAGTTTATGGTTATGCTACTGCATAATAATTGATGCATATAATAATACATTAGTGTGGGTTGTGAGAGTAAACGTTCTGTTACAAAATTATCGACATAGATAACATATTTATATTTGGCTTGTGGAACTGTCATGGCGATGAAGATATTTTAAAGCTGTGGATATTCTCTTAACGCTATGGGGAGCCATGAGGTCAACCCACAATGCATACATATATTGGCATAAGCTTGACCGAACCTGTCGGAGATTGACCTGATCGTAAGGTGTTCAGCCTCATAATAGTGTGTTCATATATAATTACTATTATTAGTATTACTGTTATATAAGTTTCAGAACAGTGTGGTATTGTAGCTTCAAAGGGTAATACATTTTTTGGGGATGATTAGGATAAACATGCCTGTATATATGAGGGCCCAGACTACATTTGAATTGTTCTTGTCATCGTCGGACAAACTTGATGCCAGTATTCTTCTCATTCCTTTATCTCCAAATGCTATTTTGATTTGTGCTGCTTGTTTGTGACGGTCATTGACGTTCTTCGAAATATAATTCCATTTTAGCCTTAAGTCCCTGAATGCGTCAGCCATGGGTTCGTGGCCCCAGTTCATAGTAGGCATTTTTGTTGTGGCCATGTTCGTTCAGGTACGGTAACGGTATTTTAAGGTTTCAACGCGCGTTCAATAACTGGTATAGTGTTGCACGAATTGACTGGATAGAACAATGGCTGACTGGCAGAAGACAACGAGTTGTAGTGGATGGAGAAGTTTCAAATTGGAAATCGGTTTTGAGTGGGGTACCTCAAGGATCAGTATAAGGACCTATATTATTCTTAATATATATCAATGACTTGGACGACAGTATAACAAGTAACGTACTGAAATTTGCAGATGACACAAAACTGTTTAGAAAGGTTAATACTGATGGTGATAAACAACATTTACAAAACGATCTAGACAGATTAGTGAAATGGTCTGAGAAATGGCAGATGTTGTTAAATTTTGGGAAATGTAAATGCCTACATACAGGACATGGGAACTTGGATGTAAACTATAAAATGGGAGATACTGTTCTGGGTACTACTGTAAAAGAAAAGGACTTAGGAGTTACAATAAGTGCTGATATGAAAGTTTCAGAGCAGTGTTGTATTGCATCTTCAAAGGGTAATAAAATTATTGGATTGATTAGAAGAAACATAACATACAAGGGAAAAAAGTTAATTATACCTCTTTATAAAGCAATAGTTAGACCTCATTTAGAATATTGTATACAAGCATGGAGACCATATCGTAAGAAGGATATAAATTCGCTTGAACGCATACAAAGGAGAGCAACTAAAATGATTCCAGAACTGAGAGACCTTAGTTATGAAGTGTGTAGTCCCTAAAATAAGTAAAAAAACAAAGATGACGTTGCTACGGAAAAAGTGAGCGAAGAGTGCGCATTTTGTTCTGTTAAAATTCCATACAGGCATATTATTGCCGCCAATTTCACACCGTTGGCGTCACCGGAGCGCCAGGATGTGACGCTATTCGTATTTGACAAGTAAGTGCGGACGGGCTATTTTCCTTCTCACATGCATTGATTGTTTCGCAAAAATTGTGTACGACTGTGTCGGTTTCTGCTTATCTAGTAAGAAGATGTCTCTACCCTGACTCACCTCCACCACTGATGTCGAGACTTGCGATGCCGGTGTGGCAGGGTATCTTCCCCTGGTATCAGCCCCCCCCCGTATCTTACTCCGGGGGAAGATATTTTTTCCCTCAGGGGGAAGATACCATAGGGTAGGCATATATTTACCCCACCCTGGATATCTTATCCCCCCTTATAAATGTGTGTGTATGTCTATTCTTATTCAAGAAAGTTCATAATTAGTAAATATGAGTCAGAATAATTTCTGCTATATGTTATTCTGCAAGAAGATTGAGCGTGCTTATTTTTATTGCATTATAAAATTACCAATGATTGAATGGTGTGAAGTGATTCCTGAGTTAATCATGATAAATTTCTCATCGAGGCACTGAGGTAATCATTATCGGCCACTTAAACAACAAAACACACAACTCTTTTCTCAAGGCACTGAGTTATTCATGGTCAGCTGCCTCAACAACACACAACTCTCTTTTCAAGGCACGGAGCTGTTAATCAGCCTGGCAACACCCCAATGTTGTGAATACAAGTTTCAAGGAACCGCCTTTGCATATTGGCTTAGACACGTTGCCAATGTGTCCTCGCAATATACTTTATTTACCTTTGATTTATTTTGCTTGGTAAAAACAAACAATGCACAATGACTAAATCGTTTCACCAACTTCTCAGAAAAAAATCTTTGATCACAAACCTTTCAAAAAGTCCTTTCGTATATTTAAGGAAGGGGTCTACACCTATCAAATCATCAGTATCAATATGGAGCTACAGCTTCTTTGGTGGATTGGGAAATGCCGGCAGAATCCAGTACAGACCGATGAGTTTGTTCAAATCTTGAACAGCAACGACAACCACTGGGTGATACTGTATGCAGTGAACTATGCCCCTGGTGAGTTACAAATGTATGGTAGTCTGTGCCGGACAGTGAGTAAAGGCATCAAGGAGCTTGTTGATACACAACATATGACCGCACTGCGATTCACCATGCCCCCGTCGTGATGCTGTGCACTACCAAGTCTGTTTTTTTTTCTATTTTAATGTGATTACTATTTGTTTGATATATTGACAACATTAAGTTTGCATTTAAACGTAATTACTCTTAAATTGCAATAATTACGTAGCAAGCGATGTTTAATATTCATACCACAATATAAATTGCTGAATTTAAGTATTTAGCATACTTTCGGTTGAAGATTAATCATAACTGCCTGGAGTAACCAGTTGCAAGACCTTATAACGACAATATTCTTGCAAACCAAGTCAATTATTTAAATGAGTTTCTTACATCGAGGAATTTAATGCACTAAATGCATGCAATTTAAAGTAATTACGCTTAAATGCAATAATTACATTGCAATCACTGTTCTGTATCCAAATACCAGCACGACAATGCGCCAGTGTATCTGTGTGAACTCGTGCGCCCATATCAACCGGCAAGAGCACTGGGCTCAGCCACCTGTAACAGTTTGGAAATGAAGCGCACTCGTATCAAGGCTGGTGACGGCTCGTTCGTAGTGGCTGCGGGGTCCCTGTGGAACATTTTACCTAATTTTATTAAAACCTGTGACATTCTCGCCAGCTATAAATGTCGGCTAAAGACATATCTTTCGTATCACAAATAAGCGTATATTCCAGGTGAACGTTTTCCTCTACTCATATCAATTTAATTATGATTATTCCAGTAATCTTATTCATGATAGTTAACATTATTTTAACAATACATTTTTAAAGTATTATAAAAATATTTTACAAAAGTACAAAATTATTTATTTTTATTAACTATTATTATTAACTATACATATACATTTATTGATTTATTAGTAGTATTGCTATATTATTATTGTGCTATATTAATATTTTAATAATTCTTATTACTAGCAGCTAATATAATTATTTAGTTATTTCGTTATTTAGTAATTTTACAATATGTTATTGCTGTATTTAGTTTACGTAATTCTTATAACTAGTAGTATTTTTAATACATTTACTTGTTGATTTTGCAATTCTACACTTTTTATATATTTTAATGTGTTGTGACGTGCCACGAACAATTTTGGATCTGGCGCTATTTCAAATAAAATATCTTATTATTACTATTATTTATAAAATGCTGCATTGAAGCATTTAAGTTATTTTATTGTTGGTGATTCATCCAAACTTACTTCATCAACCGCATTATATAGAAACGTCAGAGACGAATAACATAACGTACTTTTTGGGGCAACTGTAACTATGTGTAGACGTTTACGTTATAATGTATATGGATCTTTCTACCACAGTACTCGTTGATCAAATGAACCATCCAGTGAGGGCAACACGACTGACTGTGGGGTGATGGCCATTGCTGCGGCAATAGAAGTGTTGGGCCAGCGCCATGCCTTCAACTTTGATGTGAAATGGTGAGAAAGCACCTAGCAACTTGTTTGCAGAGACATCACTCCGTTCCCAATTTCTGTAAACTGCCGTCTCCTGCCACAGAAGGATTGCACGATGTCGTCTGCTCCTGTCGGGATTCCTGGCTACTAAGATGCACAAGTGTGTCAGGTGAAAGCTCTCCTGCCACAAAAAGTGTCTCATCGGTGACAATTGCAGTGACTCCCAATAATAGTGCAGCGAAGCGGGACGAACATTTGTGTAATCAGAGTAGAAACGTAATGCATTAATGTACTCAAGTTTTTTGCTCTGATAATTACAAGTGATGAACATGATTTTGTAATTTATCGCACGTGAACTCTTTTGCAAATTATTAATTGATGAAATGTTTAATAAATATTGATTTAGTTCCACCATGTTCTTGATTTTAGGTGTGGTGGAAAATAGTTTGGAATCATGACAATTTGGGTATTGGGAGGGGAGTAATATATCCAGAGTGGGGGGATATATCTTATGGCATCTTCCCCCTGGGAGGAACTATCCAGGGGGGAATATATACTTCCCAGCAATGCACACAAACAATAGTCAAGAGCATCAAAGACGTCACTGGCTTAGATTGGCTAAAAAAGCTGAAGAGGGAGGGTGAGTTTTTTAAGTGTTGTTGCTGAAGTTGCATTGAATAAAACTGTTCAGTGTGTCATATCATTTTACTAACGATGGATATGATTCTGCTTCTGGCACAGTGTGGGTGGGATATCCTAGGGCATTTTCCCCTGGTAGGAACTATCCGGGGGTGGGAGATATACTGTTACGCCAGAGAACTCATTAATAGTCCTAGAACTGATGAACCTCGAGAATGGTGTCAGACTAAGGGCGCTGAAGCTGCCAAACCCTTACTGTGGAAGAGAAAGAGGAGACATGACAACTTCCCAACCATGCGCACAAAAATATTCAAGACCAGCAAATACGTCATTGGTTTAGACTGGCTACAAAAGCTGAAGAGGGAGGTTCCACAGAGTTTATTTTGTCACAACCCATGTTAATAAATATTCGGATGCAACAAAATAAAGCAGTTGCATAGCTCATTTCAAAATATCAGACAACAATCTCACATACTTCACATTTATGTTGTCCGACAACTTAATATTCAAAACACCGCCATTATGATACTGAAATGTTTTGCGAAATAATTAAGTGGGTTATTTCAGTGAAACAACTACCACTTGTTGCAAGGTCATCCACACATACGCTATTACGCTATATGTTCATATTGCTAGACGATATACGATAGGATAGGGGAAGGCAGTGTTCGTTTAGCCTTTTTTCATATTTTTATGTCTATGGCGCAAACGTGTTCATAAGTGAAAATTGTTTTAGTCACACAAACTATGAATATTAGAAGATATTTTTGTATCAAGATAATATATCTAACATGCATAGATAATCACATATAGCTGATTCAAATAGGGTTGATAAGCAGGCTTAACTAATACTTGGTAAGTTGGGTAAGTTGACCCAAAATGCTTTATTTGTATAACTTACGTAGGCTTTATAAAAACATTCATAACAACTCAAGCGACACATCTACCCAATTTGTACAACACGTTTCTGACTATTCTACACGCTTATTTAATAAGTCGACACATTTACTTAATGTAGACTTTCAACGCGTTATATTACATTGTCACGCTATCTTAAATATAGTTAACTACTTAAACGGTATAGTAGAATCCGCTAAACTTCGGGCTATAGCAATTTGATTATATTAAGCCGCAGATTCTCTAAAACAAATTTCCCAAATAATGGATTCAAAATGACGTGGAAGTGAATGCACCTCAACAATTGTGCTTTATTTCGTCCATGCTGAATTATTGCATAGTAGCTACTACACTTCGTAAATTGGTATTCTCCAACGATTTTTTATTGAGACGAAAGTGGCAACTTAGAAAATTAAACTTCGCAAGAGATTTTCCGCGTTGCCACGACCAAAATCTAAACTTTTTCAGTTTAAATCAATTGATCATAGTTTTGTCAGAACATTCCTGTTATTTCGCGCAGTTGTATAATACCGTATTAAGTGGCGGACACAATTGTGTTACGTGCGCATTGTAACACGACAAACATAGGTCATAATTCCGTTCCCGCCATTCTGATTCCACGGAGAGACTCATTGTGGTATACGTGATTCCGTACCTAGTCCAGTTTAATTTGGTTCACACAATTCACAAGGTAAATTTGCACTAAATTTCCGCATAAAATAAGGTTTTGATGTGGATGGCAATCTTGTGAAATATAACGTGCCTTCAAACGATTATGTATATCACATAATTTACGTACCACCAAACGAATTGGTATCGATACATTTATTCGCGGCACGTGCGTTATCCATCAAAACATGTCTCATCAAACGAGGCGCCATATCATCCGTGTCACCGTCCACAATGACAGTAACACAGCGGGTACGTGCGCCGCCTCGATTAAGGGTTCCTATCGTCCAATAATAGTGTGTAATATAGTTGTTGTATGTGGCTGCGTAATACATTGCAAATCACTGCACTTTAGTTAAAATACACTATAATTGCAACTTTCTTACAACGTAATTAATAGTAAATAATTTTGGAACTGAAAAAACCGTCAGATCTGCACACAAATTGATTGCACTGTTATGTATTTTGCAACATTATACAAGTTAAACTATTTTATTTTTGTAATTAGCTATATAGACTGCATGAAATACGCTGCTGTGTATGGATGTAATGCAACACACAACCATGTCCCGCCGGCAAGGCTATCCAGCTTCTGTTATTCAATGTTGTATTATTACGATGTATAACCATATATCACGCTTGGACACGTATTTTGTTGTTAAGTTGCTCCGTTATAAACTATGCACGATAATAATATATGTATTTTCAAAGTACAAGTAATGTCCAGAAGCAATGCTGATTTGTCAGAACCTTCCGTGATTGTCTAATGTCCGCTGTACAAGCCCAGTACCCTATGTACGTATCATGTTTAAATGCTGCATTCAGTACAAGCAGATGCATGCTTCTAGAGAAACACGAACAATAGTCATTGATGTATTGCCATGGATCATGCATATTGTTCAATAGTAAACTACACATGGTAATACCACGCTTTGCATCAATGTAAAAGTAATGTCAACAAACAATGCTGGTTTGTCAGGAGAACCTTCAGCGAGTGTTTAATATCCACTGTACAAGCCCAGTACCTTGTGTACGTATTCTACTTACTAACTGCTGCATTCAGTAAAAACATAGTGGGTAAAATAAACATTACTATGACGAGAAACATATGTTAACAAGGATAAATGTGTAATTTCGAAATATCATTAAAACTGTTTTCACTACGTAGTCATATTGGTTAGAATAATACAAGTTAGTAGCTGTATCCCTTTGTCAGTTATACGACAGTAGTAAACGATCTACGTTATTTGGTAGTACGAAGTACACGGCGCTTTCATGTACTCCACGGCCGCTCTGAGACAGGTGCTATGCTGCTTACGGCGGATTGAGACGGAATCTCTCTGCTGGAGTTCACTCAACAATGCATGGCTGAAATAAAACGTGTGACTTTGTATAACAAAAATAACAGTGAAGAGAAAACATTTTACAATTTGAGAAATAGTTTTTGCCAAATGTTGGCCGTTGGCAAGTTTCAATATCGGTATATAAAAAATAAACGTCAATTGTGAATCGACTAGACCTGGAAAGGAGGAAGGGGGAGTGAGAGGGAGATATGAGGACAGAGAGAGAGAGAGAGAGGGAGTGAGTGAGAGAAGGAGGAAGGGAGAGGAGGAGGAAGAGGTATGAATGTAGGGAGACAACGTGAATACAGTATATTTATATACGTATTGGACTTTTCAGGATATTGCGCTATGTAAACATAAAGTAATTTTATAGGATAAATCATAGGGTTTACACGTGACGGACAAAGGCGGATTATGGCGCCCCGCAGTAATATACTAACCATGTGTTTTTTCAGACAAGATATGATCTGAATATCCAGTGAACCAAAACATCTTATATTAAAAATAAATCTACACTTATCAAAACCTTTATTGACACATTAAATTGTACGTTCAAATATGACTTGTCTTTGCCCGCCTGCCAAACTACATGTATAATATAGCACCGTAAATAAATAATCCCCATTCGTCGTCACTTGTTATGTTCGTCAACGTAATACATTGTGTGACACCAGTGACACCTAAAGGATAATTTTAAAGATCGATGCAAATAATTATTCCTTACGTGGATCGTTCCCCTGCAAAATTGTTTCTAGCTACCATAATGGCATTTAAAAAAAAATATATATTGAAAAATAAATCTCCGTAAACTCTCTAATACGGCATCATGAATGCACCATATTGGATCCCAAGTCTGTTTTTTTTCTCTATTTAAATTAGATTACTATTTGAATTTGTTTGATTGTAGCTGGACATATTGACAACATTAAGTTTGCATTGAAACGTAATTACTCTTAAATCGCAATAATTCCGCAGCAACCTATGATTGATTTTCAAATAAAAATATAAATTGCTGCATTTAAGCATTTACCATAGTTTCGGTCGATGATTAATCAGAACTGTCTGGAGTAACACGTTCCAAGACACGATAACGTCAATTTCCCTTGCAAACCAAGTCAATTATTTAAATGAGGTTCTTACCTACAGGTATGTAATACACTAAACATATATAATTTAAAATAATTATGTATAAATACAATAATTACACTGCAATCTCTTTTCAGTAGTCCAATACAATTTTGTTGGGTCTAAATTGCAGCTTTTAAGCACTTCAGTTATTTTGATATTGGTGATCCATCAAAACTTACTGCATCTATTGGATTATGCAGAAACGTCAGTAAAGGATAAAATGACGTACTTTTTCAGGCCACTGAATTCATGTGTAAACGTTTACGGTATAATGGAGATTGATATTTCTACCACAGTTCCCGTGGTCAGATGATCCACCCACCCTTCCAAGATTGCCCCTCTCCGATGAAGGGACACCATCACTGCAAATTTCTTTCAATGTAAACATTAATAAATCAAAGTCCATGACTTCACCAATTAATCCAGCACATTGTTGTCTCGAACACCGTTTATTTTCTTAAACAGTTAAATTAGGTTTGTAGTTGCATAGTTGGAAGTATTCACTGCACTAAACATATATTTACATTTAATTACGGTTAATGTTTTAATCATGTAAACGAGACGATTATTTGAATGATACTGACATTTACTCAATATATGTATTGCGTAAAAGTAAATATAAGTACTCTTAAATTACACTATTTATTAACTTTAATAATAATAATAACAATACAACAGTTTCACAAACGAGCTGGCAGGTGGTTGTGGATAAAAGAAATTCGTGAAAAGAATTTGAAATGAGGCTAGTGAAAATAACAAATTGAGGAGCTGCGATATGTTATTTATTTGGTATGTATATGAATCTAATAAACCCGGACGTTATTTATTTGGTATGTATATGAATCTAATAAGCCCGGACGTAAAGCATAAGTGTTAAATTGTGCACTTTAACACAACGTCAATAAGAAATGGTTATGTCACAGCCATTTTGATTATGTTAAACGGCTGATTGTGTAATCCGTGATTTCGTTAAGCGGAGTGCGTTGTAGTTTGTTTCATTCAAACAAAAATGTTAATTAGCACCACAGGCTGTACATGAACTAAATTACATACCACGAACGGCATTGGCTGTTCCTTGTAAACACAAGCATCCTTCAAAATGTCACATCAACAACCGCGGCGTACCATCCAAGTCACTGTTCACAATGACAGAAAAACAGCGAGTACGTGCTTAACCTCAATTAAGGTTCTTACTGAAGACGGTTCTTACTGTTTCCAAGATTATGCCAATTAACGAACTGTTTTATATTGGAATTCTGCGCAAATTGCTCAAATAGCTTAATAGCTCAATGTTAACGGTACTTTATCTATCCGTTGCCAAAATAAAGTAATATTTTAATACGAAATTTGTATGACATTGGTTTAATACATGACACGAATCAGTTCTTATATATAGCAGTATTCAGAATGTAGTAACGTTCAGTGCGCTTTATATTCCACCCCCTGCAAAACCTTACACTCCACCCCTGGCAGACCTTACACTCCATCCCCTGGTAGACCTTACACTCCACCCCCTGGCAAACCTTACACTCCACCCCTTGGTAGACCTTACACTCCACCCCTAGCAGACCTTACACTCCACACCCCGGCAGACTTTAAACTCCATCCACTGGGGTATCTTATGCACCATTATATATTGACAGGTACTAAGTTATATAACAGAGTGAACTGGGACAACGAGGTACAACGTATATTGCCCAACTAGAACGCGGACAACCAATTTAAATAAAGCTAAGTGAGGATGTCATGGTGTTTCCCTCAATAAATATTACATTGAAATTATAACCAATGACAACGATATCATGAATGAGGCATTGATGAGACTTACAGTTGATGTAATATATCATGTTGACCAAATTAAATAAAGGAATGGATAACAGGGATCAGAAAGTATTTATATGATGTCATCATGACTGTAAGGACTAATTAACAATTACTAGATGACCAAAACTTAATGACGTACGATCAATACTATTTTGACTGACGGAAGCATATATGTATTACAAAATATAAAAAAAGTAAAAATAAATGGGTACATGTTAAAAATTACCCATTAGTAAGATCCAGACAATTGTTACAATAGATGCACTGTTCTCACTGTACAACCAATGTGTGGTGCAACATCATTGGTGCACTAACCGTCAATTGTAGAGCGAATTTTTGCAATAAAATGTCATGGTGTTTTGACTGTGTGGTGGGCGTGACATTTATTTGAGTGAGGTGACCAAAACATAAAATGCAAGCCCATTGGTTATTCATCTGATATTGAGTCACATGACATCGCATTTATAAAGGCGTTGCTCATAAAGTAAAGTAGGCACTGCAACAACAGCACAAACATACAGACGAGCAATATCCAGGTACGTGAACATTTGACGTTTTAACTGATTCCAATTATATACGTTCGATAACTTCACTTTCATATTTACTTGAACTGAATAGCAGTATGTATACTATAACAAAGTATGTAGCTGCATTTTTTTTACCATATGTTGTGGGCGTGACAGTTATTTAAGTGAGGTGACCAAAACACAAAATGCAAGCCCGTTGGTTGTTTATCTGACGTGGAGTCACGTGACGTAACATTTATAAAGGCGTTGCGCGTAAAGTAAAATATTAACTGCCCAACAGCACAAACATACAGACGAGCAATATCCAGGTACGTGAAAATTTCACGTTTTAACTAATTTCAATGCTATAATAATATATTGTTTTTTCTTACATTATCTTGTTGTTAATAACTTTACAATATACAGTTTGTTAGTATTACTTTAGGACATTATGTATCAATATAATATATGTTGGAACTTTTGTAACTGATTCCAATNACACACACACACACACACACGATACTAACTCAACGTTGTTCGTCGTGTTTCGTAGGTGACAATTGAATAAGTAAAGTGGCGAATGTACGTGGACTGCTGGTGTTGGGCCTCATGTGCTTGCTGCTGTGTTAGGTAAAGTTGAAAGTATCATTCCATATGTTTAGAAATATATAGTTATGCACATTTATTTTAAAGTATATGTGTTTCAGTATCTGTCCAGTAGATTTACCAGCTTGTTAGGAGTATGTGCTACATTATTGGATACCTAGTAAAGCATATGCGAGGATCGCAATATAACCAATGTTAGCCACATGTACGTATCCTTTGTTCTTAAGCATATACTACTTATTTTAGATGAATACATTTGATGAATACGTGCACTGCGAGTGCCTATGATAGCACAGTCTATTTTCATTGTTTAGATGATGTCCCTGAGTGAAGCTTGCTCTAAAAAAAAGAAGTAAGTGACATACACGAAGTGAGCCGATAAACATCATTCACACAGAACATATATGTGACACTTGCAACACCCCATCTTTGTCGTCAGCGATCATTAACGGAACCTGTTATGGTTTCGCATAATCACGTTGGTGGTCAATTATTTCGTGTATATTTTGGAAATATCATATTAACTGCCTGCATTTAACATTGCATCCGCATATTTCTATACCACCAACACGTTCTCCTCGTTTTGTCCACGCACATATAATTGCGGTCTGAATAATTATATTGTTGCTGTTTATTGGTGTATTGTGTTCTTCTTCAGGTGTTTCGAGCGTAATTGCCCCATTTTCTGCTGTACTATCTCGCAGAAGTGCCGTAGTACATGCGATTGTAGTTTCCTGGGTTTGCCGGATAAAGTAACCATCACATTTGAACGTATTTCTTAATGAGTCATTAAAGTTTTGATAAGGATTCCATTGTTATTTTTATATTTAAAGATATTTCAGATCATTGCATGTTCCGATCATATCGTGTTTGGAACCACCTATGGTTAGTAGATTGCTAGGGGTCGCCATAGTTAGCCTCTGTCCGTCATATATGAATAGTATTATTTATTCTGTGATAATAACTTTATATTTATATAGCGCAATTTCCTTCAGTTCATTGCGCAAATGCATATACTGTATTCACATTGTCTACCACACTTCCTTCCTATATCTTCCTCCTCTCCCTTCCTTCCTCTCTCACTCCCTCCCCCATCTCTCTTACCACCCTGTCTCCTCCCTTCCTCTCTTCCTCTGTCCCTTCTTCCGTTCCTCAATACCAGGTCTAGTCGATTCACAATTGACGTTTATTTGTCATATGCGGATATTGAAAGTTGCCAAATTGGGCAAAGTGCCGAAATATAATTTGGAAAACACTATTTATCAAATTGTCAAATTCACTCTCTTCACACGGTATTGCTTTTTATACAACGTCATATTTTTCATTTCAGCCAAGGCTGTGTTGAGTGAACTCCAACTGAGAGCTTCCTTCCCATGTCTACCGCAAACAGCGTGACACCTGTCTTAGAGCGACCGTGGAGTACATGAAAGCGCCGTGTACTTCGTACGACCAAACAACGTACAGCTTCTACTAATATCGTATAACTGACTCAAAGATGCCGCTACTAACTTGTATTATTCTAGCCAATATGACGATGATATTTCGAAATTATACATTTGTCGTTTGTTAAGATATGTTTCTTGTTATATTAAAGTGTCTTTCCCTGACTATTGTTCGTGTTTCTTTAGAAGCATTCACCTGTTTGTAGTGAATGCTGCACTTATTAAGCCGAATATGTACACATGGTACTGGACTTGCAAAACCGACATTAGACACTTGCCGAAGGTTCTCCTGACAAACCAGCGTTGTTTGTTGACATTACTTGTACATTGATGCAAAGCGTTTTAACACCATGTGCAGTTTATTATTGAACAACATGCATGATCCTTGGCAATACATCTTAATAATACAACATTTAGTAATATCAGCTGGATACCCTAACGCTTTTAAAGCTAACAAAAATATCAACTAAAAGTCAGATATATAATAGTGTAATCAGTTTCTGTGTTAAAACAACTGATGCATTTATTTATTTCAGTTCCAAAAGTTCCTACTCTGGAGTTCGCGATATATATATGTTTCCATTTATTTGCATGGAATATGATATATAAAACAGGTAGAAAGGATCAGCGACTGTATCTTCAGAAAGACAAAGACAGTGTTGGGTGAACGAAATTGCCCAAGTCTCGAAACGGCAATTTTAGGTTTCGAAATTCTGTCCACCGAATGTCCAGTGCACTACCACATGGACACCATGCAATTTAATTAATAACGTTAAATATTTTAATTTAATAGTATTAAGCTTGATGTTTATATAATGTGCTGTATATATATATTTAGTTAATATCGCTATCATTCATAACATTATCTCACTAGAATATTGACAAGTTTCGAGCTCAAATATAGGTCGCCTTGCACCGTCTTCGGCATCGTCTTAAGAGTATTGGTCAAACGTCTTAGGAACATCAAAAGGAAAATGAAATATAAAACCATTTCGTTCAAAGGTCAAATTAATTAAGTCAAAGGTCAAATTTCATGTTTTGGGTACTATCGTGTTATAAACCGGTGCGCCGGTGGGCACGGTCAATCGACGATATGGCACGCGGTAAGGTCGCGACCGTATTCACAAAAAAGAGTCATCACGCCGACACATGCGTCCTCTATCTCGTGCAGAGCCTGTTACCAAAAACAAGGAGAGTCACACCATCAGTATGAAATCGCAATACATGGTGCTGTTCAAGAACCCGCGTAATGGCCAGACAAATGTATCCAGGTCGAGTGAAATTCGTGCAAGAGTCGTTCAAAGAGGCGACGTCGCTTCCGTACGGCTGTCTGTTGATCGATCTGAAACTGGAAACACATGAAGAACGGCGACTGCGCACGACCATCTTTCCGGACGACGCCGGTCAGTACACCTACCTGACGAAGACATAAAAGAACACTCGAGGCACTCGAATCGGCACTTACGATATGTCGGAGTGCGTGAAAAAGACATGTGTTGTGTCTGCAGATGCTCGCGAGAAAGAATAACGCGAAATTGAAGAAAGCAATCATCGCCAGCGCCGACATCAATCTCATATGTAGTATCGCCGAGTGCGCGTATAACATTCTAAAAGGGAACGTTCGATTGACGCCGAGGCAGAAGGCAAAGCTACGACGGTACAGAAAGCAACTCAGAACATTGGCGAACATAGGAGCGGGTTTGGCATGTCAGAGAGCGATCATACCAACCGGTGGTTTCCAGCATTACTAGCTCCATTAGCGACTTCGGTTCTTCTCCCGTTGCTCCACTAGTTGCTACAGTAGATGGAGCACACCATGCCTTGATGGACCCGCGGCTGTTGGAGACTCCCCGACGGCAACCGCCTTCAGATACGGTCGGAAACATCATTCGAAGTCACGATGACGAATTGAAAGCGATCATCACTCGAATGAATTTGTAAGACAGGGAGAAGGTAACGTTGTGCAATAAGCTCTTGAGTCGCTTCAACGACATGAACGATATGCGCACGCAACAACCGACACGAGTGCCGTGGTGAACGACGGGGCGACGCAAAAAGAAACATGCCGCTGGAGAAGCAGCGGAAACGGAAGCGGTGGGGACGGCAGCTGTAGATCGTGTAGAAGACGACATCGCCGACAGCGTTCTGAAAACCCTGAGAAAGAAAACCAAATGATTTGTCGAAAGACTTAAAGCTGACATCAAGGCGGAAAGGAACGATCGAGGCGAATTCGTGTGCGACGGCATGGCTGTGACCGGAAGCAACATGGTGGACCTCGTGATCGATGTTCTGTGAAAAAGAAAGAAGCCTGCGCCGAGGGTGGCAACCATTCGCGCGACACCTCAAGCGTCTCAACGTTCCGAACGATCTGGTTGGCAACCCCGATCGGTGGCAGTACATGCATCTAGCGGAGCAGTCACGTCGATCTGCCGAACGAACGAGCCGCAGCCGTCACCGCCAATCATCAATAACTTATCGTTGGGACGTATATTAAAGAGTCGCACACGTTGCAACGATGCAGCGATGTTTCATGGACGTGATAGTAGATAGTGTAGTGTGCAGCGAGCTGTTCACCGACGTGCGCGTATAGGCTATTATCCGAAAGATTCGCACTTACAGCCTGCCACCACCACCACCACCACCACCACCACCATAACAACAACAACAACAACAACCTCCACCACAACCACCACTATCACCACTACCGCTAGGTCTTCAATTAAAGAAATGTATTATTCAGTTTCCCAATACCCTTTGTGAGACCGAGGTATTCTTCTTCCCACTCGGAGTTGATTTTGCTTACAATGTTCACTAATCCTAACTCCTGAGCGTTTTTTAATCAAATCAGAGGTCCGTGACAGCCTTTTACGACATAGAAATAATGACAGTGGATGGCGGATATTGATTCGACACACACACTCTCACAAACACACACCCTCACAAACACACACACACACACACACACACACACACACACACACACACACACACACACACAAGAAATGACATATAAACCAGGTAGAAAGGACGAGCGGCTTTTACTGTATCTTCAAAAGAACAAAGTTGGGTGAACGAAATTGCCCAACTCCGTAACTGCAATAGGAGGTTTCGAACCCACGTCCCCTCTGTCGAATGTCCAAAGCATTACCACATAGCCACCACACAATATTATGTTTAATAAAGATAAATAGTATATTTTAAGAGTACTTAGATTTATATTCTATACAATGCATATGTTGAGTAAATGACAGTATCATTTATATAATCGTCTCGTTTACATGATTAAAACATTAACCGTAATTATATTTAAATATATGTATAGTGCAGTGAATACTTCCAACTAAGCAACTACAAATCTCATTAAAATGTTTAAGAAAATAAACGGTGTTCGAGACAACAATGTGCTGGATTTATGATTTTGCATTGGTGAAATTATGGACATTGAATTATTATTACTTACTTTGAAAGAAAGTTGCAGTGATGGTGTCCCTTCGTCGGAGGGTGACAGTCTTGGAAGGGTGGAGGGTTCATCTGATCAACGGGAACTGTGGTAGAAATATCCATATCCATTATAACATAAACGTCTACACATTAATTCAGTGGCATGAAAAAGTACCTTATGTTATCCGTCTCTGACGTTTCTGTATAATGCGATTGATGCAGTAAATTTTGACGTATCACCAACATTAATATAACTTAAGTGCTTAAATGCCGCAGTTTAGAAAAAACGTGGTATTGGACTGCTGAAAAGTAACTGCAGTGTCATTATTGCATTTAGGCATAATTATTTTAAATACCTCAAGATAAGAAACTCATTTAAATAATTGACTTGGTTTGTAAGAAAATTGTCTTTATAGTGTCTTGGAACTTGTTACTCCAGAGAGTTATGATTGATCATCGACCGAAAGTATGCTAAAAGCTTAAATGCAGCAATGCACACTGTTATTTGAATATTGCTTGCTGGGGAATTATTGCAATTTAAGAGAAATTACGTTTAAATGCAAATTTAATGCTGTCAATATATCCAGCTTCCATCAATCAAATTAAAATAGTAATCTAATTTAAATAGATAAAAACAGACTTGGGACCCAATATGGTGCATTCATGATGCCGCATTAGAGAATTTACGGAGATTTATTTTTCATTACATCAGGGAAAAGACCCACTTAAGGAATAATTATTTGCATCGATCTTCAAAATGACCCTCTAGGTATCAATGACAACAATGTATTACGTTGCCGAACATAACAGGAGACGGATAATGGGGATTATTTATTTACGGTGCTATACTATACATGTAGTTTGGCAGGCGGGCAACGACAACTTTGATGTGGCTATTATGGTTACAGTTGTTGCATCTTATGGTGTCGCACGATCACGTTGGTCATCATATTGCAACTATTTCGGGAAATTTTTGGGAATATCATATTAACTGACAGCATTTAATATCGCATCCTTATCGTTTTGCACACGCATATATAATTGCGGTTGTTAATTGTAGCAGCAGATAGAAAAGCAACTATTGGTGTTTTGTGCTCACTTTTAGGTGTGTGTCGCGTAAGTGCGGCACTGTCTGCTGTTATCAGGGGTATCACTACGGGCACTGCAGATGTTTCGATTCCTAGGGGGATGCTTATCGAGTAAACATCACATTTGAACATACAATTTAATGTATAATTAAAGGTTTTGATAAGTGTACATTGGTTTTTAATATAAGATATTTTGGTTTACTGAATGTTCCGATCATATCTTGTCTGGAACCACTCATGGTTAGTATATTGTTACGAGGCGCCATTATCCGCCTTTGTCCCTAATGTGTCAACCCTATTATTTATCCTATAACATAACTTACTTTTTACATAGCGCAATATCCTGAAAAGTTCAATGCGCAGATACATATACTGTATTCATGTTGTCTCCCTCCCTTCCTACCTCCTCCTTTCCAGGTATAATCGATTCACAATTGACTTTTATTTGTCATATACCGATATTGAAACTTGCCAACAGCCGACATTTGACAAACACTATTTCTCAAATTGTAAAATTTTCTCTGATCACTCTTATTTTGTTATACAAAGTCACACGTTTTATTTCAGCCATTGAAGTGTTGAGTGAGCTATAGCAGAGAGATTCCGTCTAAAGTCCGCCGTGGACAAAGTGACCCCTGTCTCAGAGCGACCGTGGCGTACATGAAAGCGTCGTGCACGACCAAACAACGTACAGCTTCTACTAATGTCGTATAACTAACAACAATATACAGCTACTAACTTGTATTTTTCTAACCAATATTACTTCGTGGTGAAAACAGTTGCAACTATATTTCGAAATTATACATTTATCCTTTGTTAACATATGTTTCTCGTCATATTAAAGTTTATTTTACCTACTATGTTTCGTGTTACATTTGAATCATTCACTTGTTTGTACTGAATGCAGCACTTAGTAAACAGAATACGTACACAGGGTACTGGGTTTGTACAGCGGACATTAGACACACAACGAATGTTCTCCTGACACAAAAGCCTTGTTTCTGGACATTACTTGTACATTGAAACAAAATGTTTTATTATCGGGTGTAGTTTATAACGGAACAACTTACCAACACATTACGTGTCCAAACGTGTTCCATGGCAATACATTGTATTAATACAATATTGAATAACACAAGTTGGATAGCCTTGCCCGGAGCGACATGGTTGTATGTTGCATTACATCCGTACAAAGCAGCGTATTTCATGCAGTGTATGTAGCTAATTAACAATATAACATAGTTTAACTTGTAAAACGTTGCAATGAAAATTGACATAAAAATACATAACGGTGTTATCAGTTTGTTTGCAGTTGCAAAAAATCATCGACCCAATAACAGGACTGACGATTTTTTCAGTTCCAAAAGTTCCTCTGACCCAATAACATAACTCTCTGACCCAATAACATAACTGACAGTTTGTTTAAATTTCAATAGATCCAAGGACCCAGTAATTTGTCTGTCGGCTTGCTTCAACTCCAATAGGTCCTCGGATCCAGTAACAATACTTACGGTTTGTGTCAATTCCAAAAAGTCATCGGACCCAGTATATCACTGAAGTTTGCTCTAACAGTTCCTCTGGCCCAGTTTCAGGAATTATATATTTCAGATTGTCCTACTCTAGAGTTTCCAAGATATATTTGTTTATATTTTCCTGCATGGAATATGGCTAGAAACCAGATATAAAGGACCAACAGCTCCAATTGTCTCTTTAAAAAGACGAAGACAATGTGGGGTGAACGAAATTGCCCATGTTTCAAAACGGCAAAAACACACACACACACACACACACACACACACACACACACACACACACACACACACACACACACACACTTATTAAATAAGCGTGTGGAATTGTCAGAGACGTGTTGTGCCCATTGGGTATATGTGTTGGCTGAGCTGTTATGAATTTTGTGTACAAGGCCTACGTAAATTATACAAATAAAGCATTTTGGGTCAACTTCCCCCACACCAAATTTTGGTTAAGCCAGCTTACCAACCCTATTTGAATCAGCTATATGTGATTATCTATGCATGTTAGATATATTGTCTTGATACAAAATGATCTACTAATATTCATAGTTTGTTAGAATAAAACAATTTTAACTTATGAATAAGATTGCACCCTATACATCAAACATAATGAAACAATGCTATGATATTAAGATGTTGTGCTGAACAATTATTGTTCAGCACCTGATCCCACATCCAGTTTTACCGGGGCTGTCCTCAATAATTGAAGGGCATGCTCGTCTACCTTATTAGTTAGTTCTTCTGGAAGAAGAGGCAGAACTCTTCGTTATTTGAACTAAAACAAATAGACAAGTAGACGTGAGAGACGCCTGCTTTGACACACTTACATTATTACTTGCAACATCGCATCTTTTAAGTTATTGCTATGACGCAAAGATGCAGACGAACCTAATAGCTTCTCCCTTCTCAATCCCTCAAGTTTCTTACTCATCCATCTCATTGTTCACATAATTGTATACAGTAAGCGAGCCTCATAGGTTTATGTTCGTTTCAGGTTCGCCACCCCTACAATACATTTCTACTTCCCGCCCCTACAAACACATGAAAAACCCTTTAAACCTGTATCTGCTGAAATGTTGCAATAAACAGAGATTCTGGAATCTATTCGGTTGATTATCTTAAACAAAAATATGGACGCAGAATTACGTGATATTGAATATACGTCATATTGCGAAAATCCAGTCAAAAAGCCACTGTTTTTTTCAGATAAAAAATATGTTATTTCATGCTATAAAGATAACACATCATATGTTTCATGTATCTGAATCTAATAAACACGGACGAAAAGCAAACGTGTTAAGTTGTGCATTGTAACACCACGTAAATAGGAAATTATTCTGTCCCTGCCATTATGATTCTCTTAAACGGCTTATTGTGTTATCCGTGATTTCGTTAAGCGGAGTGCGTTGAAGTTTGCTACATTCAAATAACAAAGTTAATTTACACCACATTTCCTACAAACAACGTCTTAGGCAATATTGTCAAATATAATATTAATTTAATCGATGATATACATGGTCTAAATTACATACCACGAACTGCAGTGGCCGTTCCTTGTAAACACACATATCCATCAAAATGTCACATCAACCGCCGCGACGTCCCATCCAAGTCACCTTTCACAATAACAGAAAAACAGTGATTACGTGCGCAAATTAGATTAAGGGTTCTTACCGAATATGCCATTTTAAATAGCAGTTTCCAAGATTGATTTATTTTGGTGTTCTGCGCAATTTGCTCATATAGCTTTTAATGTTAACATTACTTTATACGTACGTTGTAAAATAAAATAATAGTTTAATACGAAATTGCTATGACATTGGATTAATACATAAAACAAATCAGTTTATATATAGCGCAGCATTCAGTATGTAGGAACGTTCAAAGTGCTTTTCACTCCATCCCCTGGCAAACCTTACACTCCACCCCCTGGAATACCTTACACTTCACCCTCTTGAAGACCTTACACTCCACCCACAGGCAGACATTACACCCNCCCCCCCCCCGGCAGACCTTACACTCCACCCCCTACCATACCTTACACTACGTCGCTGGCAGACCTTACACTCCACCCCCTGGCAGAACTTACACTCAACTCCCTGACAGACCTTACACTCAACCCCTGTCAGACATTACACTCCACCCCCATCCAGACTTTACACTCCACCCCTGACAGATCTTACACTCCACCCCCTGACATACCTTATAATCCACATCCTTCCAGCAAAAACTCGACTTCGTGGGGAAGTAATCAGCTACGCTGAAGATACTGCGCGATATTTTGTGTACACCACTGTATATTGCCAGGTACTCGTTTATGCAGCAGCGTGAACTGGGACAACGTGGAGCAAAGTAAATTCCCCTATTAGAACACGAGCAACCGCTTTCCATAATGCCAACTTAGGACTTTATGGTGTCTTCCTCAATAAACATGACATTGACATTATAACCAAAGGCAATTATATAATGAACGCTGTCATCATGCAAAGATGAGACTTACAGTAGATATTATATATAATGTTGACCAAATCAAATAATATAAGAGGGGTCACAGTGTATTTATATGAGTTCGTCATGACTGGACACATGGGTAAAGACTAATGAACCATTACTAGAGGACCAACAATATATGATGTATGATTAATACCATTTTGACTGATGGAAACGAATATATACATGTATATATTAGAAAATAAAAAAAAAGTCAAAATAAATGGGGACATATTTTAAAATTTTGCAAACTCCAGACAATTGTTTTAATTGATGCACTGTTCCCAATGGACAGACATCTCCGTGGTGCAATATCCGTCAATTGTAGAGCGATTTTTATGCACTAATGTGTCATGGTGTTTCGACTTAATGTGGTGGGCGCTACATTTATTTAGGTGAGGGGCCAAAGCACACAAGGCAAGACCATTGGTTATTCATATGAAATTGTGTGACGTGACATCGCATTTATAAAGGCGTTGTGCGCAATGTTGTATTTATAGTGCAACAACACAAACATACAGACGATCAGTATCAAGGGACGTGGTAGTTTTTTCTTAGAGAGTAATACCTTAGAGCATAATGTATCAATATAATATTGATAGGATCTTTTAACTGATTCCGATTGTATACGTTCGATCGCCTCAAGTCGCTATCCAAGAAAACATTCATATTTACATGAACTACATAACACCATGTATATTAAAACACAGTGTGTAGTTGTGTTTTTATTCAGTATCGTTTGCAAGTGGCATAACTTGTTTTTCGAAATTCCGCCGGTTTTGGGAACTGTTGCGCGAATGGTAGTTGGTAGAAATGCGTGTTTTCTACGATTGTTCCGAGTTACGTAATATAAGTCAAACGTCCGCACAAATTCATTCGTACGAACGCGTTGTGAAACCAATCCGTGCATAACAAAGTATATCAAAATGTGTGCATTGAAACCACGCATATCTCATATATATGAAGTTAAATAGTAATATATATTTTGTTAAGACAGAAATGTATGTGTGTGCAAACAAGCATACATTCAAACTTACTTGCATGTTTGCACACACGCACACACGCAAACACACAACACGTACTCAATATTATTCGTCTTGTTTCGCAGGTGACAACTGTACAAGTAAAATGGCGAATGTGCGTGGACTTCTGGTGTTGAGCCTCGTGTGCTTGCTGCTGTGTCAGGTAAAGTTAAAAGTATAATTTCATATGTTTACAAATATGCCATTATGCATATTTGTTTAAAGTACATATGTTTCAGTACCTGTTCAGTATATTTACCAGCTTGTTAGGGAATATGTTTTACATTAGGAAATGTCAAGTAAAGCATTTGCAAGGATCGCAGTGTAATCAGTGTTCGCCACATTTGCGTATACTTTGTTCTTAAGCTCATACTACATATACTAGATCAATACATTTTCAAAACGTGCAATGCGAGTGTCTATTATATCACATTGTATTCTCATTGTTTATATGATGTCACTGAGCGAGGCTCGCGGTAAAATTAAGTAAGTTACCTAAACAAAGTTAGTAGATAAGCATCAGTCACGCAGAATATATGTGACACTTGCGACACCCCCTTTTTGTCGTCAGCGATAATTAACGGAACCCCTTGTGGTGTCGCATGATCACGTTGATGGTCATATTGCAACTATTTCGGGTAAATTATGGAAATATAATATTAACTGCCAGCATTTAATATCGCATCTACATATTTCTATGCTACAATCACGTTCTCCTCGTTTTGCTCACACATATATAATTGTGTTCTGAACAATTGTATTAATGGTGTTTATCATGTTTGGTTAACGGTAGTGTTAATTGTAGCAGCATATATAAAATCAAGTATTGCTTTATCTTGTGGTCTTTCAGGAGTAAATCGTCTGCGTGCGACACATTGTGCTGTCCTACAGGGACTAGGTGCCTCTTCTGCAAGTGTTTAACTTCATTTGGTTCGTTGATTGGTCCAGTAAGCATCACATTTTAAGTTACTGCGTACTGAATCATTAAAGGTTTTGATATGTATTACATTGTTTTTTTTTTTCAATCATATATTTCGGTTCATTGATTGTTCTGATCATATCATATCTGGAACCACGGATGACTAGTAGATCGCTAAGTGGCGCCATAGTCCGCCTCTGTTCGTCATGTATGAACTCTATTATGTAATACTAACTTTATTTTTAGGTAGCGCAATTTCCTTTAGTTCACTACGAAAATGCATATACTGTATCCATGTTGTCTCCGTCCCTTCTTTCCTCCTCATTCTCTTCCTTCCTCTCTCTCCCACTCCTTCCCTATCTCAACATCTCCCTCTCTACTCCCTCCATCTCCCTACATCACTCCCTCCGTTCCTCCATCCCAGGTCTTGTCTATTCACAATTTATGTGTATTTGTCATATGCTGAATTTAAAAGTTGCCAAAGTGCCGAAATATAATTTAGCAATTACTATTTATCAAATTGTCAAATTCACCTTCTTCGCACGATATTGTATTTTTTATACAAAGTCACACGTTTTATTTAGGTCACTGAAGTGTTGAGTGAGCTCCAGCAGAGAGATTCCTTCTCAATACTGCCGCAGACAGCATGACACCTGTCTTAGGACGACCGTGGAGTACATGAAAGTGCCGTGTACTTCGTGCGACAAAGCAGCGTACAGCTTCTACTAATATTGTATAACTGACTCAAAGATACCGCTAGTAACTTGTATTATTCTAACCAAAATTACTATATAGCGAAAACAGTTGTAATGATTTTTCGAAATGATGTATTTGTATATTTTTCTCGTCATATTAAAGTTTCTTTCACTGACTATTGTTCGTGTTTCTTTAGAAGCAATCACCTGTTTTTTACTGAATACAGCACTTAGTTAGCAGAATACGTCCACAGGGTGCTGGGCTTGTACAACGGACATTAGACTCTCACCGAAGGTTCTCCTGATAAATCAGTATTATTTATTGACGTTACTTGTACATTGAACAAAGCGTGTTATTACCATATGTAGTTTATAATAGAACAACAGACATGATCCATGGAAATACATCTTAATAATACAACATTTAGTAATATAAGCAGGATAGTCTGTCGCGGTGCGATATGGTTGTATGTTGCATTACATCCGTGCATTCAATAAAAACGCTTCTAAAACTATGAAAAATGTTGCCGCTAAAAGTCAAATACTGTCCAGGTAAAGTATAAATAACTGCAAAACTACCCTTTCGGTGCCATTGGCAATAATGTGTTACGTTGCCAAATGCAACAAAACATTGATGGTTTACGGGATAGAGTCAGTTGACAATCTATCCCCAATGATTATATATCAGTTATTACTATATTTCTAGCACATACATTGAAGGTGTAACATTCTTGGTCTTACCGGTAGGTATGTGCGCACGAGTTCACACAGATACACTGGCGCTTCGTCGTGCTGGTATTGGGATACTAAACAGTGATTGCAGTGTAATTGTTGCATTTAAGCATACTTATTTTAAATTACATATATTTAGAGCATTAAATACCTCTAGGTAAGAAATTTAAATAATTTAAATATTTGACTTGGTTTGTAAGAAAAGTGTCGTTATATTGTATGGTAACTGGTTACTCCAGGCAGTTCTGATTAATCATCAACCGAAAGTATGCTAAATACTTAAATGCAGCAATTTATACTGTTATTTGAATATTAAACATCGCTTGCTGTGTAATTATTGTAATTTAAGAGTAATTACGTTTAAACGCAAATTTAATGTTGTTAATATATCCAACTACCATCAATCAAATTCAAATAGTAATATCATTAAACTAGGAAAAACAGACTTGGGAGTGCACTGCATCACCATCGGGAGCATGGTAAATCGCAGTGCTGTCATATCTGTGTGTATCATGCTAACAACAAGTTCCTTGATGTCTTTTCTCACGGTCCAGTACAGATTATCGAACATTTGTACCTCACCAGGTGCACAGTTCACTGCAGAAATTGTCACCCAGTGGTTGCTGTTGCTGTTCAATATTTGAACAAACTCATCTGTCTGTATTGGAATCTGTCGGCATTCCCAATGCTGCACTACATCAATCCACCAACGAAGCTCTAGCTCCATATTGATACTGATGATATGATGCGTGTAGAACCCTTCCTTAAATAGGCGACCGGACATTTTGAAAAGCTCGGGATCAAACGATTTGTGTCTGTGAATTGGGTGAAAGGATTTAGTTATTGTGCATTGTGTGTGGCTACAAAACAAAATAAATCGAAGGTTACTAAACTATATCGCGAGGACACATTGGCAACGTGCCTAAACCAATATACAAAGGCGGATCCTTGAAACTTGTATTGATATCAATGGGATGATGCCCTGCTGGGCAACGGCTCAGATAATTATACCCCTCAGTGCCTTGAAAAGAGAACTGTGTGTTTTGTTGTTGAGGTGGCCGATTATGGTTAATTCAGTGTCTCGATGAGATTACTCATTCATTCGAAAATGTATAATGCAATAAAAACACATACCATTTTCTTGCAGAATAACATATAGCAGAAATTATTATGATTCATATTTGCTAATTATAAACTTTATTGCATAAGAAAAGGTATACACACATATATAAGGGGGGTAATATATCCAGGGTGGGGGAAAATATACGCCTTAGGGTATCTTCCCCCAGGGGGGAAAGATATCTCCCCCGGTGTTAGATATATTAGGGGGGGAGATACCCTGCCACACCGGAATCGCAAGGCTCGACGTCAGTGGTGGAGATGAGTCAGGGTAGGGACATCTTCTTACTAGAGAAGCAGAAACCGACACAGTCGTACACAATTTTGCCGAAACAGTCAGTGCATGTGAGAAGGAAAATAGCGCGTCCGCACTTACTTGTCACATACGAATCACGTCACATCCTCGCGCTCAGTGACGCCAACGGTGTGAAAATAGCGGCGATAATATGCCGCTATAGAATTTTAACAAAATAAAATGCGCATACTGCATTTACCTTCACTCACTCGTCGCTCGCTTCTTCCGTAGCAACGTCATCTTCGTTTTATTACCGTCAACATATCGAAAAAAATCAAAATACGAATTTATAGCCTAATTATAACGAATTTCGCAGTAACTGCGAACAATACCAATAATACATTCACGCGTATATACATTTCAAACGTTTCCAACTTGTTGGCTGAATACATTTACTTATATGCAAATAAAATCACGGAAATCGGCTAAATTGCTTTTTTAGGCACTACATTCTTCTGTATTAGCGTTGCACACACCAGCACAGTGGCTATTCCGCAGAATGCATCAACTTTTCAAAATCGGTCACCGGACTGGGTCGACATTGAGATGTATATGTAATGTGCTGCCATCTGGTGCGGTTGGTCGAACATCCACCATTTGCAATACGAAAGCGCGATATAAGTTAGCTATATTAAAACATGTATAACCATCATATGATCATCGAAGCATCTTATTAAATGGTGACAGCGGTAAAAAATTGCTATAAAGAACGTGCAGACCATGCGACTAATTCGTACAACACTATACTAGTTATTGAACGCGCGTTGAAACTTTAAAGTACCATTACCGTACCTGAACGAACATGGCCACAACAAAAATGCATATGGAGAAATACGGTTATTAAGATTTATCCCGCATGCACATGGTCGTATAATATGTATTACTCATGCGAGTGAGAGGAGGCTGTTTTTTTAACAGTAGACGTACTTTTTTATGACTAGGCCTCGCGTTCATACCAGACCGCTTATTGGATTGACCAAGCGACCTGCAGCAAGCAAGCGGTGTAGCTTTTACCGGTACGCTATGTCTCAACGTTGGTCACAATACGTATATCTAAGCGGTGTATTCATCATGTTTTCATTAGTATAACAATACAAAGCAACCTATCAATGACGCACAATCTAAAAGGTTAGTGAATAGATACTACAATAAAGTGAAAATACTGATAATACTGCTAATTTTAAATGATAAGGCGATGACGGCATTATTAAAAATAAATGGCGGTTAGGAATCAACCGTTCTACGCGGACATGTCTAGGCAAGTTCGAGTGGAGAGAGCGTCGGCAGTCAGCCCTGTTAGTGGTGGAGCACAACAAAGTGACTGATGCACAGAGCGGGTATAAATATATGTGGGTTACTGTACCCTTAACTGCAATTATCATCATACACCTAACTATACACTTACCATTAATTCTCACCATATCCGTAAGTGTAATTCTCAACATTCCCTTAACTGTAATTATCATCATACCTTTAAAGGTTCCTTTAAATGTAGGTCTCATCACACCCCTAATGTACCCTTACCTCTTATTCTCACAATACTTACTACTGCATTTTTAGTTGTATTTCTCAGTACACAGCTATATTACATAATCACTGCACCCCCATTAAATAGTTATAATGCATATTCATTACACCCTCAGTACATGTTTATCACTGTATCAGCATACATTTGTACAATTTATGACAGTCTCCAGCCTTCCTTGCTATTTCTCAATGTCTCAGCATACATTTATTTTTTTATGACACTGTCTCCAGCCTGCCTGGCTGTTTCTCACCATCTCAGCATATGTTTATGTACTTTATAAACCTGTCTCTAGCCTGCCTTGTTGTTTCTCACCATCTCAGCATACATAAGTATAATTTATGACAATGTATCCAGCTTGCATTCCTATTCCCCCATATCAGCATACATTTATTTATTTTCTGACACTGTCTCCACCCTGCCTTTCTATTTCTCACCATCTCAGCATACCTATATGTACTTTATAACACTGTCTCAGCATACATTTCTATAGATTATGACACTGTCTCTAGCCTGCGTTGCTGTTTATCACTGTCTCAGCATACATCACTTTAGTGTATGTCACTGTACCCACGGTACACTGCTAGAATACACAGTAACTGTACTCCCTCTTAATTAATTATATATATATATATATGTGTGTGTGTGTGTGTGTGTGTGTGTGTGTGTGTGTGTGTGTGTGTGTGTGTGTGTGTGTATCACAGTACACTTAAATGTAATCAGAACTGTAATTCTCACAATACTCCTAACTTTAATTATCATTATACTCCTAACTGTACGCATCATCAAAGAACTTCAATACCAAGAAGCACAACTCGGCGCCTAATGTGAAATTTTGCGATCGCAGCGCCACGCAGCGATGGAAGAGTAATTAAATTGCATTAGCAGTCATGGCTACGCATAAACGTGCTAAGTGGCAGAGCAAATGGGCAAGCAGTTATGGGCAGCAGTGTGCTGCATTTAACTGCAACAACTACACGGAAACCACAAAAAGGACTGTCGTTCTTCACGATCCCGAAAGATGAAGACAGGTATACCCACTTCGTTGTCTTGTTCAGTACATAGCAAGATCGGTTTAACTGAGCGATAATAAGGAAGCCGGCGCATTCAACGTTGTACTTGTAGTCCTAGTCAGCCGTGCGTGTAGTCGCAAAAATAGACACATATATTTTGAATCATCTGATATACTGAAGTCATTGTTACTGCTCGTAACTCGTTGTGTTTGTTTATTAGTTATGTGCTCACAATGGGTACGTAACGTCAGTTGATCAGACGTGCTGATTTGGTGGTGAAAAAACTGTAGGAATATATGTGTAGTCGCAAACATAGACAACTATTTTTGTGTCAATTGATATGCATACATGTTTGTAACTCGTTATGTTTGTTTATTAGTTAGGTGCTCAACATGGGTGCAAAACATCAGACGTGCTGATTTGGTGGGAAAACAGGCACCGGCGTTGAGGCATTACAAGTTGTGTGGTCTTCACTTTGAGTCCTCACAGTTCAAGAATGCCTCAACAAGGTTTGTATAAACTAAATATCATTATTGAAGTTATGCTCACTGTTCTATATCAAATTACTGAACTTATGATTGTTACTTTGGTTAGCAGATAATTTATAAATATAACAAAAAGTAGTGATACGAAAATGCTTCCTTGTGGGATACCACTCACGACATATTTTCATGAAGACTGAATATATATTTTTTAACGCATTATTTCCTGTTACTATGTTGACATTGGAGTTGTTGAATGGTGTCACATGATGCACTATTATATGTAAGTATATTTTCTTTACAGAAACAGCCTCAATTGGAATGCGATTCCAACCCTTGTGGATGTCCCTAATCCTCCCTGCATGGTGACTCCAAAGAGACTCCCGCCAACGATGAGGGAGACACCCCCGAGAAGATAAGGAAGGTTGAGAGCACTGCCACTGATTTGTGTATATTATAATTGACATATGATATTTAATCAAACAAGGTATATTGTTAGTCAAAACATATTAATACGTTTTTCAATATGAGGCTTTTAAATATCATTGTAATATGTTTTAAGGGTTCTGCAAACTGGATGATTGCATGTTCAATGTATGTATATATGCAGATAGAGTAAAGGTAAATACCAATTTTGACATTTTTATTTATGTTCTAGCTGAGAGTCAGGATGACGTGCCAGAGCCAGAGACCCCGCGGAAGCAGAAGCTGAAAGCTGCAAACAGGAGACTTCACACAAAACTCTGCCGACTGGCAAAGAATACATATCGGCAGAGACAACTGTGGATGACGAAACAGGAGGCAGTAACTGCTATTTATCAGTTTGTTTCATATACTGCTCTGGAATTGCTAAAGGCTCAAATCATGTTGGCAGGTCGAAAACGACAAGGGCATAGATATTCAGAGGAATATAAGATGTTCGCTCTGTCCCTGTATCGAGCTAGTCCCAAATGTTATAAACTTCTGAAAAAAACACTAGCTTTACCTGGTATCAGCACATTGAAGTCATACCTGAAGAAGGTTGACATCAAACCCGGGTTCCATCAAAATAAATTTGATGCATTGACATGTAAGGCTGAACACATGAGTGCCGAGTCGAAACTTTGCGCCATACTGTTTGATGAAATGGCCATAAAGGAACAGGTAAGTTATGATGTAAGCAATGACAATGTTTGTGGTGTAGAAGACTTTGGCACTGGTGGGAGAACTCGGTATGTGGCTAACCATGCTGGGGTGTTTATGGTATGTGGTTTGGAAGACAAATGGAAGCAGCCAGTGGGGTACTTCTTTACAAGTGGCCCAATGTGTTCAGACAGGCTGAAATCTACTCTGCTCACCTGTATTGAAAAAGTTCAGGCAACTGGCCTAATTGTGAAAGTAGTGAACTGTGACCAAGGCAGAAACAATAGGTATGTTGTTAACAGTCTTGGTTTTTCAGTCGACAATCCAACATTTCAGCATAATGGCTCCACATTTTTTGTGCTATATGATCCCCCACATTTTTTGAAGAACATACGAAATAATATGAAACGTAGCGGCTTTCGGGTAAATGAGGAACTTGTTTGTTGGAAGTATGTTGAACAGTTTTATGGTATTGACTCAAGTTTACCCATTCGAATGGCTCCAAAATTAACTGCGAAACATGTTAATCTGCTTCCATCCATCAATGAGAGTGTGTCTAGCCACTCAGGTACTCAGCCCTTCTGTAGCTGCAGGTATCACTACACTTTGTACGACTGGTGATGGGGAGGCAATCCACACTGCTAACTTTTTAGAGATGTTTGACAAATTTGGAAAAAAGGATTTGCATGTATCATACAGGTTACAGTTCCTGCTGACCAAAAGGTTGAATCAAGACTGTCTTGAGAACTATTTATCTCTTGTCAGGGGGCGTGGTGGACATCGGAATAATCCTGATGAAGTTCAGTTTATGGCTGAGCACAAGGCCCTTGCAGTTGACAGTCTTCTTTCTGAGCAGCAGAGAAAGCAACTGTAAGGAAGACATGGATTCCTTCTTACTGAAGTAGGGCAGTCTGTCAAAATCTGTTTCACTTTCAGACACTCAGACTGTGAGCAGTGTTGTGACAGCATCTGCTACGGATTTGCTAATGGTAGCATATGTACCTTCTTGTCTCTCTTTGGATGAACGTGGCATTATAGTTTATATTGCTGGGTATTTGGGCACCAAAACAGTGAAAAAGTTTGGCTGTGAGTCGATCTGGAGACAGACGAACGAGGAAGCTGAAGATGCTGGACCAGAGTTCACCTTCTTCAACAATAAGCAGTATGATGGTTTGCAGACAGGTGGCTTGTTTAGACCAAGTGATTTGCTTCTGAATTTTTTGTTAGCGCTGGAAATAGTTTTCAGAGAACACGTGACTCAGGCAGTCCATAACCCCAACATTCGGTTGCGGTATGTGGAAAGCATTAAGAAAGAACAGGATATTTTTCTCGTTGTCTACACCGATTGTCACAAATCACATATGTATATAGTGAATCTATATTTCACTGTCAGGATTCACCATCTTCTTAAAGAGCAGAGCAGAAGCCTTCATATGCCTGGAGTGAAAAGAAACAGAAAGGTAATAAAACTGTTACATGTGTGACAAGTTTAACATGTTCTAACCACAATTATATTTAGCAGGTTCTGATCAAGAGGAATGAGGTAATCTTATGTAGTGGTCTGTGCTTAACATGGTGGTGGTACTATATTTCGTGTACACTTTTTTCATGTCTGCTTTGTGTATGATATTCATTAGTTGGTGGTGGTTCTATTTAGTTATTGTGTACAAACATGGATAGTATAATGGATAATCTTATGTAGTAGTGTACAACATGATTCGTCTATAGTTTGCATACACTTGCTTATAAATAATTCATACAATACTGATAGACTACTGTGTACATTACTTCGTTCATGCCAGCTTTGTGCATAGCATTTATTAATTGGTGGTGGTGCTTTGTGCATGATATTCATTGGTTGGTGGTGGTTCTACATGGTTATTGTGTAAAACATGGATACACTTGCTTATCAATAATTCATCCAATACTGATTGACTACTGTGTACATTATTTTGTTCATGCCTTTTTATTTGTGTAGCATTTATGAATTGATGGTGATGCTATTTGGCATTTGTGTACATACATTAATTGTTGCATATGTTATTTTGTTCATAACTGCAATGTAAATAAAATAAGTAGATGAAACATGGTGTTTGTCTGCAACTCAACCGCTCAAAGTATATGCAACATTATCATAGTTCAGAAAACAGCAGTAATTTAAAAAAACAGAGGCGTTGCATTCATTCCTTCATATGTATGGAAGTTTAAAAAGAGTACATTTAACATAATCAATTAATCATACATAAATATCTGAATATACTAACACGCACAATGAATCCTTCAAGCCAGCCTAGCATGTTTCATTTATCACTCGCCACCAGATGGCGCAACTAAAATAGTGTTAAACAGGAAAAGATAGGAGTTGTGCTTCTTGGTATTGAAGTTCTTTGCCATCATCTAGCAGTGGTCACTTAGCAGGGGTCAAAGTTATTTTTAAGAGGTGGTCGTCTTGTCAGAGGGGTCCAAAACCAGTAGCATAACAATATATATACCTCATAATGCAAACTTGACCACCACCACCACCAGCTTCAGTACATAGCTAGAATGCAAAATAGACTGAATCTCCAGCACACACCTATAAGACATAGTCACTGCACCCTCAGTATACATCTAGAATACATAGTCACTACAATTTCAGTACACATCTAGACAACATAACAGTCACTGTATCTCCAGCTCGTAGCTACAATACATAATCAATACACCTCTTTTATAGAGTTATAATATATAGGTACTGCTAGAATACATGGCCACTACACCCTCAGTACACAGCTAGAATACAACATAGTCAATGTATCTCCAGTGAACAGCTATAATATATAGTCACAGAACAGAGAATATATACTCACTGCACTCCCAGCACACAGCTAGTATGCATTATCATTGAACCATCGGTACACATCTAGAATACATAGTCACTACACTCTCAGTACACAACTAAAATACAAAATAGTCAAAATATCTTCAGTACATAGCTATAATGCATAGTCAATACAACTCCAGTACACGATTATAATACATAGTTACTGCTCACCCAGCAAACAACTCGAATGCATGACCTATACATCCTCAGTACATAACTAGAATAAATAACCACTACACCATCAGTACATAGCTAAGATACAAAATAGTATGTATCTCCAGCACACAGCTGTAAGACATTGTCAATACAACTCCAGTACACAGTTAAAATGCACAGTCACAGTAACCCACCTAAACAGCGAGGGTTAGGGTTTAAGTTTAGGGCTAGTTAAGGGTTAGAGTTAGGGTTACTATATCAATGAATAATATAATACACAACCGCCAGGGAGCGCAGGGGATGGGGCGCGCGGGAAAATATGTATTACACACTCCCTTTGCTACCCCACTATATATCCTAATCGTTTACTTACACCTATGTTCTGGGAATACTGTGACTGTTTTGAATTTTAGTTGTGTACTGAGGGTGTAGTGATTAAGTGTTCTAGATGTGTACTGAGGGTGCAATGACCATGTACTCAAGCTGTGTGCTAAGAGTGCAGTAAGTAGGTATTCTCTGTACTGGAGTTGTAGTGACTATATATAATAGCTCTGCACTGAGTATTCAGTGACTATTCTGAAGTCTAGCTGTGTACTGAGAGTGTAGTGAATATGTGTTCTGGATATGTACTGAGGGTGTAGTGACTACGTATCCTAGAGGTGTACTGAGGGTGCCTTGACCATGCATTATAGTTGTCTACTGGGAGTGCAGTGAGTATGTATCATATGTACTGTAATAGTAGTGACTACGTATTATAGCTGTGTAGTGGGGATACAGTTACTATTCTGTATTCTAGCTGTGTACTGACGGTGTAGTGATTCTGTATTCTAAATATATACTGAGGGTGTAGTGGTCATGTATTCTAGTAGTAACTATGTATTCTAACTGTGTACTGGAGTTGTAGTTATTATGTATAATAACTACGAACTGAAGATTCAGTGACTATTTTGTATTCTAGCTGTGTACTGAGAGTGTAGTGATTATGTATTATAGATGTATACTGAAGGTGCAGTGACTATGTTTTATATTTGTGTGTTGAAGATATATACTATTTTATATTTTAGCTATGTACTGAGGCTGTAGTGAATATGTATCCTAGATATGTACTGAAGGTGTAGTAACCATGTATCCTGATTGTGTATTGGGAGTGTAGTGGTGGTGGTTGTGGTGGTGATGATGGTTGTCGTGGTTGAGGTGGTTGTAATGGTGGTACTGGTGGTCACGGTTGCACTCTGAGTTATATATACATATATGCTCATGATTTTTGGTCACACTGACTAGACGACCACCGCTTAAAAAGAACTTTGATCATTGCTAGGTGGTCACTGCTTGATGATGGGTACAGTTAGTAGTAATGTGAGAATTACAGTTCGGGTCATTTAAGGGCACAGTGATATATTTAATTAAGAGGGAGTGCAGTTACTATGTATTCTAGCAGTGTACCGTGGGTACAGTAACTATGTATTCTAGCGGTGTGTGCTCTGGGTACAGTGACGTACTCTAGTTTTGTATTGAAATTGTAATGTACATGTATTATAGCCCTGTACTGAGAGTGTATTGACTATGTATTCTATATGTGTGCTGAGGGTGTAGTATTATTGCCGTAACTCAGCAGCGGCTCTATGTAGGCACGATATGCATATTTAACAAGATTTAACAAGATTTGCCATCCAAGCCAAAGGCCCAGATGGCAAGTGGACAAGGAAGCCATTGGCTTATCGAGAGTCCAACAATGTTCATCTACTTATAGCCCGCCCTCCTGAGATATGTGTCAACATTGTTTCACGCTGCTAGCAGTTACACAATCTGTAGACAATTTGTTCCATTCATTTATTGTCCTCAGTGAGAACGAGTGCTTCCTGATGTCCAATCTACATTGATCCTTTACTAATTTTACCTCATGTCCTCTAGTTCTGCTATCCTTCTTGAGTGAGAAAAACATATTTCTATCAATATTTTCATACCCATTCAATATCTTAAAAACTTCAATCTGATCTCCTCTTAACCTCCTTGTCTCTAGAGTTGTTAAACCACATTCTTTCAGGCGTTCTTCATAACTAAGGTCTCTCAGTTCTGGAATCATTTTAGTTGCTCTCCTTTGTATGCGTTCAAGCGTATCTATATCCTTCTTACGATATGGTCTCCATGCTTGTATACAGTATTCTAAATGAGGTCTAACTATTGCTTTATAAAGAGGTATAATTAACTTTTTTCCCTTGTATGTTATGTTTCTTCTAATCAATCCAAGAATTTGATTACCCTTTGAAGCTGCAATACCACACTGCTCTGAAACTTTCATATCAGCGCTTATTGTAACTCCTAAGTCCTTTTCTTTTACAGTAGTACCCAGAACAGTATCTCCCATTTTATAGTTTACATTCAAGTTCCCATGTCCTGTATGTAGGCATTTACATTTCCCAAAATTGAACAACATCTGCCATTTCTCAGACCATTTCACTAATCTGTCTAGATCGTTTTGTAAATGTTGTTTATCACCATCAGTATTAACCTTTCTAAACAGTTTTGTGTCATCCGCAAATTTCAGTACGTTACTTGTTATACTGTCGTCCAAGTCATTGATATAAATTAAGAATAATATAGGTCCTAATACTGATCCTTGAGGTACCCCACTCAAAACCGATTTCCAATTTGAAACTTCTCCATCTACTACAACTCGTTGTCTTCTGTCAGTCAGCCATTGTTCTATCCAGTCAGTTATGCTATCCCCGATACCATGGGCTTTTAATTTAAGTAGTAATCTTTGATGTGGCACTTTGTCAAAAGCTTTCTGAAAATCTAAGTAGATAATATCTACTGGCGATCCCACGTCTATCCACTTAGTGATTTCTTCCAAAAAACATAACATATTTGTTAAGCATGACCTCGCTTTAAGGAATCCATGTTGAGATGAATTTAATAATTTATGCTTAACGAGGAAGTCCACCATATGGTCTTTAATTAACCTTTCTAATAATTTACAAATCACTGACGTTAAACTCACTGGTCTGTAATTCTCTGACTTATTTCTCGAACCCTTTTTAAATAATGGTATGATGTTTGCTTCTTTCCATTCAAACGGAACAACTCCCTCTTTTAATGACAAGTTGAATACTCTTGCAAGTGGTATACTGATTTGTTCTACTGTTTCCATTAGTAATTTTGGAGGAATCCCATCCACTCCCGGTGATTTGTTATCCTTCATTGCCTTTATTTTCTTAGCTACCAATTCTGGAGTTACAACTAACGGACCTAAATAGTCAGATTTAGCCCCCTGAAATTTAGCATCAGCAACTGGTAATGAACTAATATCTTCTTTGGTAAACACTGAACTGAAGTAACCATTTAGGTCTTCCGCCATTAAAAACCCCTGTGATATTATATTTCCAGCACTGTCTTCTAGAGGTCCAACCTTGTCTTGTACGTTTTGTTTACTCCTGACATATGCATAAAAACTCTTGCTGTCATTTTTTATGTTACATGCTAGTTTTTGCTCATAGCTTCTTTTAGATTGTCTGATTTCAGTTGTAGCTGCATTAAGTGCCTCTTTGTATTTTGCATAGTCTTCGTCCTTTCTGGTACGCCTATAAACCCTCCACATAGTTTGTTTTAGCATTATTTTTCTAATAGCCTCTTTTGACAAGTGTTTCTTTCTACACCGTTTTCCTTGTTTTTGGAAGGGAACAAATTTATCGATGATACTCTCAATTTCATATTTTAGAATATTCCAACATTCAATTGCGGTCTTATTCATCAGCATGTTATTCCAATCTAGCTTTGCTAAGTATTTTCTCATATCTTTGTAGTTACCTTTGTGGAAGTTTCTCTTGTACGTTTTCTTATTTTTACTTTCTGATTTTACATTGATGTCAAAATGTATTTGATTATGGTCACTATTACCCAATGGTTCAAATATTTTTACATTGTCCACTAATTCTTTTTGTGATGACAAAACTATATCTAATACATTTTCTCCCCTGGTTGGTTCTAGTACGTGCTGAGTAAGAAAGCTATCCTGGATTAAAAATAGAAATTGTTGGTCCTCAATCCCTGTGCTCTCTAGAGAATTCCATTGTATGTGTCCATGGTTAAAATCTCCCATTATGATACATTCCCCTTTACTAACTTCCTTTATAGCGTTTTTTATTTTTGTGTTGTCCTCTTCGTTTATGTTTGGACTTCGGTAAACTAATCCAATAGTTAATTTTGAATTTCCTGAAACAATTTTGCACCAAACAGCTTCATCGCAATCTGCTTCCCTTTCTAGTTTTATTTCATAAGCCTGAATAGATTCTTTAACATATAAAATAACTCCCCCGCCCCTTCTTCCTATTCGATCTTTCCTAAACATTACATATCCTGTCAGTCCTAATTCAGCATCTGTTATATCTATGTTGGCCCATGATTCAGTTATACCAATTATGTGAGGGTCAATATCTTCTACCATAATGTTTAATTCGTTTTTCTTATTTACTATGCTCCTTGCATTTAAACATACGCATCTATAACCTTTTTCAGAGATGTTTTTCGGATGATTTGATATTGGTTTATCTGTGCTAGTGGCCTCTTGTTCTGCTTGAGACACCTCTAGGTAACCCCCCTGCACTTCTAGTTTAAAGAATGTTTACTTCCAAAAATATTTGTCATTGTACCCAAGTCACTATCTACTGCTGCTGAAAGTTTGTCCGCGAATACTGCCGCCCCCTTTCCACTTAAATGAAGCCCATCCTTCATGTACATATCAGCCCTCCCAACAAAACTTCCCCATAAATCCACAAATCCAACTTCCTCTTCCCTACATAACTTCTGGACTAACATGTTAATTGCCATCCCCCGACAATTTCGATATTTGTGACCCCTCCTGCCCATTACAGGTAAAATCCCTGACAGTATTACCTGCTCAACCCGCGTCTGTTTTAGTGTTCTGACCAACTGCCTATATTTCCTAACTATGGCAGTTGTACCCTCCCTCTCTACGTTATTTGTCCCTACGTGTACTAAAACAGATCCACCCTTACCCGAGCCTACGATGTTTTTTACCCTCTCAGTTATCGCCTCTATTTTGGCTCCAGGCAAGCAGACCACCACATCATCTCCCTTGTTTAAGACTCTGTCGGTCTTCCTAACTATCGAATCCCCCACAAACACCCTCGCTCTCTTCCTCACCCCCTCTATCACTGCTGCAGAATAACTCTTCCGTTCGATCCCCTCCATCACATTCTGTCCTGACCCCTTCCCTCCTGTCTCCTTCGCTCCTGTCTCCCCCACTTCCCACTCCTTTGCTCTTGTCTCTCCCACTTCCCTCTCCTTCACTCCGGTTGTTTTCCCTCCCGTCTCCCCCACTCCCTTCTCCTTCCCTCCTGTCTCCCCCACTCCCTTCTCCTTCCCTCCTGTCTCCCCTACTCCCCTCTCCTTCGCTCCGGTTGTCTTCCCTCCCGTTCCTTTCCTTCCCGTCTCCTTACGTCCTGTCTCCCTACGACCTGTCACCTTCCCTCCTCTCAGCTTCCTCCCAGGCTGCGGTGAGCTCTCCCTAGCATCTCTTGTGTCTTTCCCCACTTTATCATCTACTGTTCCCCCACCGGAACTACTGGCACAACCCCCCTGTTCCCTTCCCACCATTGCCACAACGAGCAGCCTCAGCTCTTCCAACTCCACCTCTAGTTCCTTCATCTTCGTACATCCCCTACACTCAAAACTAAAACTATCTGCCTGGACCTCAGCCCAGGACTTCTCGCACCCAGACTTGACGAAGTCCACCCAGTTACTGCAACTGCCACAAATTAAGTGCCTTGTAGCTTTTAACTGCCGTTTGCACGGCGCCATCATACAATTTAGTTTGAATTAATTTGCTACGTTAGCCTTGAATAAGGCTGTTTTTGTGATCAAAAGAACACTTTAGTCTAATATACTTGCTAACTGTGTCTTCTATTAACCTCACATGAGAAAAAAAACCTGCCACCTAGCGAATACGGAGAACACTGTGTAACAAAAACAACGAAGTCAGTGTGTACTAATTTACGCTAAAATCCTGCTGTTAATTCCTTTTTACCGAAAACGTGTACTACCACTATGTCAGATATTACCTTATGTATGTAATTTAAGTAAATAAATCACTTTATCTTATATATATATTAGCCAATGTAAACGATAGCTCGATGCACGGGTTGAATTCACGACCTGTAAACAAACTCCCTTTTATCGCTCGTTGAGTTTGAATCCGGGAAAAAATACTACCTCTGTTAACAAAAACGGTTTCTTAATATATGTCTACAAGAAGTTGGTGAACAATATATGTATAATACTAATACTTATTCTAACCAATATTCCAATGTTACTGACTATTCACTATGCTATCTCAATTTTCGAATAGTAAACAACCCTATTAACGCTCGCTGAATTCCCTGACAGAATCCGAAACTAACTTACTCTAAAATACTCCCTCTGACTAATAATTTGTGTTGGTCGAAGGGGTCACGAGCGTACCGTTCAGGAAGACATCGACTTGACTGAACAGCGAATGCAGCCAGTTATTATCCTTGCCCACGGGATCGGCCAAGTCGAGATCGGCTCAATTGGCTCGTGTCACCTTCGCCTGTACGTGTAGCATCGTGTTGACGATATCTAGGTAATCGTCTCCCGATCCGGGTATCAATAATTCTATAGGTACACCCGAGTCGAGAGAGGCCATGGGTTGATGTCGGGGTTACGGTAAAGAGATCCACACGTACAGGTAGGGCATACGTGACGGTTCTCTTGTTCATCTCGATCTCGTACGCGTCGTCAACGACGACGTCGAATTGTTGAAACCGTCGATCACTGATCAAGACCGATGCCGACGTCTCCGTGCAGTATTTCCCGTCACGATTGCTGTCCACATCGGTGGTGGTCTTCCCTTAGCCAGAGTTCCCCAGCAACTTCATGGTGTCGGCGATGATGGCGTTTTGTGGGTGGGCGTCGCGCTCGCGTCGAGCCGTGGACACTGCATCGCCGAAACACATGATGATGAAAGTAGTGGGTAGCAGACAGCGATGGACACATACAGAAAACGACTGAGGAAATATTGATAAAGTGAACAAGGAAAACAGAAGTGGGTTGTAGAAAACAGAAGTGGGTTGTAGAAAACAGAAGTGGGTTGTAGAAAGAGACGACGAAGACCGGAACAGGGAGGAAGAAGAACAAGATCGCATAATGTTTATTTTTTATATAAATGTTTACATTCTTTTATAGATTCATTGTATCTGGGAGGAGCTATCCAATATCATTATCCGTCTAAATCTCTACGTAGGCCTAACTACGCACATTTTGGAATTTCCAACAGTCGACTCAACATTAGGAAGTACTCATATTTAAATAGATTAGTTAATACTTTTATAATGCTGCACTTAAATGAACATAGTTGTGGTACATTTACGGATGCCAGTACTTTCACGTCTGTAGTTCAAAACCATTTATATGTGTCATGCTAATTTATCAATCTAGTATGCTATAAATGGTAGCCTTGTATGGTATATGACTTTATTAGTATTTATATATTGATATGTAGGCTTATGTATACTGTTTTCTTGTGTAGCTAGGTAGCTTTTTATCAGTCATGTTACTGGGTCATTGGACATGTTTGATTTGAACTGAATTAAAAAAATGTATAAGTTTGATTACTAGTAGGCCTAAAGTTTTTCTTCAATTTATTGTTCGCCTCGTTTTAAAATATTTTCGCGAAAAATGAATCGTGTCTAGTATCTACTATAATATGCTAACTCGTTTAATTAATCCTGTCCCGAATATACTAAAATACATTGTTTTTATTATTATGGGAGAAGCTATTAAATTATTTTTTCTCCAGATCCAGTCAGATTTTGGCGAGACAAGGTTCTATACTATGACATGAAACTATTCACACTTTCGAAAATTAGCGGATCTAACTATCAAATCAATTTTACTCAAATGTTTACAAACGCAGGTACTACGTGCTCTTTTGTTAAACGGAATGCGCATATATATATANCGCACTTCATATTTGAAAGTTTTTTTCTGATTGGCGATAGGATTAATGGATTGGGTAAGGTTTTAAACTCACCGCCTTCGACTCGGGCTCCACCTCCAAATCCGCCTCCGCTTCCGCCCCTGAATCCGCCTGCGAATCCGATTCAGCGTCCGCCTCCGAATCCTCCTGCGCCTCCGATTCCCAATCCGCCTCCGCTTTCAATTCCATATGGCCTGGCATAGGCGACAACAACGACAACAGCGAGAACCGTCACAATGGCGAACTTCATGATGCTGTTGCGATTACAATGCAAATATGAATACAAGTGACAAATAATAATAACACATTTTTTATTGATACATTTAACACATTGTTACCTTGAATAAAATGTCCCTGTAACAATTGCTCAACACATGTCATGCTTATTAAATTAAAGTTTCGCTGCGTTTCATTAGACCTAATGCCGATGCAAACACAGTATTGGCACACATCACTGTATACCTGTAACACTTATTACACATATTGCACTTCGTTATGGAAGTGTCGATGTTAGAATATTCACTTTACATGTCCTAACCAGGCACGTGTTAACGTACACTAACGCGAAACTAAAGTGTGTATGTTTAAACGTCTTTATTCTCGCCAATTCCGCTTTGATAATTAATGAATTATTGGTCGTGACTGGTCATTGTTTCAATTGCTTCTCTAAAGGAGACTCCAATACCCCAAACAGTAGGGGCATGCCCCTTTGGACAGTCCGCGGTGCTTCTCTGCGCCGAGATGGCATAATCTAGTGCTCCTCCGGCATCAATATAACATTATTGGCCAGAAATTATGCCCCGTCCCACATACCGGCTAAATATGTTCATGAAGGAATGCACATGCACACAAGGCATGTTTCGAGCAATTCCTCCATTGCTATTAACAAGTTGCTATGGCTATCTCTCTAGAAAAGTATCTACTGTACACAACAGGTATTGTTAATTTCAGCAGGTTCACTTGAGTTCTACGGCGATGATCGTCGCTTTCTAGGTTATTGGACGACCGTTCGGTTTTATTAGGCATTATAATATGTGATAACATTAATCTACTTAATTGATCTTTGTTTCCGCTGTCTTCGATTCGTATGATACGCCTGTGTGGCGAAAGCAACACGACTAACTATGGCCCACAGTGGTGTATTGGGCAAGAGGACAAAGAGCAATGCCACACACTTGGCTTTGCAGCCAAAATGATGGGTGATTGAGAATGTTCCCATTTAGCCCTCTTTCCAAGATCTTTATACGTATAGCTCACACAATAAGTCAACATGTGGATAGTAATTACCATAGCTTTCAGTTCTCTGAACAGCCACGGCAACGTATTGTCGCTGCTGACAGGACGAAGCCACCTGGCTGCTTTGTGAATGCGGCGAGGTCCGGAAACGACTTATTAGCATTCTGGTGGACATAACTTTGGTCTGAGCACCGGACATCGGTTTGACGTGTACTCTGGTAGACAGGGAATGAGACACGTACGAAAGTAGACTGCGTTTTGTTTGCCTTAAGGAACTTAGGCAAACAGCCGATTCACCGCTTGCTTAGTGACAGTGGTATCTGCTAGGTGGATGCCCATTGCTCGAAACAAGCGTTTCGGAGCAGATGCTAATTTGACGTAATACTAATTTCATTCGGGCGCAAGCAATGGCGGATTGTTGACTTGGCATGGTGGCATACTGACGCAACCGTGTAGTTGAAGTGTACGATTTGTTGTGCTCGTTTGGACTTAGTTAAATGGTTTTGTGGCACTGGGTTATGCCAGACGCGCTGCGCGCATTTTCATTGCCGTATCATTTTTATTCATGATCGGGCGTACCATCTTGTCAATTACCAATCTCCTTCTTCACATTACAGGAAACCCATCAAAACTGAAGATTATTTGCTTCCAAGCTAGATTATATTAGAAAATTTGCGTCCCTCCCAAATACGACCTGGCTATTTAATCAAATTAACAATTTACACACGTCTCTATAAATAGCAATATATCCACTTATCAAGATAATTAAAATTTATTTTATTTCTTTGCAATAAACACAAAGCAGAGCAAATCCCTATGTAATAATATAAGTGAACTATACGGATATAACATCTTAGTAATAAAGCACGAAAACAGTGTGCACGTGTAGAAAAAATTCACGAATGTGATGCATGTTCTTCAGTCTTCAGTTCATTAATACATACAATCCCTTATGGGGCTGTATGCATTAATGAACATTAATTGATGCATGTATTACATAATGCATTTATTAATGCATAATATAACATGTTATATATATCAGCATCGTTATGTAGTATACATTGTGTCTTGTCTTGTGTTAAAATAATTCCAAATTATAGCACCGTTAATTATCTTACAAGCACGCTTATTGTTAAAAATATGCTTCTTTTTTTCAGTGCTGCCAATCTACGAACATCCCAGAATTTAACATTACATGGTGGCTCACCCTGTCGGATTTATAGCAAACACGTGGACTGATGGAGGCAGACATGTTCGCACATGGATTAACCGACTGTCTAACAATGTCTCGCGATCGAATAATTGCAAATATACGACGACTTCACAGGTACATATATTGGGCATATGGCATGTTTCAGTAAACCCACAAAAAAATAGAGCAAGCCGAAACAATCTGAACGATGTCTGAGCAGAATTGAGAATTGACCTGTATTCCAAATGTAAACAAACTGATTGGAGTTAGACAGAAATTGCTTTTTTCATGTGTGTGCTTGTGTGTGTGTGTGTGTGTGTGTGTGTGTGTGTGTGTGTGTGTGTGTGTGTGTGTGTGTGTGTGTGTGTGTGTGTGTGTGTGTGTGTGTGTGTCGGTTTCACTTAAGAAAATAAGTTAAACCATGGTAAATCATGGTAAACCATTGTAAATACCATGGTATACAATGGTATACTATGGAATACCTTGGTATATTTTCATAAGGGTAACATAAGGGTAACCACACATCCGCTATGGGTAGGCTACAGTGGAACAAATCGCCGAAATTTGAAGCTTGCGTTTAATTGCGAACTTTGCTTAAAATAAGCAGATTTTTATATACGAATTACACAATTACTGGGTTATAATTCATTGTAATTATATTATTTTATAATATGATGTGTGATATATACGATGTCCTAGAAAACTTAATCACATTGTCGAATACATCAACTAGAAGTCACCCACAAAAAGGGATAACTTTCATCAGTACACAACAGTGCGTCATGCCATTGTCTCGTAGAAATGTATATGTATTCAAGCAGAGCAGTAAACCGACTTAGGGCGTAGCCGCGATAAGAAATATTTAAAAGCATCATAGTAATAATAACATATTAAATGTTCGTGTGTGCGTGTGCGTGTGCGTGTGCGTGTGCGTGTGCGTGTGCGTGTGCGTGCGCGTGCGCGTGCGTGTGCGTTTGCGTGTTTGTGTCTGTGTGTCTATGTGCAAAATACGAACTATACTGAATCATTCAATTGGATGGATCGAAATTAATTGGTAATTTTTTCTCAATTATTATTTTGTTTATATTATTGTTTAATATGATGTGTGAAATATACGATGTCGTGCACGACTTAAATCCATTGTACTGTGGCGCACACAGTCGAACAAATCAACAAGGAGTCACTCACAAAAAACGGCTAACATTTATCAACACAACTGTGCGTTATGCCATTGTGTCGTAAAATTGTATATGTAGTCAAGCAGAGCAGTAAACAGGCCTTGGGCGTAGCCACGATGGAAACTGTGTGTTGCTAATTCTCAAATTATCATCGCTTTAAGGTGTTAATAAGAATCATGTAATTGATAACCTATATACCAAACAATAGCAACATGTGGGATCAAAGGACTTGGACAGCCAGCATTTATTTCAGGCAATCAAAGGTTCGCATTTTAGTTTTAATAACATATAAAATAGTACGCCTGTGTGTGTGTGTTTGTGTTTGTGCGTGTGCGTGCGTGCGTGCGTGTGTGTGTGTGTGTTTGTATGTATGTATGTGTTTGTATGTGTATGTCTGTGCAACGTACAAACCTTATTAAATCATTCACAGGGCTTCATCGAAATTAACGGGTATTTTTTTGTGTTTATGTTTGTGAGTGTCTGTATGTGTGTATGTGTGTCTCTGAGTGTATGTGCGTACTTGTTTGTTTGTTCGTGTGTGTGTGAGTGTGTGTGTGTGTGTGTGTGTGTGTGTGTGTGTGTGTGTGTGTGTGTGTGTGTGTGTGTGTGTGTGTGTGTGTGTGTGTGTGTGTGTGTGTGTGTGTGTGTGTGTGTGAGAGTGTGTGTCTTTGTTTGTCTATGTTTCTGTGTATGTATATGTGTGTCTATGTGTATTTGTATGTATGTGTGTGTCTTGTGTCTGTATGAATGTTTGTCTGTTTGTTTGTGAGTCTGTGTGTTTTATGTGTGTTTGTTTGTGTGTGTTCGCGTGTTTATGTGTGTTTGTATGTGTGTACATATGCATTGTTCTAGCTTTTCTGAATCATTCGCTGGGCTAGGTCGAAATTAATGGGTATTTTGGGTGTGTTTTTGTGAGTGTATGTGTGTATGTGTTTTTTATATGTGTATGTGTCTCTATGTGTATGTGTGTGTATGTTGGTATATAT